>SJYA01000791.1:302108-485114 GCA_006410615.1 Neotragus moschatus | reverse complement strand
CAACGGATATTGGCAATTTGATATCTGCCTTTTTAAAATCCTTTTTTAAAGCTTTTCTAAATCCAGGTTGAACATCTGGAGTTTCTCAGTTCACATACTGTTGAAGCCTATCTTGGAGAATTTCGAGCATTACTTTACTAGCGTGTGAGATTAGTACAATTGTGCGATAGTTTCTTTGGCATTGCCTTTCTTTGGGATTGGAATGAAAACTGACCTTTTCCAATCCTGTGGCCACTGCTGAGTTTTCCAAGTGGCAGAATAGAAGGATATGCGTTCCTCTTCTCCTGTGAGAACTCCAAAATTGCAACTAACCATTGAACAACCATTAACAGGAGAATGTTGGATCCCACCAAAAAAAGATACCCCACATCTAAGGGCAAAGGAGAAGTCCCAACAAAACAGTAGGAGGGCTGAAATCATGTTTAGAATCAAACCTCATGCTCGCCAGAGATGCTCTGAGGGCTCAAACAAAACCTTGCGCACACCAGGACCCAGGGGCCCCACAAGAGACTGAACCAGACCTGCCTTTGAGTGTTTGAGTATCTCCTGCTGAGGTACAGGCCAGCAGTGGCCTGTGACAGGGACAGGGCTCTCACTNAAATCATGTTTAGAATCAAACCTCATGCTCGCCAGAGATGCTCTGAGGGCTCAAACAAAACCTTGCGCACACCAGGACCCAGGGGCCCCACAAGAGACTGAACCAGACCTGCCTTTGAGTGTCTGAGTATCTCCTGCTGAGGTACAGGCCAGCAGTGGCCTGTGACAGGGACAGGGCTCTCACTGCAACAGACCTGGGAGGCATGGTATGTGAGCCCCACCATAGAGCCACTGAGCAGACAACCCACAAACTGACAGAAGAAGAAAAGAGAAGTTCCTGCACTGCTGTGAAAGTTCTAGGGCTCACAAGAGATTTCTCAACCTGGTGATCTGGCAAAGGGACTGAGAACCTCCAGAGAATTTGACTTTGAAGGCCAGTGGAATTTGATTACAGAACTTCCACAGGACTGGGGAAACAGACCTTTGGAGATCAGAAACAAAACCTTGTATGCATCAGGACCCAGAAGAAAGGAGCAGTAACCCCACAAGAGACTAAGCCAGACTTGCCTGTGAGTGTCCAGGAGTCTCCAGTGTAGGTATGGGTCGACACTGGCCTGCCGTGAATTCAAGGGCACTGAATACAATAGCCCTGGCATAAGTCCTTTTGAAGGAGGTTGCCAATACCTCTGCCATACTGAGGCCAAACTACAGGGAGGGAACACAGTCCCACCATCAACAGAAGATTGGATTAAAGATTTATTGAGCATGGCCCCAGGGCTTCCCTGGTGGCTCAGACAGTAAAGAGTCTGCCTGCAATCAGGGAGACCCGGGTTAGATCCCTGGGTTGGGAAGATCTCCTAGAGAAGGAAATGGAACCCAATCCAGTATTCTTGCCTGGAAAATCCCATGGATAGAGGAACCTGGCAGCGTACACACCATGGGGTTGCAAAGAGCCCATCCGAGTAAGACCCAGATTTCCCCTTTCCCTGAGTATTTTTCTTCTACCCTCCTAGAAAAAAAATCCTTCTGAATTCATTCCTGCCAGCCACCTCAACTTCTTGACTAAATTTCTCCTTGTATTTCCTGTACTTGCCCCACCAGTCCCTAAATCGAGTCATTCATTGCCATTGCTCCTCAAAGTCCACTCAAGGGCTCAGTAAACATTGGGTCAACAGAAGAACCCCAAAGCAGTGCATCATATCTTGCTTCAACATACGAATTTTCTGACGATGCTGACAGAATACGGAATTGATTTCCTTTGATGGTTATGAATTCCCTATGAAAATATTCAAAGAAAGGCAAGATGCCTTGGTGCCTGTAGCGCAGACAGAATGTCAGATGTAACCTTTTCTGACCAGTAATCCCAGTTTGCACACTAAAATATTCTGTCAGTGATCTTAGCTGTCCTTCTGCATCTTCACCATTCATGTACTCTTTTATCAAGAATATGAACTGATTTTGTGCAGGAGTGTATCATTAGGAAAGGCATGGGAATAGTATACTTTGTTCTCTTTGAGGTTTCATGGAGTAGATGTCCCTTTTAGTGTAACAGTTCTGATTATTCCTGGCATCCTTTCTGATACTGTGATTATGTCTTGACACAGGAGTTTGTACTGGAGTTTGTAGTCCCTGGATTATTCCTCCACTAAAAGGCCTCAGAATGCTTTGTTATGTTGTCAATAGTTTCATTACCTTATATCTGTCATTTCCAGTTCCTGGTGTCCTCTCCTTATGCAGCCTTTTTTGTCTTTGCTTGTTATTTCTCACTATCAGGGAGCTAAGAATTAAACTCCAGCTCTTAACCACTATACTTTCCTACCTCCATAAATTTCTTATTGCCAGTTTTTTAATATCTCTAAGTATAGGATACTAATTAATCTTTAGTACTGGGAAAGACACTGTTTCTGATATTTTTATCCAGTTTATCCAGAGTCTTAAAAAGGGCAGCTCTGGTCAACTATAGCAAATGAGGAAGGGGGAAAAAAGACATATCAAGGAAAAGGAGAAACTTAGAAACAATTCTGAAGATGGAAACAAAGCATAGCTTTCTGGTCTTTGCTGTGCAACCAGATCTCTTGGGAATACTTGCCTAATTCAGGCCTCCACTGCTTTTTCTTACATCTCATTAGCAAGGTGATGGTTACATATTAAACTTTGAAATTATGTAAATAGTGTTAATTTTCAAGAATCCTATTAAAGTTGAGGTGTTCTGCAAAAAAGAGGCAAAACTGCATTTCTCCTCTTTTACCCTATTTAAAAAGACTGTAATGAGTGGCTGTATAATAGAAAGTATAGAATAATATAGAGTATATATCTTAACATAATACATATCAATACAATATACATATACAGGTGCATGTGTGTAGTATTAATATATCAATACCATGATCCTGTTGGTATGTGTTGGCAAACCACTTTAGTTTTTTTAATTAAGAAAATTATGCATAACTCTTTTCACTCTTTAAACATCTTGGTGTAATAAAAATTTGGATGTGAGTAGTTTTACTGAGAGAGGCTGTCTCTCATAGAAGAACTAGGGAACTGACTAGGGTGCTAATTAGAGGCCCTTATTGTCCTTTTACAGAAAGCAGTAAACTCAGGCCACTGGTTATGAAAACTGTGAAAAGAAGGGAAGAGAAGGATTCAAGAGGAAGCAGGGAGGAAACTGCCAATGATGGCAGTCATTGTTCTAAAGTCAGCATGGTGCCCAGTATAAGCTCATTTTCATGGAGAATTAATGCCCATTTCTGAGTTTTGGCACTGAATGACTGACTTGTATATTTTTGTTAAGCTGGGAGATTTGCCTTAACCACATTATGGGCATTGGGGAGGTAGAAAAAAGAAATAGAAAATTAAAAGATATTCACATAACCCCCACCTTCAGTGGGTGCTGCCGCTGCTAAGCTGCTTCAGTCATGTCCGACTCTGTGCGACCCCATAGATGGCAGCCCATCAGACACCCCCATCCCTGGGATTCTCCAGGCAAGAACACTGGAGTGGGTTGCCATTTCCTTCTCCAATGCATGAAAGTGAAAAGTGAAAGTGAAGTTGCTCAGTCGTGTCCGACTCTTTGCGACCCCATGGACTGCAGCCTACTAGGCTCCTCCATCCATGGGATTTTCTAGGCAAGAGGACTGGAGTGGGCTGCCATTGCCTTCTCCACCTTCAGTGGCAGCTGTCATCAAACAATGTCTGAAGGCCTGTGATGAGGCAGCCGGCAGGGATGGGCTCAGTGCTTCTCTTCCTCATGGTCTTGATGGTGGTTCATTTCTGTAAACCTCCATCTATAACTGATGCACTAAATGCCATATTTCAGAACAGTCATTCCTACATGTCTTTTGTTAATTGTTCATTTCTGATATAAATTCCTGGGTCACTGCAATTTATATTTTTTTATTTGGAAAAGGGATTTTTAGTCTCACTCCTTAGTTTGGGTCTCAAAGCTAGTTCCTTACAATTAGTTCCTCCAAATGCTATAGTGTTTCATTCAGAAAATAGACTTTTTTATGGACATTGAGAAAAGTTTAGTAGTTTATATCTGCTTATTTTCCTTTATTCAGAAACTGCCACTCTCAGAATAGGTTAAAAAAGAGTAATTTTCCTTTATTAATTTTTTCTTTTAATATTTTCCCTTTGTTCTTGTGTTAAATAACACAACTTTTTATTGTAGACCTGAAAGTCTCGACTAACAGGAAATTTTAGTCAGTTGAAATCTTACTTTCAGTGTTTAAAATGTATTGAATTCATCTACTTCACATTTTTACTTAAATACACCTTCTCACTGAGGCTATTCCCTGGTCACCATATTTAAAATTGGAAGGCCCACTCATCTACTCTTTTCAGTTCAGTTCAGCTGCTCAGTTCTCTCTGACTTTTTGTGACCCCATGAATCGCAGCATGCGAGGCTTCCCTGTCTATCACCAACTGCTGGAGCTTGTTCAAACTCATGCCCATCAAGTCGGTGATGCTATCCAACCATGTCATCCTCTGTCACCCCCTTCTTCTCCTGCCTTCAATCTTTCCCAGCATCAGGGTCTTTTCCAGTGAGTCAATTCTTCGCATCAGGTGTCCAAAGTATTGGAATTTCAACTTCAGCACCAGTCCTTTCGATGACTATTCAGGACTGATTTCCTTTAGGATTGACTGGTTTGATCTCCTTGCTGTCCAAAAGACTCCTAAGAGTCTTCTCTAGTACCACAGTTTGAAAGCATCAGTTATTCAGTACTCAGCTTTTTTTATAATCCACCTCTCACATCCATACATGACTACTGGAAAAACCAAGCTTTGACTAGATGGACGTTTGTTGGAAAAGTAATGTCTCTGCTTTTGCATATGCTGTCTAGGTTGGTCATAGCTTTTCTTCCAAGGAGCAAGCATCTTTTAGTTTCATGGCTGCAGTCACCATCTGCAGTGATTTTGGAGCCCAAGAAAATAAAGTCTGTCACTGTTTCCATCATTTCCCCATCTATTTGCCATGAAGTGATGGGACCAGATGCCATGATCTTCGTTTTTTGAATGTTGAGTTTTAAGCCAGCTTTTTCACTCTCTATCACTTTCAAAAAGAGGCTGTTTAGTTCCTCTTCACGTTCTACCATAAAGGTGGTGTCATCTGCATATCTGAGGTTATTGATATCTCTCCCGGCAATCTTGATTCCAGCTTCTGTTCATTCAGTCTGGCATTTCGCATGATGTACTCTGAATATAAGTTAAATATTCAGTGTGACAATATACAGCCTTGATGTACTCTTTCCCAATTTGGAACCAGTCCATTGTTCCATTTCCAGTTCTGTTACTTCTTGACCTGCATACAGATTTTCAGAAGTCAGATAAAGTAGTCTTGTATTCCAATTTCTTTAAGAATTTTTCAGTTTGTTGTGATCTGCACAGTCAAAGGCTTTGGTGTAGTCAGTGAAACAGAAGTAGATGTTCTGGAATTCTCTTGCTTTTTCTATGATCCACTATATGTTGGCAATTTGATCTCTGGTTTCTCTGCCTTTTCTAAATCCAGCTTGAACATCTGGAGGTTCTCGGTTCACATACTGTTGAAGCCTAGCTTGGAGAATTTTGAGCATTACTTTGCTAGTGTGTGAGATGAATGTAATTGTGTGGTAGTTTGAACATTCTTTGGCATTGCGNGATCTCTGGTTTCTCTGCCTTTTCTAAATCCAGCTTGAACATCTGGAGGTTCTCGGTTCACATACTGTTGAAGCCTAGCTTGGAGAATTTTGAGCATTACTTTGCTAGTGTGTGAGATGAATGTAATTGTGTGGTAGTTTGAACATTCTTTGGCATTGCGTTTCTTTGGGATTGGAATGAAAACTGGCCTTTTCCAGTCCTGTGGTCACTGCTGAGTTTTCCAAATTTGCTGGCATATTGAGTGCAGCACTTTCACAACATCATCTTTTAGGATTTGATATACCTCAACTGGAATTGCATCACCTCCACTAGCTTTGTTTGTAGTGATGCTTCCCAAGGCCCACTTGACCTCCCATTCCAGGATGTCTGGCTCAAGGTGCATGATCACACCATCGTGGTTATCTAGGTCATATATCTTTTTTGCATAGTTGTTCTGTGTATTCTTGCCACCTCTTCTTAATATCTTCTGCTTCTTAGATCCATACCGTTTCTGTCCTTTGTTGTGCCCTTTTTGCATGAAATGTTCCCTCGATATCTCTGATTTTCTTAAAGAGATCTCTAGTCTTTCCCATTCTATTGTTTTTCTTTATTTATTTGCATTGAGCTCTGAGGAAGACTTTCTTATCTCTTCTTGCTATTCTTTGGAACTCTACCTTCAGGTGAGTATAGCTTTCCTTTTCTCCTTGCCTTTCACTTTTCTTCTTCTCTTGACTATTTGTAAGAAATCTCCTTAGAAAACCATTTTGTCTCCTTAGACAACCATTTTGCCTTTTTGCATTTCTTTTTCTTGGGGATGATTTTGATCACTGCCTCCTGTACAATGTACAAAAATCCATCCATAGTTCTTCAGGCACTCTGTCTCTCATCAGATCTGATCCCTTGAATCTATTTCTCCCTTTCACTGTATAATCGTAAGGGATTTGATTTAGGTCACACTTGAATGCTCTCCTGGTTTTCCCTACTTTCTTCAATTTAAGTCTGAATTTTGCAATAAGGAATTCATGATCTGAGCCACAATCAGCTCCTGGTCTTGTTTTTGCTCACTGCATAGAGCTTCTCCATCTTTGGCTGCAAAAGTGTAATCAGTCTGATTTCCATTTTGAGCATCTGGTGATGTCCATATGTTGAGTTGTCTCTTGTGTTGTTGGAAGAGGATGTTGCTATGACCAGTGTGTTTTCTTGGAAAAATTCTATTAGCCTTTGCTCTGCTTCATTTTGTACTCCAGAGTCAAACTTGCCTGTTACTCCAGGTATGTCTTGACTTCCTATTTTTACATTCCAGTCCCCTCTGATGAAAAGGACATCTTTTTTGGTGTTAGTTCCAGAAAGTCTTGTAGGTCATCATAGAACGGTTCAACTTTAGGCTCTTTGGCATTAGTGGTTGGGGCATACATAGACTTGGATTGCTGTGATTTTGAATGGTTTGCCTTGGAAACGAATAGAGATCATTCTGTTGTTTTTGCTATTGCAGTCAAGTACTGCATTTCATACTCTTTGGCTGACTATAAGGACTACTCCATTTCTTCTAAGAGATTCTTGTCCAAGTAGTAGATCATCTGAATTATATTTGCCCATTCTGGTCCATTTTAGTTCACTGATTGCTAAAATGTTGATATTCTCTCTTGTCGTCTCCTGTTTGACCAGTTCCAATTTACCTTGATTCATGGCCCTAGCATTCCAGGTTCCTATGCAGTATTGCGTTTTACAGCATTGGACTTTACTTCCATCACTAGTCACATCTACAACTGGGCATTGTTTTCACTTGATCACTTTCACTTATGGAAGCGATGTGGCGTAGAATCAACAGGTTTCATATTCGCAGATGCGTTTGTTGTTGTTGTCATTAAGTTGCTATGTTTTGTCTGACTCTTTTGTGTCCACGTGGTCTATAGTCTTCCAGTCTCCTCTGTCCATGGATTTCCCAGATAAGTATACTGGAGTGGGTTGTCATTTCCTTCTCCAGGGAATAAGCTGTTGAGGGGGTTAAGAAGTACCAGGGAGTGAACCCATGTCTCCTGCATTGGCATGTGGATTCTTTACCACTGAGCCACCAGGGAAGCCCAGCAGATGCCTTTATTTGCTTCTAACATCTTTCAAAGAGAAATTACATTAACATGTCATATGAATTACCCATTACCCTTTTGCATATTTTCTATGTGACCAGTGCCTTTTCATTTTCAGCTTAAGTGAAATATCTTTTCTAGGTGCACAATCCTGCTATCACATATTATTTCACTCTGTCATCCTAAGTATCACATATATGTATGTAGCAGGTATATACCTTTTGTAACTGTGAAAATTATTTTTCACAGTTTTATTGCTCTCTGTTATGGCCTGTAGGAATTGTGTTTCTTCACATCTTAGAATACATTAAATTCTTACTTGCTTCATTTAAATGGTTTGGAAATAGAGTATCTTTTAAAGCTGTGCTTTCATAGGTCATTCCTGACATAGCAGTATTAACTTCTAGGACATCAGCCCACCTTGAAAAAGGAAAGAGTATCTGCTCTTAAAATAATGTGGAAAGCTCTGTACTTTATTCATGTTAGCTTTCACTCGGCAAATTCTTTAATGAACTTGATTTTAATTTTTTCACTGTTTATGCATGGCAAATAAAATGCCACAAAAGAGTAAAGGGGTGACAGTTGATGTGATGGGAAGTGGCTACAGGAGTGTAGTTTTAGACATGACAGTGAAAATTGTCTGACAGTCTGGTATCAAGAGTAGAAATAGCTTTCAATACCACCCATTATTTCAGTAATGGATAGTCGTAAATATATCCTTTTCATCAAAAATGTTGAAGAATATTCAGCATTGTAGAAGACGAGTTAGTATTTAATTTCCTAAAATTTCAACTGATATATTTTTCAACTATAGTTTCATATACCAGTATAGTATACATATATGCATATAGTGTAATTCATATACACATATAATGTAAAATAATTAGAAATAGCATTCTGACCATTAATATCACAGCCAGGCATCTCTTTTCTTCTTTGGTTTCCAATGGCCCCAGTTTTTAGCTCTTTGTGAGATCTAAAGAAACTGTTTAATTAAAGGGTCTTAAAAATTTGTTTAATAAATGAATGTGGTTAACAGATTTTCTTTATTGATAATGTTTACGATGTTTAAGATGACCATCAATAAGGTATTTGGTTAGTGCTGGATTTCTCAAGTCAGCACTATTAACATTCTGGGCTCGATAATTCTTCATTGTGGGGGCACTGTCCTGTGTGTTATGGGATGTTTGGCAGCATTCTACCCTCTATTAACTAGATACCAGTAGCTCTAGACATAACCAAGTATCCCTTGAGAGCCAAAATTGCCCCAGTTTGAGAACCACTGGTTTAGTGTAAATGCATTTAAGTTAGATAGGAACTTTAAGTATGAACCAAATGCCTTGTTAGTTATTTTAGCTATGCAGAACAGTCTTCAAACTAGGCTTCAACAGTACATGAACCATGAACTTCCATATGTTCAAGCAGGAGTTAGAAAAGCAGAGGAACCAGAGATCAAATTGCCAACATCCGTTGAATCATTGAAAAAGCAAGAGTTCCAGGAAAACATCTAGTTCTGCTTTATTGACTATACCAAACCCTTTGACTCTGTGGATCACAGCAAGCTGTGGGAAATTCTTAAAGAGATGGGAATACCAGACCACCTGACCTGCCTCTTGAGAAATCTGTATACAGATCAGGAAGCAGCAGTTAGAACTGGACATGGAACAATGACTGGTTCCAAATTGGAAAAGGAGTACGTCAAGGCTGTATATTGTCACCCTGCTTATTTACCTTATATGCAGAATACATCATGAGAAACACTGGGCTAGATGAAGCACAAGCTGGAATCAAGATTGCCGGGAGAAATATCAATAACCTCAGATATACAGATGATACCACCGTTATGGCAGAAAACAAAGAAGAACTAAAGAGCCTCTTGATGAAAGTGAAAGAGGAGAGTGAAAAAGCTGGCTTAAAACTCAACATTCAGAAAATTACGATCATGGCATCTGGTGCCATCACTTCATGGTATATATATGGGGAAACAGTGGAAACAATGGCTGACTTTATTTTGGAAAGGGACTCCAAAATCACTGCAGATGGTGACTGCAACCATGAAATTAAAAGACGCTTACTCTTTGGAAGGAAAGTTATGACCAACCCAGACAGCATGTTAAAAAGCAGAGACATTGCTTTGCCAACAAAGGTCCGTGAAGTCAATGCTTTGGTTTTTCCCGTAGTCATGTAAGGATGTGAGAGTTGGACTATAAAGAATGCTGAGTGCCAAAGAATTGATGCTTTTGAACGGTGGTGTGGAGAAGACTCTTGAGAGTTCCTTGTACTGCAAGGAGATCCAACCAGTCAATTCATTGGAAGTCCTTCCAATGAATCAGTCCTTCCAAAGAATGTTCAGGACAGATGCTGAAGCTGAATACCATTACTTTGGCCACCTGATGGGAAGAACTGACTCATTGGAAAAGACCCTGATGCTGAGAAAGATTGAAGGTGGAAGGAGAAGGGGATGACAGAAGATGAGATGGTTGAATGGCACCATCGACTCAATGGACATGAGTTTTAGTAAACTCAGGGAGTTGGTGATGGACAAAGTGGCCTGGCATGCTGCAGTCCATGGGGTCACAGAGGGTCAGACAGGACTGAGTGACTAAACTGAACTGATGCAGAGCATCCAGTTACCATCATTTCTGGTTGGTTATTTTGGATATCTTCTGGTCTCACTTTTTTGTTGTTGTTGAGTAGAGAAGAGAACTGCCTGTGTTTTCTACTTTTTCACATTGTCCATATTGCCACTTTAAAGTCCTGAAAAAGATTTCTGTGACTCAAGGAAGTATACATTGTTTTATTAATAACTCCACATTATAGAAACTTCTAGAGTTTTTGGCAGGCCATAGGATTCTAGTTGGAGAAGGAAATGGCAACCTACTCCAGTACTCTTGCCTAAGAATCCCATGGATGGAGGAGCCTGGTAGGCTACAGTTTAGGGGGTTGCAAAGAGTCGGACACAACAATGATTCTAGTAGAATGCCAAGTGCTAGTTGAAGGGAAGAGCGGTTGCAACTTGCCTGATTTGTACCTGGTGCCTTAAATTAGCTGATTCTCTTGAATTCAGTCTCTGGGGTGCTGAACACCATGGGAGGGAACAGTAGGTAATCTATGAGGGAGGTGAACTTTGCCAGCCTTTATCTCCCTGGCCAGAGGGGCTGCTGTTGGCCTTGCTTTTTCATTTGCTTCTCTTCTCATTCCACCAAGAGTTTTAGCATTTCCATATTGGTTTTGCAGTAGCGTGAACCAGGGACAGGCAGAAGCACTAAGGAGGCTGAGGCTATGGGGATGCTGTGAGGGAGTTTTAAATAGGCAGAATGTGAGGAGTGCTTGGGCAGTCAGAGGGGATTTGAAGAGATATCTCTATAGAGTAGACATTTTATTATATTCATATTTGAGTCTTCTGCATGCCAGGTGCTAAGCAAAGAACTTGGTATACACAGCTTCAGTTAATCTTCTCACCAACTTGCTGAGGCATGTGCTTTTACAGGTATTTCACAGATGAGGAGGCCAAGGCCTTAGAACAGTGACTGACTTTCCCAAAGGCTACTAAATGGTAGAACCAGGACACATCCAGGCTGGTCCAGTTCTGAAGCCTGCAGTGGTAACCACAGCATTATTCAGGTAATATGCTGCTGCTGCTAAGTCGATTCAGTCGTGTCTAACTCTGTATGACTCCATAGACAGCAGCCCACCAGGCTCCCCTGTCCCTGGGATTCTCCAGGCAAGAACACTGGAGTGGGTTTCCTTCTCCATTGCATGAAAGTGAAAAGCGAAAGTAAAGTTGCTCAGTCGTGTCCGACTCTTAGCGACCCCATGGACTGCAGCCTACCAGGCTCCTCTGTCCATGGGATTTTCCAGGCAAGAGTACTGGAGTGGGGTGTTGTTGCCTTCTAGGTGGCAGATATTCTTCCCTTCCCTCAAGGCTCACCAGCTCACCACTGGCAGTAGCTGTTGTCTTTGACATCCTTTGCTTACTGATAGGTCAGACTACTGAGAAGAGGAAAAATATAGGACTCTCTGGCCCTGTGAGAGCATGTGTCTTCTAGCAGAATAACACTCATTCCTTTTCTTATCATGAGTGTACATGTGCCTTCCTCGTTTGGGTTGGTAGGTTGTTAATCTAGGTGGATATTTATGTAGACTTTTTTTTTTCATTTTTCAGATATTTTTTAATGCTATAAAGAAGACTACATGTACAGTAAGTGTTAATTTATGGTTAAGATAAATCTATAAATCATCTGGATATATCTCAGTGTTCTTGCCCACTGCTGTCTGCTTAAGTAAAAACCTCTACATTGTTCTTTTCTTAGAGAATTACTTCAGGTGACCCCAGTTTATGAAGCACTGCTGGTAGTAGTAGCCCTCTGGTTTTATAGTATGTTTTTATGATAAATAATTCCTCTGACCCTCCTAGTTACTGAAAGTTCACTGAACTATCAGCTCTGACATTTGATCATAGTGAGTCAGGCTCATTCTAATCTCAGGTGGCCTTGATTTGTAGTGGCTTGAAGCAGGGTTTCAGTTTCCAGCTGGAGACTGAAGTCAGGCCATGGCAGTGAGAGTGCTGAATCCTAGCCACTAGACCAGTGGCCAGTGACAAGGCCCTGGCCCTTTGATTTTGCAGAAATGAATTTCCACAAAGGTACAGTAAGTAGTGAAACCAGTAAAGTGTTCATTTAGGGAAAAAAAAGAGTACATGTGGATAGACACGTGGGTCAGCTCAGAGAATCACGCTCTCATGGGAGTTTGAATTACTTATATGGGGTACTTCTTCTGGGTTTCCTTGGCCAGTCATCTTGCCTGGTTCTGAGTCTGTATTTGGAATATAGCAGTACACTCCCGTGTATATGTGCACTTCTCTTAGCCAAAATGGATTCTAGCAAAGCAGCCTATGGGTAGGTTGACATGGCTTTCTATGAGGTGACACCCCCTCCCTTTTGACTTCTGAGGAGTCTTTTTGCACATGTATAGTTGGAATGGTCTCCTTAAGCTCAAGAATGAGAAATATGTTGTCTCTATCATTTATCTGGGCAGGGCTCATGAGGCTCTTCTTTTGCTCCTGCTATTTTGGAGTATGTGTCCACAGGGGACAACTCCAGCTGCCCAGCCTGGGGCCCTTCAATCTCTTGTCTCAATTCCTGTCTCTAGCTGTTCCTAAAAGAAGTTTTATCCTTAAAGTTCTTGTTGTATATTGTCATATTCCTTAAAAGTTTTTGTTTTTCTTTCTGATTAAGGAAAGAGTTTGTGAGAAATACATGTCAAGAAAATCTTTCATTCTAGAAGAGAATAGTACTGATACTGATCAAAAGGCCAGGTGAAAATGAATGATACAGCTTTTAATTTCATTTTTTTTTTTTTTGCATTTGACTGTGATGACGATTTTGAAGAAGAAATAATATTTGAAAGGGCCTAAAACCAAACTAAAGTAATGCACTGTGATAAAAAAAAAAAAAAAAAAGTTGACAGGCTGGCTTTTAAAAAAGTTTTTTTGAGGTAGAGTTCAGATGCCATACAGTTTACCCATTTAAAAGGGATAGACTGACTTCTGAGATGGAGAAACTTTGCACTGCTTCAGTACTATCCCATAGAACTCTGAATTAGGCAGTGATTTTTGACAGAGGAATTTCTTCTCTTTCATGATGCTTAATTGTGGCAAGGTAAGAACTGAGGCAAAGATCAAACAAAGAATGGGTGGTATTTCTTCAGAATTCAGAAAGGTTTGGCAACCTTTATGAAGATACTCTGCCTCAGTTTGTAACCAAATTGTGTAACATTGAAATGGTGATTGATAATATAAATAGATACAGTTGACTTACTCATGGAATCTTGCACAGAAGCTTTTAGCAGAGTGGCATAGGAGAGCAAGGGTCATTGATGAATAAATTCCCATGCAAATATGTACCTTCCTGTAACATTTACCAGTTGAAGACTTTTGGGTGTGTTCATAATTGACCATGAAAGATTGTGAGGTGAATGAAGTATAATGATTCAAATTTCCTTTAAGAGATAGGAAAGCCTGTACTTGCTATAATAAGATTTGTTAGACAACGAAGGTGTTGCTAATGAAATTTTTAGTGAAACCGTCTTGTCTTGTTGTTACAAGAAAAAAAATCCTTTAAAAAGATATACAATATTCATGACTCTTTAAAGATAACTTTTTATATGCTTAGTATTTGTAAAAGCCTATGTTGACATTTTCTTTTTATCTTGCTGTTTCTGTGATATAAAATAATTATTTAGAAAATTTGAGTTTGACTTATGTAATTCTTACCCTTTGACCATTGCTTAGGAATGATTAGATTGCAGATTGGGGGTTGCCTATAGTACAATGGCTTTTTATATGGGTAAGAACTGAAGGAAGCATCTCATGCTAGAATACTGAATAAAATCTGTTGTTTCTGTTAGTGCTGAAAATGGCAGTCAGGAAGCATATTTATTGCATTCTGTCAGTAGGTCTTTATGCATTGGTTATTTTGGAACCAAACTTACACATTTTATGTAAATAATCATTTTGAGAATGAGGCATAATTTGAGACTGGGAGTTAGGTAAACTCTAAGTTGTGAATAAGATACATATTATTTCTAAGAGTCTAAAATTTATCAGTTAAACACAGATTCAAAACAGCTTATGTAAGGACTTTCTGCTTGTCAAACTTCCAGTTTTTGTAGAGAAGCCTAAAGGCTATGTAGAATTTTTCAGTGGTTGCAGCTAATTTTAAAAATGTTGCTTGGTCTTGTTCATGTGCACTCCCTGGCCTAGGCAGAGTGGGATGTGATTCTGCCCTCAGTGGAGAAAGCATCAGTAGTACACAATCAGTACCTATGTGAACATTCCTAGAGCACATAGTGAAGTTGCTCAGTCGTGTCCGACTCTTCGTGACCCCGTGGACTGGAGTCTACCAGGGCTCCTCCATCCATGGGATTCTCCAGGCAAGAATACTGGAGTGGGCTGCCATTTCCTTCTCCAGAGGATCTTCCCGACCCAGGGATTGAACCTGCCATCTCCCGCATTGAGGCAGACACTTTAACCTGTGAGCCACCAGGGAAGCACATAGAGGTACCAAGAATCTACAGCAGGGGCCATAAGGAACAATCCAGAGAGGAGGAGGGGGCACCAGTCCAGGCCCTGATTTAGCCTTGGGTCAATCAGGAATGTTTGCCTTGCCTAGATTGGGAAAGTGTGCATGCATGTGTGCTAAGTCCCTTCAGTTGTGTCTGACTTTGTGACCTGTGGACTTTAACCCTCCAGAATCCTCTGTCCATGGGATTCTCCAGGCAAGAATACTGGAGTGGATTGCTATGCGCTTCTCCGGGTGATCTTCCATTGTCTCCTGCATTGGCAGGTGGTTTCTTTACTACTAGCACCACCTGGGAATAGGAAAGCACAGGCTAGTTATTGTGAAGAAGTGAAGTGAAGTCTCTCAGTCATGCCTGACTCTTTGCTAGCCCATGGACTGTAGCCTATCAGGCTCCCCAGTCCATGGGATTTTCCAGGCAAGAGTGCTGGAGTGGATTGCCATTTCCTTCTCCAGGGGATCTTCCTGACCCAGGAATCGAACCTGGGTCTCCCGCATTGCAGGCAGACGCTTTACCATATGAGCCACCAGGAAGTTATTGTGAATGCAGTTAACTTAGCCACCAGCCGCAGGCTGAGATATTCCAAGAAAAGCCCTTCTCAAAATCTGGGTAAGCCACTTCCCACACAAAAGTAAACAAAACCTCAACAAACTCCTCCAAACAAACAAAAAATGAAAACAATAAATAGAAAACCTCCTCAAGTGAATCCTGCACTTTTCTATTNCAGCCGCAGGCTGAGATATTCCAAGAAAAGCCCTTCTCAAAATCTGGGTAAGCCACTTCCCACACAAAAGTAAACAAAACCTCAACAAACTCCTCCAAACAAACAAAAAATGAAAACAATAAATAGAAAACCTCCTCAAGTGAATCGTGCACTTTTCTATTGGGGAGCTGCTGCTTGGTCTACTAGTCCTTAAGTAATCACCCATTTTTCATCTGACGAGTCACTGGGCTGAAAATAAAACCTTCACACATCTGTAAGTAAAAAAGATTTTGGTTCAGTACTGGGAGAATTTAAGTCTTTGGTCTCTTAAATTTTGCTTTTCCTTCACTATACTTTCATGTTTTAGAATTGCCTTTATATTTCTCAAGGAGTAGTTTCTGGAGTGTGGTTGGATGACTCAAATAAAGGCTGTTAAAGTTATTATTTCACCTTTCCAGAGTTGAAGTTTATTGTCCTTGCCTTTAAGCATTAGATTGCTGATTTAAAGTGACACCATTATATGAACACAGTTGGGCTGTATTAAATGAGACTGCCATTTGAAGTATGAGATGATCGGACACAACTAAGAGTTAAGTGTCCAGTGAAAGGTTAACATTCTAGTCTTGGTCATCCATTAACTTACTCAGTTACAGGGTAAATCACTTACCTTGAGTGACCTGCATTGTTTTTTTCACCTGTTAAAGTGTAGTCTAGCTGAATACTTAAATAGGGCAGGGTTTGTAATACACAAACAGAAATTCTGTCCCCTCCCCCATGGCACTCTAATATGTTCATAATGGAATCTTCACACATAACAGGCATGGGGGAAGGGACAGCATTTATTATTATTATTATTTTTATTCTTCTAACACCATAGAGGAGGGGAATTTCCCTTCTACATTGGTTAAAATCAGCAAAGAAGAGGACCTCTCTGCCCCCATCCCCCCATGGTTTTAGAAGAGGAGAAGAACACAGGTATGAGACAAAATCTGTTTGGCAGAAATGAGAACTGAATGCCTGCCTGCTTGATCTGTCCTCCAGTCTTCAGGTTCCTCAAATTGATACCTTCTACTTTTCCCTCACTTGCTCATTCACTTTGGTTGATTCATTCAGTCAGAGTTCACTTATTGGGCTCCTACCAGGTTTAAGCGTGATGAATTTGGGCTCATGCCATGATATTACTAGAGCAGTGAATAGAAGCAGATCACGGTGCTATATGGTATTAGAAGTATTTTGATGGATATATGTAGAAGGTATAGTGGGAATACAAGTAAGAGAGGCATTGTTTCTGTCCGAGCATGTGGAGCAGAGTCAGATGGGCTCCTAGGGGAGAAAGGGTGTTTAGAGCTTGGTCTTGAAGTATTAATGTGTATTCAGCAAGGGGAAGGGAAAAAGATTGAAAGGAAGAGAACAGTAGGTCATGAGGAATAGGAGCAGACTGATCACTTCTGTAGGCTGAATTATAGGAGAGGATGTGCAAGAGGGATGCAGGGAAAAACTAGGGAAAACCTGAAACCACGAGACATCTCCCAAGACAGAATATTTTTAAAGCAGGATTATAAATTAATATATTTTAATGTTATTTTTTCCTAAAAATATACTAAATATTATATATTTATATAATTTAATATTCATAATACTGTTGGCTATATCATTTGCAAATATCCTTTCCCATTCCAAAGACACCTTTTTCATTTTGTTGCTAGTTTTCTTCTCTGTGCAAAAAACTTTTTAGTTTGATACAGTCACACTTTGCTTTTGTTTCCCTTACCTGAGGAGACATCCAAAAAAATACTGTTAAGACTGATGTTAAAGAGTGAACTGCCTCTGTTTTCTTCTAGAAATTTTATGGTTTCAGGTCTTACATGGAAGTATTTAATTCATTTTGAATTTATTTTTGTGCATTGTGAGAGAGAGTAATCTGGTTTGATTCTTTTGCATGTCGCTGTCCAGTTTGAACACCTTTTACTGAAGATACTAAAATTTCCCCATTGTATATTCTGGCCTCCTTTATCATAGATTAATTGACGTGTAACTGTGGGTTTATTTTTGGGCTCTCTGTTCTGTTCCATTGACCTCTGTGTCTGTTCTTGTGCCACTACCACACTGTTTTGATGACTGTAGCTTTGTAGTATAGTTTGAAATCAGGGAGCATGATACCTCTAGCTTTGTTTCTCTTTCTTAAGATTGTTTTGGTTGTTTGATGTCTTTTGTGTTTCCATAGAAATTTTATAAGTATTTTTTCTTGTTGTTGTTTAGTCTCTAAGTTGTGTCTGACTTTTTGCAACCCCATGGACTGCAGCACACCAGACTTCCCTGTCTACTCTGTTCTCATCTCCTGGAGTTTGCTCAGACTCATGTCCATTGATGATGCCAGTGTCCATGTTGACATTGATGGTAACATGTTCATGTCAGTGATGCCATCCAACCATCTCCTCTTCTGTCATCCCTTCTTCTGCCTTCAGTCTTTCCCAGCATCAGGGAAAGAGTTGGGCTCTTTTCCAGTGAGTTGGCTCTTCACATCAGGTGGCCACAGCTTCAGCTTCAGCTTCAACATCAGCATAATTGGAGCTTCAGCTTCAGCATCATTCTTTACAATGAATATTGAGGGTTGATTTCCTTTAGGATTGACTGGCTTGATTTCCTTGCTGTCCAAGGGTCTTGCAAGAAGTCTTCTCCAGTACCACAGTTTGAAAGCATGAATTCTTGAGCATTCAGCCTTCTTTATGGTTCAGTTCTCATATCCGTGCATGACTAGTGGAAAAACCATAGTTTTGACTATATGGACCTTTGTCAGCAAAGTGATGTCTCTGCTTTTTAATACACTATCTAGGTTTGTCATAGCTTTTCTTCTAAGGGGCAAGCATCTTTTAATTTTGTGGCTGCAGTCACCATCCATAGTGATTTTGGAGCCCAAGAAAATAAAGTCGGTCACTGTTTCCATTTTCCCCATCTGTTTGCCATGAAGTGATGGGACCAGATGCCATAATCTTTTTAGTATTTATTTATTTATTTATTGGGTGCTCTGGGTCTTTGTCACCATGCAGGCTTTCTCTAGTTGAGCTGAGCAAAGGCTGCGGTGCATGGGCTTCCCGTTACAGAGTGTGGGCTCTAGAGCGTGTGGGCTGAATAGTTGTGGTGCATGTGCTCAGCTGCTCTGGGGCATATAGGATCTTCCCAGACCAGGGATTGAATTGGTGTCCCTTGCATTGGAAGGCAGACTCCCAGCCACTGGACTACCAGGGAAGCCCCCAGATGCAATAATCTTAAGCCACCTTTTTCACTCTCCTCTTTCACTTTCATCAAGAGGTTCTTTAGTTCCTCTTTGCTTTCTGCCATTATGGGTTCTGTGAAAAATGCTATTGGTATTTTGATAGAGATTGCATAGATCTGTAGATTGCTTTGGGCACTATGGTCATTTCAATCCAATCTAAGAAAACAATATATCTTTCCATCTGTTTGTGTTGTCTTCAATTTCTTTCATCAGTGTGCAGGTCTTTTACTTCCTTAGATTCATTTCTAGGTATTTTATTCTTTTTCATGTGATTCTAAGTGGGATTGTTTTCTTAATTTCTCTTTCTGATAGTTTGTTGTTAGTGTATAGAAATTTGATGGATTTCTGTATATTAATTTTTTTTGATGATGTCTCTAGGATTTTCTAGGTATAACATCAGATAATCAACAAATAATGACAGTTTCACTTTTTCCTTTCCAATTTGGATTCCTTTTATTTTTTTTTCTTGTCAGTGTGACTAGTACTTCTAATACTATGTTGAATGAACATGATAAGAGTGGGCATCCTTATCTTGTTCCTGATCTTAGAGGCAATGCTTTCAGCTTTTCATGGTTGAGTGTGATGTTAGCTAAGTGCCTGTCATATATAGCTTTTATTATGTTGCAGTATATTCCCTCAATGTCCACTTTGTTGAAGGTTTTTACAATTAGTGGAAGTAAGCAGTCAGAATTAAAAGATTTATTACATGTAGAGTAATAGACATAAGGATATTCGTTTTCAGATTTCTCCTCTGCACTGACGTAAGCAAGAAAACAAAGGAGCAGCACCTTTAAAGTACTCAAAGAAAGAGTTTTTTAACTTATAATTCTGTACCCATTGAAAATATCTTTCAAAAATAAAAGTGAAATAAGGACATTTTGAACATTTTCTGGGGCTTCCCTGGTGGTCCAGTGGCTAAGATGCCATGCTTCCAATGCAGGGGGCCCTGGTTCAATCCCTGGTCTAAGAACTAGATCCCACAAGCTACAACTGAAAGTTTGCACACTACAACCAAAAGACCCCATGTGGCTGCAACTAAAAAATCCTGCGTGCCGCAGCGAAGACTAAAGGTTCTATGTGCAGAGCTAAGTCCTGGTGCGGTCCAGTAATAAATGTTTTTTAAAAATTAAACAATATTTTAATTTTTATATGTCAGAAGAATATAAAAGCCAGGAGAATTCATCATCAAATAGATGGACTTTGAGGTACCCTGCTTGATTGGGCAAAGATAATTTGACCATAAATAGGCAGATGTTAGCTTGGTCAGTCAGAATGTCTTTCTAGTGTCAACTACAAGTACTTGGTGCTTGCCAAGGGCATTTGCCACCTGCCTCTGTGGAGATTGAACCCTGGACTGCTGCAGCTGTTGACCTTCAGCACGCCTGAAGGGAGTTCAGGGTGGAGAGTGAGGCACTCCATGCTCCAGGTAAACTGGTGGAACAGGTCTTTAGATAGATATTTTTCAGGAACTGATTTCATGATCCCAATCCTTGCATCGCCTCATATCTAGAAAAGCCCTAAATCCCTTCATGGTGACATCAGCTCCTTGTGACTAGTAGAAATCCTTTTGTAAAATGAGCACTTGATTGCATNGGTGGAGAGTGAGGCACTCCATGCTCCAGGTAAACTGGTGGAACAGGTCTTTAGATAGATATTTTTCAGGAACTGATTTCATGATCCCAATCCTTGCATCGCCTCATATCTAGAAAAGCCCTAAATCCCTTCATGGTGACATCAGCTCCTTGTGACTAGTAGAAATCCTTTTGTAAAATGAGCACTTGATTGCATTGAACTCCCCCTTCATCAAAATCTTATATATTGCCCTTCCCTCACTACCTCTTTAGAGCAGTTTCTCAGCTATCTGAGGTGCTGTCTCTTGGGCTGCAGTCCTCATTTTGCCCGAAATAAAACTTAACTCACAACTTTTATGTTGTGCATCTTTTTGAGGCAACATTAGGAATAGGGAACTTGGACTGAGAAAATCATATTAATATATGAAACTTGGACCTCTGTATGGTAAACCATGGGGACGGAATAACAGAAGGTGGTGAGCGGAGAAAGACTAGTCCATGAAATGAGATACAGAGGTGAGGCTAGAAACCTCTCTTGGCTTCTGGGTGTCTTCTAATTCTCTGTTTTAGTCTTTCTGAGACTAAGTTGCAGCCCTGCATTTGGTTTCTGTGAGAAGCTATTTCATCTTTAGAATAAACTTAGCTCTTTTTAAACTAGCTCTACATTTTCTTAAAACTTGTCTCACGCACACACAGGTTCCAGATTTTCTTTGTTGTGTATTTTAAACATGCTGATATTGTCAAATGTAGACATAAGAACAGAAATAATAGTCAATTATGAGGATTTAGCCTTACCAGGTCTATCATTGTTGAGATATTCAACATATTTTCTCAGAAAACCTTAAGGCTTTGCATTTCTGTTAAGTCTTGGAGGAAAAAGATATTTTTAAAGTTGGTTCCTCTTCTCACTATCTAGAGTGCCCAGGAAGCCAGAAATTGTTGCAGAAATGAGGGAAACAATAGCAGGTGCCTCAATGTTGGTGTGAGAGTACAGGAAAAATTAGAGTTTTATATATGCACAATTTGCTTTCCTAGTTTTCTCTACAAAATACCCATTTTGTTATTAAATAGATAATATCTTTGACTTTGGCCTTTCATTAATCATTAGTCTTTTGTAAGCCCTTTTAATCCTTTTAAAATCACTGAAGGCAGTGGCAACCCACTCCGGTACTCTTGCCTGGAAAATCCCATGNGAAAAGTAGAGATACCAAGGGAATATTTCATGCAAAGATGGGCACAACAAAGGGCAGAAATGGTATGGCTCTAACAGAAGCAGAAGATATTAAGAAGAGATGGCAAGGAGACACAGAACAACTATACAAAAAAGATCTTAATGACCCAGATAATCACTATGGTGTGATCACACACCTAGAGCCAGACCTCCTGGAGTATGAAGTCAAGTGGGCCTTAGGAAGCATCCCTATGAATAAAGCTAGTGGAGGTGATGGAACTCCAGCTGAGCTATTTCAAATCCTAAAAGATGATGGTGTGAAAGCACTGCACTCAGTAGGCCAGCACATTTGGAAAAGTCAGCAGTGGCGGCTTGACTGGGAAAGGTCAGTTTTCATTCCAATCCCAAAGAAAGCCAATGCCAAAGAATGTTCAAAGTACCACACAATTGCACTCATCTCACGTGCTAGCAAAGTAATGCTCAAAATTCTCCAAGCTAGGCTTCAACAATACGTGAACCAAGAATTTCTAGATGTTCAAGCAGGATTTAGAAAAGGCAGGTGTTGCAAGCTGGTGGAGCAGAGACCAGAACCTGCTCCACGACTCAAGGGTGCTGCAGACTGTGCTCTCGCGATTGTCCTAGTAAGCATGTCGGACGGACATTCTTGGGGCAGGACGTGCTCTTTGCTCCACCTCACTGCTTGCCCCTGTGTCTGTCCCCATGGAAACAAAACAAGATGTTCCTGATCAACAGCAGAGTCTTAACTTTACTCCCTCTTCATGGCGTGGTGATCAAACTCCCCAGAATAGCTATTCTGTGATGATCTCATGTAACTTCTGCCTGTAAAAGTGCATGCAGGAAGGAACCCTTTTGTCTTCCTGCCATGGAGAACAGGAGAGCCCTCTGTCTCCCTGCCTGCCAAATTATATGTGTCTCTCTTTTCATTACTCACTTGCCCCCATTTCAGGTCTTTCTCACCCGCTGTGCTGGACGCGTCAGGCAGAGGAACCAGAGATCAAACTGCCAAATCCCTTGGATTATAGAAAAAGCAAGAGAATTCCAGAAGAACATCTACTTCTGCTTCATTGACTACACTAAAGCATTTGTGTGGATCACTGCAAGCTGTGGACAATTCTTAAAGAGATGGGAATACCAGAGTACCTTACTTGCCTCCTGAGAAATCTGTATGCAGGTCAAGAAGCAACAGTTAGAACCGGACAGGGAACAACGGACTGGTTCCAAATTGAGAAAGGAGTATGTCAAGGCTGTATATTGTCACTGTGCTTATTTAACCTATATGTAGAGTACTTCATGCAAAATGCCGGGCTGGATGAAGCACAAGCTGGAATCAAGATTGCCAGGAGAAATATCAATAACCTCAGAAAGGCAGATGATACCACCCTTATGGCAGAAAGCAAGGAGGAACTAAGAGCCTCTTGATGGAAAGTGAAAGAAGAGAGTGAAAAAACTGGCTTAAAACTCAACATTCAAAAAATGAAGATCATGGCATCCGGTCTCATCACTGCAGGGCAAATAAATGGGGATACAATGAAAACAGTGACAGACTTTATTTTCTTGGGCTCCAAATTCACTGCAGATGGTGACTGCAGCCATGAAATGAAAAGATGCTTGCTCCTTAGAAGAAAGGTTACTACCAACTTAGCATGTTAAAAAGCAGAGACATTACTTTGCCAGCAAAGGTCCATATAGTCAAGGCTATGATTTTTCCAATAATCATGTATGGATGCGAGAGTTGGACCATAATAAAGAAGGCTGAGCACCAAAGAACTGATGCTTTTGAACTGTGGTGCTGGAGAAGAGTCTTGAGAGTCCCTTGGACTGCAAGGTGATCAAACCAGTCAATTCCTAAAGGAAATCAGTGCTGAATATTCATAGGAAGGAGTGTACTTTAGATTTCCAATACAATACAATAAAGGACTATACAATACTTTGGCCACCTGAAGTAGAGTCTGACTCATTGGACAAGATGCTGGGAAACCCTGATGCTGGGAAAGATTGAAGGCAGGAGGATAAAGGGACCATAGAGGATGAGATGGTTGGATGGCATCACTGACTCAATGGACATGAGTTTGAGTAAGCTCCAAGAGTTGGTGACAGACAGGGAAACCTGGCATGCTGTAGTCCATGGGGTCATAAAGAGTTGGACTGAGTGACTGAACTGAACTGAATTTGTATCTGTCAATATCATGCTTTTAATTTGTCTCTCTTATCCTACCACTGCCCTTTGGTAAATAAGTTTTGTTTTAACTAGAAATCAGAGTTACATGAAGAATTATTATGAAATATTTATATTATAGCTGAAGTACATCTAGGGTTACTTTTGTCCATTAATTTACTTCACAACTATACAGCCAAAATAATAACACCTAAAGGTGTCATGATCCTTTTAAGATAGGGAACTACAATAACTAGGTTACTTTTCTTACCACTTAAAACTGTCCTCATTTTGGAACTTGTCTATTCAGTGCCACAAGCATACATCACAATACACCATAAGTGTGTACAGATTTTTAAAGGAAATTTCTAACTTCTGATTGCTAGATTATTTTGCAAAAAAAAATGGTTTTGTTTCATCTGTCAAATTAATATGGAATAATATGTACTGTTACAGCATTCAGTGAGCTTTAAGATGTCTTCTGTGGACCTAAAACTGAAGAGTTGAGTTTTGTGGGTATCTGTTTATGTATGTGTGATGGGCTATTTCATTAAAAATAGTCAACTTATTAGGCTCTATTAAAAATATTATATATATTTTTTGTGCTCAGAGCAGCTTGCAGCATTTACAGATAGAATACAAATTTCAGTGGAAACAAGAATCCTAGGACTGAAAGAACTCTGGGAGAGTGTCTTATGCTTCCATACTCTAGCTTTGTTTCTAGGAGCTGGAGTGAGGAATTCTGTTATTGAAATTAAATAACTAAGTGATTAATAATTAAATTTTATAATGACAAGATTACTTTCCTTTCTATTAGATAGGTAATATAGTTTCTTCATTTAAATTTTTTTACTTATTTAAAAAAAAGTTTTATCATTTCCTGCTGTTTGTCTGCCTGGTAGCACTAACTGAATTCAAGTGAAATTTGTACTAGTACAAATGAATGCAAATTAATAGAAAACTTCAAACAGCTTGTTTTTTGTGGTAAATCAATATTTTATCCCACAGGAACATGTTTTGCAAAGATCATCATAAATTTCAAGTACTCCCATCACCCAGTAGTTAATACAACTAGTGGTGTGGTCCAGTGTTCTTACTTATCAGTGAGGCCCAGAGAAATTTAATGACTCAATTAAGGTGACCCAAAAAATCAGTAGTAGGGTTAGGGCTCTATTCAGTTCAGTTCGGTCACTCAGTCCTGTCTGACTCTTTGAGGCGCCATGGATTGTAGCACTCTAGGCTTCCCTGTCCGTCACCAACTCCTGGAGCTTCCTCAAACTTGAGTCCATTGAGTCGGTGATGCCATTCAATCATGTCATCCTCTGTGGTCCCCTTCTCCTCCTGCCTTCAATCTTTCCCAGCATCAGAGTCTTTTCCAGTGAGTAGTTCTTTGAGTTAGGTTTCCAAAGTATTGGAACTTCAGCTTCAGCATCAGTCTTTCCAATGAATATTCAAACTGATTGCCTTTAGGATAGACTGGTTTGGTCTCCTTCCTGTCCAGGGGACTTCTTTGGTGCTCAGCTTTCTTTATTGTCCAACTCTCACATCCATACATGACTACTGGAAAAACCATAGCTTTGACTAGACGGATCTTTGTTGGCAAAGCAATGTGTCTGCTTTTTAATATGCTGTCTAGGTTGGTCATAGCTTTTCTTCCAAGAAGCAAGCGTCTTTTAATTTCATAGCTGCAGTCACCATCTGTGGTGATTTTGGAGCCCCCAAAGTAAAAGCCTGCCACTTTTTCCATTGTTTCCCCATCTGTTTGCCATGAATGATGGAACTGGAAACCATGATCTTAGTTTTCTGAATGCTGAGTTTTAAACCAACTTTTTCACTCTCATCTTCACTTTCATCAAGAAGCTTTTTAGTTCTTCGCTTTCTGCTATAAGGGTGGTGTTATCTGCATATCTGAGGTTATTGATATTTCTTCTGGCAATCTCGATTACAGCTTGTGCTTCAGCTAACCTGGCATTTTGCATGATGTACTCTGCATATAAGTTAAATAAGCAGGGTGACAATATACAGCCTTGATGTACTCCTTTCCCAATTTGGAACTAGTCTGTTATTCCATGTCCGGTTCTAACTGTTGCTTCTTGACCTGCATACAGATTTCTCAGTAAGCAGGTAAGGCAGTCTGGTATTCCCATCACTTTAATAATTTTTCAGATTTGTTGTGATCCATACCATCAGAGGCTTTGGTGAAGTCAATAAAGCAGAAGTAGATGTTTTTATGGAACTCTCTTGCTTTTTCAATGATCCCGTGTTTGTTGACAATTTGATCTCTGGTTTCTCTGCCTTTTCTAAATCCAGCTTGAACATCTGTAAGTTCATGGTTCATGTACTGTTGAGGCCTGACTTGGAGAATTTTTGACCATTACTTTGCTAGTGTGAGAGATGAGTGCAATTGTGTGGTAGTTTGAGCATTCTTTGGCATTGCCTTTCTTCGGCATTGGATTGAAAACTGACCTTTTCCAGTCCTGTGGCCACTGCTGAGTTTTCCAAATTTGCTGGCATATTAAGTGCAGCACTTTCACAACATCATCTTTTAGGATTTGAAATAGCTCAACTGGAATTCCTTCACCTCCACTAGCTTTGTTTGTAGTGATGCTTCCCAAGGCCCACTTGGCTTCACATTCCAGCATGTTTGGCTCTAGGTGAGTGATCACACCATCCTGGTTATCTGGGTCATGAAGATCTTTTTTGTATGGTTGTTTTGTGTATTTTTGCCATCTCTTCTTAATATCTTCTGCTTCTGTTAGGTCCATACCATTTCTGTCCTTTATTGTCCCCATCTTTGCATGAAATGTTCCCTTGGTATCTCTAATTTTTTTTAGATCTCTAGTTTTTCCCATTCTACTGTTTTCCTGTATTTCTTTGCATTGAGCTCTGAGGAGGGCTATCTTATCTCCCCTTGCCATTCTCTGGAACTCTGCATTCAGATGGATCTTTCCTTTTCTCCTTTGCCTTTCACTTCTCTTTTCTCAGCTATCTGTAAGGCCTCCTCAGACAACCATTTTGCCTTGTTGCATTTCTTGTGCTGGGAATGGTCTTGATCACTGCCTCCTATACAATGTCAGGAACCTCCATCCATGGTTCTTCAGGCACTCTATCAGATCTAATCCCTTGAATCTATTTGTCACTTCCACTGTATAAAAATGGAAGGGATTTGTTTTAGGTGTTGCCTGAATAGTCTAGTGGTTTTCCCCACTTTTTTCAATTTAGGTCTGAATTTGGCAATAAGGAGTTCATGATCTGAGCCACAATCAACTCCTTGTCTTATTTTTTCTGACTGTATAGAGCTTCTCCATCTTTGGCTGTAAAGAATATAATCAATATGATTTTGGTATTGACCATCTGATGATGTCCATGTGTAGAAGTCTTCTCTTGTGTTGTTGGAAGAGGGCTTTTGCTATGACCAGTGTGTTCTCCTGGCAAAACTCTGTTAGCCTTTGCCCTTCTTTATTCTGTACTCCAAGGCCAAATTTGCCTGTTACTCCAGGTATCTCTTGACTTCCAAGAGTGCATTCCAGTCCCCTCTGATGGCAAGGACGTCTCTTTCAGGTGTTAGTTTTAGAAGGTCTTGTAGGTCTTCATTGAACTCTTCAACTTGAGGTTCTTTGGCATTACTCGTCTAGGCCTAGACTTGGATTACTGTGATATTGAATGATTTGCCTTGGATATGAACAGATATCGTTTTGTCGGTTTTGAGGTTGCACCCACGTACTGCATTTCGGACTCTTCTGTTGACTTTGATGGTTACTCCATTTCTTCTAAGGGATTCTTGCCCACAGTAGTAGATATAATGGGCATCTGAGTTAAGTTCACCTGTTCCAGTCCATTTCAGTTCATTGATTCCTAGAATATCCAGGTTCACTCTTGCCATCTCCTGTTTGACCACTTCCAATTTGCCTTAATTCACAGACCTAACAATCCAGGGCCTCTGCAGTATTGCTTTTTATGCATGGGATTTTACTTCCATCACCAGGGACATCCACAACTGGATGTTCTTTTTTATTTTGCTCCCTCTTTTCTTTCTAGAGTTATTTCTCCACTGATCTCCAGTGGCATTTGCCTACCTGGGGAGTTCATCTTTCAATATCATATCTTTTTGCCTTTTCATACTGTTCATGGGGTTCTCAAGGCAAGAATTCTGAAGTGGTTTGCCATTACTTTCTCCAGTAGACTACGTTTTGTCGGAACTCTCCAGCGTGAGTGCATCTTGGGTGGCCCTTCACTGCATGGCTCATAGTTTCTTCGAGTTAGACATGGCTATGGTCCATGTGATCATTTGGTTAGTTTTCTGTGATTGTGATTTTCATTCTATCTGTCCTATGATGCATAAGGGTAAGAGGCTTATGGAAGCTTCTTGATGGGAGAGACTGACTAAGGGTGAATCTGCGTCTTGTTTTGATGGTTGGGGCCATGCTCAGTACAGCTGTAATCAAATTTTCTCTTGTTGGGTGGGGTTTTGTTCCCTCCCTGTTGTTTGATCTGAGGTGGAGGTAATGAAGATAACAGTGACATCTTTCAAAATGTCCCATACTGGGTCCCATGGTCACACTGCTGTACTCAATGCTTCCTACCATGCAGCAGGCCACGACCAACCCACACCTCTGCCGGAGACTCCTGGACACTTACTGGCAAGTCTGGGTCAGTCTCTTGTGGGGTCACTGCTCCTTTCTCCTGGGTCCCAGTGCACACAAGCTTTTCTTTGTGCCCCTCAAGAGTCTGTTTCCTCAGTGCTGTGTAAGCTCTGGTGGCTCAAAGGTGGGTTTAAGGGCGACTTCCTCCAAGAGGACTTGTGCCACACCTAGGTTTACTGCATCTAGAGCCCCTGCCCCTGCGGCAGTCCACTTACAACCTGTCCCTCCACAGGAGACACTCAAACACAGTTCTGGCTCAGTCTCTGTGGGATCTCTGGGTCCTGGTGAGCACAAGGGCTCTATTATTCGGCTTCTAAGTTTATATTCATTGTTCTAGATTTAATAGCAATACTTCACAGGTAGTATAGCTGAATTTGAAGTGAGCTTTTTTGTTTGAGAAGGACTTGCTTATTCTTCACTTATGTAATTTTCATTTTTACAGATGAAACAGGGTTACACCATTTAAGGGATTTGCTTAAGTTTGCTAAAGTTTCTCTACTAGTTGAAGATGAGGTCAGGTAGAAATTGCTGATCCTTCATGAAGTTGGTTAGAAATTATAAACAAGAGTGATGGTACTTTCAGAAATCTCTTGAGTCACTGACTCATTAGAATTACAAAATTTCAAGAATTTAGACATCAGGAAGAATTTGGTCCACAGATGGATATTTGAAAGAGAGAATCATTGTCATTGGTAAATTATGGTTATTTGAGAATGTTTGAATACTTCTATTAAAAGGATCACAGAAAATATTTTTAATGCACTTAAAGACACTTATATAAAGTTTTATAAAAGGAAACATATGCATTTAAAATCAAAGTGTTTCCAAGAAAAAAGATATTTGTTTTGAAATATCTTAGATCAGTATGAGAAATGAAAATATTAATTATGTAACTGACTAAAACTGTCATGTTTATTTACAAAATATTTTCCTATTATAATTTTTCTGTCCTTTGAATTTTCAATTTAATATTTAAAAGAAAGCATTCTTATTTTTTAAAGAAGCTCCAATGGTTAAAATCTAGATTATCAATCTCATAATGTCTAAATATGGATGATCAGATAGTTGCTGAGATTCATAAAGACCTAAGGATGGGTGTAAAGTTTCTGGAGTGTGTTCAGTGTGTGAAAATCCATTGAGCATATGAACACCTTTGTCTGTGTATGTTATACTTCCATTGAAGATTGGAAATGGAAATCCCCCCAAAGAGCAAGTATATTTCTTGAATGGTTAATCTTAATTTTTTTTAAATTGTCGTTATTATTTTACAGGTTTTCCCTAAGTCTTTCCAACACTTGAAGATTCCCTTTGTACAAAACTTGTTTTAAAGTTGTCATTATGAAATAGCAGGAGAGGGCAATGGCACCCCACTCCAGTGCTCTTGCCTGGAAAATCCTATGGATGGAGGAGCCTGGTAGGCTGCAGTCCATGGGGTCGCAAAGAGTCGGACATGACTGAGTGACTTCACTTTCACTTTTCACTTTCATGCAATGGAGAAGGAAATGGCACCCCACTCCAATGTTCTTGCCTGGAGAATCCCAGGGACGGGGAGGCCTGGTGGTCTGCCGTCTATGGGGTCGCACAGAGTCTGGACACGACTGAAGTGACTTAGCAGTATGAAATAGCAATGAGTATTACAATAGCATGACAAAGTTCTACAGGAGCTTCTGGAAAGAAGAGATCACATCTTTCCAGGGCAGTTTATGGAGTAAAAATTGACATTTTGGAACTTATTAATAAAGAAGTTATCATATAAGGAATAAGGGAAGGAAGTATACTCTTTCACACAAGGCAAGTGGGATTTAATTTTAAAGAGTAAAGAACAAGGGAAATGGAGTCAGGTTAATGATTGGAAGGCATTATGCATTAGTCCAACAGGAAAGAGGCAGGGCTTTTTGAGGGAGTACAGTGCTAACCCCTTAGCTTTCTTGGTCTGTAAATGGACTGTCATGGCTGTTGGTAGTAAAATCACATAATGAGACTCAGAGTCTGTTGGAAGTCAGATTACTGACATTCTTGGTTCTAGCCAGTTCTGTTTGTTGCTGTTTGTAGCTTCCTTTTCAAAAAGAAAACTCTGGCTCCTTTTCCTTAAAGATTTAGGTTAACTCCTACTAAAGGTGGGGGTTGGCGGATTTTGAGCAAAGATCTGGTGCAGCTCTGGCAACATTAAGAGAAATGTTCCTGACGCCAGACTTTCACAATACGTACTTTGTATATCTCCATCAGAGTACTTTTCACTTCATGCTGTAATTTTATTTACTTGATTGTCATGCTGGGAGACTGGTGCCTTCAAGGGCAGTGACTGGTCTTATCATCCTCAGTGTTTCATGCATGGTAGGTAGCCAGTGATTGCTTGCTGAGTGAAGGGAGGTATGTGAGACCATGTGTGGGAAACATCTGACCTTTTGGTGGGGCTCCAGAATAAGCCACAGTATGAGCATTGGTAAGAGATGAAGCTGGATATACATGAGTTTGGAGCTAGACTTTTTATGCTACAGGCTTTTTATGCCATGCTAAAGTGTTTGGATTTACTCTGCAAGGAGTTGTAGTGCCATTGAGGGATCCTGAGAGGGAGTGGGTAGCAGTACGATTTACAGTTTAGAAAGGAGCAGTTGTGAGCAGTGTAGAAGATAGACTGAAGGAGTGGAGAGGCTGACATTGGTCATAAGGCTGATTTAAAATTTGAAGGTCAAGTGGGGTGTAAGCTGTGTATACCCCCGGGGGTTTGTAAGGCAATCCAGGTATTGGGAGAAAATATTAGAACTTCTGCTTATTGTCTAAAAAATAAGCCTTACTAACTTCTATTATATATGTTGAAAAATCTGTGTTGATGGTGACTTCCTGATCTGAATGTCACACTGTCACATGCCATATCCCATGTGGTAGAGAAGGCTTCCTAAAAGGAGAATGAATTTCTATGACTCAGAGAGATGGGAGGCCATTTTGACCGTTCCTTTTAGCTTTTTGCTAAATAGTATAATCTTTAAGTATTTGGTTTAGTGAACTTATAGAATATATTATTTAGCTTTAAGTAAACTCTCGAGCTTCCCTGGTGGCTCAGATGGTAAAGCGTCTGCCTACAATGCAGGAGACTTGGGTTCAATCCCTGGGTCAGGAAGATCTCCTGGAGAAGGCAATGGCAACCCACTCCAGTATTCTTGCCTGGAAAATCCCGTGGATGGAGGAACCTGGTAGGCTGCAGTCCATGGGGTTGCAAAGAGTTGGACATGACTGAGCAACTTCACTTTCACTAAACTCTCATAAAATGATACATGATATCAAATTCAAATACTATCTTAAAGAAACCACAATTTGAAGATAAGCCTAAGGATACAAGACACATGAACAATAGGTAAACCGTACAGTTTATACTTCTAGTAACTCTGAGTCATTATGATGTTAAAAACAATCAGACTGTCTAACCATTTAGGACAAGAAGGTGAACAAAAAGCAAACAGACAAGCAAAAATTACCATGAACATTCTTTGAAGTCTGAATTTACATCTACTCTTGCTTTTTAAACAGTTTTGAATTTATTATTTATTTTTGGCTGAACTAGATCTTCATTGCTGTTCATGGGCTTTCTTTTGCTGCAGAGCAGGGGCTTAGTAGTTGAAGTGCTTGGGTTTAGTTGCCCTGCAGCATGTGGAATCTTCCTGAACCAGGGATGGAACCCATGTCCCCTGCATTGGCAGGTGGATTTTTACTACTGGACCATTAGGGAAGTTCTACTTTTGTTAAGTATGTTAAGTTTTATCATGCTTTGAGATAGTATTAACTAATATTATGAGGCCAGTATTTAAAACTGCTTTTGGTGTCGTCTTTAGCATCTTATTAAATTTTCTGTTTTCATATATTTTGTAATATAGTATTACACAATAGTACATAGTATAGACTTTACAAATATACCTTCCTCAGATGCAGAGTCAAAAGTTTTAATTGGTTGTATGATGAAAAAAAATTGAGATGACTGGTTGAGAGAAAGATGCTGAAAAACTTAAGGGAAAGAGGTCATGGAAGGATCTATTCATATTCTACTAAGTATTATAGATTATGTGGTTTCTTTTGCATATATTATGTGATATAATGATAATGATAATCCTGTGAAGTAGATACTGCAATTTTATAGATAGCAAAAATGAGGCTCAAAGAAGTTCAATACCTTGCCTAAGGACACAATTATGATATTCAGTATTTCAGCCTAGGTCTCTATAAGGCCCGCATTCTTTCTACTTATTGTTTCTTTTGAATAACTGGGGATTTGAAAATTCAGTTAGCTGAGATTAAAGAATATAAGTAACTCATTTTATCCAGTGGATTACTAGTGAATTTTTAATGAAGTTATACGTATAGTAACCCTACCTATCCTATTACCCTAGCTATTAGGTGAGATATAATCCATATATGATGGGTATTATTTATTTCTGTCTCTGGGGATCCATATCATATTTACCATGTTCAGAGTTAATATTGATTCTTCTAAGTTTATGTTTGATAATAGAATATTCACTTAGGAAAAAATATTTTACCCTTGAGAAATTATATTTTGAATCAAGATCATGTGGGAAAAACTGTTCAGGCAATTAAATACAATTAAATGGTATAAATACACATTTACTGATTTGGGTTTTTCGTGTGTTTTTTTGCCCTTTTCAGATAAAGATTTTCATGGTCACTTATGATTCATGTATTTTCAGGATTGTAACAAAAGCTTTCAAAGAATTTCTTCAATCATAGAAGCTAACAAAATGAAGAAAAATGCCACAATGTTTAAGACGCTTTTTACTCGATGAGTTTAATCATAATTCCGGCGATTTCCTGGATGGCCCAGTGGTTAAGACTTGGACTTTCATTGCCATGGACCTGAGTTTGATTTCTGGTGGGGAAACTAAGATCCCGCAATCCATGGTGCAGCCAAAAAACCAAACCAACCAACCAACTAACACAACAAACAAAGAAACAAAAACAAAAAAAACCTAGAAGACCCTAGGAGATACAAAACAGTACCATATACACAAAGACTTCCCTCACAATACTGATATTTCCATCTATTTATCTGTTTCTCTGATTCTTTTGATTTTTAAAAAAAATTTATTTATATTTAGCCGCACTGGGTCTTCATTGCTGTACACAGCCTTTCTCTAGTTGTGGTGATCAAGTCTTCTCTGTAGTTGTGATTTCTAGGGCTTCTCATTACAGTGACTTCCCTTTCTTGCAGAGCACAGGCTCTACAGCATGCCGGCTTAGATTTGTCTAGATTCCGCATATGTGCGTTAGAATACAATGTGTATCTTTTTCTTTCTGACTCACTTCACTCTGTGTAATAGGTTCTAGGTTCATTCACCTCATCAGAACTGACTCAGATGCATTCCTTTTTATGGCTGAGTAATATTCCATTGTATAAATGTACTACAACTGCATTATCTGTTCATCTGTTGATGGATATCTAGGTTGCTTCCATGTTCTAACAATTGTAAATAGTGCTGCAATGAACAGTGGGATACACATGTCTTTTTCAGCCCTGGTTTCCTCAGGGTATATGCCTAGGAGTGGGATGGCTGGGTCATATGGTGGTTTTATTCCTAGTTTTTTAAGGAATCTCCATACTGTCTTCCATAATGGCTGTATCAATTTACATTCCCAGCAACAGTGCAAGAGTGTTCCCTTTTCTCCACACCCTTTCTCGAATTTATTGTTTGTAGACTTTCTGATGACGGCCATTCTGACCGGTGTGAGGTCATATCTCATTGTAGATTTGATTTGCAATTCTCTAATAATGAGCGATGTTGAGCATTTTTTCATGTGTTTGTTAGTCATCTGTATGTCTGTTTTGGAGAAATGTCTGTTTAGGTCTTTTCCCCACTTTTTGATTGGGTTGTTTGTTTTCTTGGTATTGAGTTGTATGAGGTGCTTGTATATTTTGTAAATTAATCCTTTGTCAGTTGTTTCATTTGGTGTTATTTTCTCCCATTCCAAGGGTTGTCTTTTCACCTTGCTTATAGTTTCCTTTGCTGTGCAAAAGCTTTTAAGTTTTATCAGGTCCCACTTGTTTACTTTTGTCTTTATTTCCATTATTCTAGAAGGTGGGTCATAGAGGATCTTGCTTTGATTTATGTCATCAAGTGTTCTGCCTATGTTTTCCTTTAAGTTTTATCGTTTCTAGTCTTACATTTAGATCTTTAATCCATCTTGAGTTTATCTTTGTGTATGATGTTAGGAAGTGTTCTATTTTCATTCTTTTACATGTAGCTCTCCAGTTTTCCCAGCACCATTTATCGAAGAGGCTGTCTTTGCCCCATTGTATATTCTTGCCTCCTTTGTCAATAATAAGGTACCTTTAGATGCATGGGTTTATTTCTGAGCTTTCTATCTTGTTCCATTGGTCTATATTCCTGTTTTTGTGCCAGTAACATACTGTCTTGATGGCTGTAGCTTTGTAGTGTAATCTGAAGTCAGGACAGTTGATTCCTCCAGCTCCATTCTTCTTTCTCAAGACTGCCCTGGCTATCCGGGGTCTTTTGTGTTTCCATATGAATCATGAAATGTTTTGTTCTAGTTCTGTGGAAAATGCCATTGGTAATTTGATAGGGATTGCATTGAATCTGTGGATTGCATTGAATCTGTGGATTGCATTTGGTAGTATGGTAGTATGGTCGAATCACAATATTGATTCTTCCTACCTAGAACATGGAATATCTCTTCATCTCTTCATGTCATTTTTACAATCTAGATTCCTTTTATTTCTTTTTCTTCCCTGATTGCTGTAGCTAGGAGTTCTAAAACTGTGTTAAATAATAGTAGTGAAAGTGACACTCTTGTTTTGTTCCTGATCTTAGGGGGAATGCTTTCAGTTTTTTTACCAATGAGAATAATGTTTACTGTAGGCTTATCACACGTGGCCTTTACTGTGTTGAGGTAGGTTCTTTCTGAGATACCCCATATCTAAGGTAAGGGAAACCCAAGTAAGATGGTAGGTGTTACGAGAGGGCATCAGAGGGCAGACATACTGAAACCACAGTCACAGACAACTAGCCAGTCTGATCACATGGACCACAGCCTTGTTTAACTCAGTGAAACTAAGCCATGCCATGTGGAGCCACCCAAGACGGATGGCTCATGGTGGAGAGGTCTGACAGAATGTCATCCGCTGGAGAAGGGAATGGCAAATCACTTCAGTATTCTTGCCTTGAGAACCCCATGAACAGTATGAAAAGGCAAAAAGATAGGACACTGAAAGATGAACTCCCCAGGTCGGTAGGTACCCAGTATGCTACTGGAGATCAGTGAAGAAATAACTCCAGAAAGAATGAGGGGATGGAGCCAAAGCAAAAACAACACCCAGTTGTGGATGGGACTGGTGATAGAAGCAAGGTCCGATGCTGTAAAGAGCAATATTGCATAGGAACCTGGATTGTTAGGTCCATGAATCAAGGCAAATTAGAAGTGGTCAAACAGGAGATGGCAAGAGTGAACATCGACATTCTAGGAATCAGTGAACTAAGATGGACTGGAATAAGTGAATTTAACTTAGATGACCATTATATCTACTACTGTGAGCAGAAATCCCTTAGAAGAAATGGAGTAGTAATGGAGTAGTCATCACAGTCAACAAAAGAGTCCGAAATGAAGTACTTGGATGCAAGGCAAACCATTCAGTATCATAGAGTTGACTCATTGGAAAAGACTCTGATGCTGGGAGGGATTGGGGGCAGGAGGAGAAGGGGACGACAGAGGATGAGATGGCTGGATGGCATCACTGACTCGATGGACGTGAGTCTGAGTGAACTCCGGGAGTTGGTGATGGACAGGGAGGCCTGGCGTGCTGCGAATGGGGTCGCAAAGAGTCAGACACGACTGAGCAACTGAACTGAACTGAATCCGAGTCTATGCCCCGACCAGTAATGCTGAAGAAGTTGAAGTTGAACAGTTCTATGAAGACCTACGAGACCTAGAACTAACACCCCCAAAAGATATCCTTTTCATTATAGATGACTGGAATGCAAAAATAGGAAGTCAAGAAACACCTGGAGTAACAGGCAAATTTGGCCTTGGAGTACAGAATGAAGCAGGGCAAAGGCTAATAGAGTTCTGCCAAGAGAAGNGACCTACGAGACCTAGAACTAACACCCCCAAAAGATATCCTTTTCATTATAGATGACTGGAATGCAAAAATAGGAAGTCAAGAAACACCTGGAGTAACAGGCAAATTTGGCCTTGGAGTACAGAATGAAGCAGGGCAAAGGCTAATAGAGTTCTGCCAAGAGAAGTCACTGGTTGTAGCAAATACCCTTTTCCAGCAACACAAGACAAGTCTCTACACGTGAACATCACCAGATGGTCAACACTGAAATCAGATTAATTATATTCTTTGCAGCCAAAGATGGAGAAGCTCTATACAGTCAGTTTTCTTTTGTGGGAGCTCTCGGTGACCTTTTATATATTTCATAGACACAGAGTCTGCCTAGTTGATTGTGTAGATTTAATCTGCAGCTGTACAGCTAGTGTGATGGTTTTGGGTCTTCTTCCTTAGCCACACTGGCTCTGGGTTTCAATTGTAGTTTTATTTCCACCTCTGCATGTGTGTTGTCCACGGGGCTTTTCTCCTGAGGCTGCCCTGTAGGACTTGGGTTTGCCTCTGTGAGGTCCTGAGGTGGAGGTGGTGTAGCTGTTTGGGTTGCAGGGGTTCTGGCAGCTTCATACCACGTACTCAGGGGAGTTGGCGGCTAGGGCAGCAGGAACTATAGTGCTCTAGAAGGGTATGGCAACCTGTATTGGCTAATATGCTCCAGTATTTTTGCCTGGAGAATCCCCTCCCTGACAGAGAAGCCTGGCAGGCCACAGTCTACAGGGTGGCAAAGAGTGGGATATGCGCATAGACGTAAAACTTTTTTGCCTTTGGCAGGTCTGCCCCAGTGAGAGTTGAGTATGAAAGGTGGCACAGCTGCTTGACTTTCAGGGACCCTGGCAGTGCCAAGTGTGCAGAGACATGGACTGTCTCCGCCGCAGGAGTTATGGCCCTGTCAGTCTTTTTTTGAGCCTCTTGTAGCTGGCGATCAGAAGGCCTCCTTGGCCAGTCTTTCTCTGTAGCTCTGCCCATTCAGGCACTTAGAGGGTTCTCTTGCCTGGGGTCCTTCTCTGTTTGACGTGTCAGGCACATAGAGTGGCTCCTCTGGGTGTGATCCTACTCTTTAGTTTGGCACATCAGTCACTTAAAGGAGCACCCTGGGCAGGGTTCTACTCTAGTTCAGTGCGTCAGATGTTTGATGGGCCAGCCTCTCTATTGTTCAGCTGCTGATGCTGGCATGTGGGGGGAGAGAGGCTGTGGTGATGGCTTCACCCACTATGCATGGCTGCTGGACTTTCCACCACAGTCTCCTCCCTCACATTCCCTCCATCTGTCTCTGCAGTCAATAGCAGCCCTCACCCTGGGATTACTCCACAATCCCTTAACTCCAGCTCCCAGCTGCTGCACCTTCCAGGGGACCTATGTCCCTGTCTGGGATATGTACGGCTGCAGCAAGGACTGTCTGATTCTCATTCCATTTAGGCCGCCACAGATCAGCTGTTTCACTCTTGGCCTTAAATGTTTCTTCTCTGACTCAGACAATTGCCCCAATGTGGGGATCAGACCCTGTGTCAGTTTCCCCACTGGCTGAGGGCAGGTCCAGCCCTACTAACACTTCCGTTTTTCCCCCTAGTTCCTTTGTCCTACCCAGTTTTGCCGTGATTCTAGATGTTCTTTTCCACTGGTCAGGTACTCCTGTCTGCTCTCAACTGATGTTCTGCATGCCCTTCTGTGTCTGAAGGTGTATTCCTGATGTATCTGTGGAGAGAGACATACTCCTCGTCCACCTATACCTCTGCCATCTTGTTCTCTTTCTGATTTTTTTTGGGGGGTGAGGTTTTTTTATCTGCTGTAAATTTATATAAGTAGCAGAGTGGAATTTGAATCTACCTATTTGCATAGGTCACTGAAAGATGCTCTAAAGGGAACAGAAACTTTCCTGGGGTAATTTCACAATGTTGGATATTTTTTAAAGTGGAAGTAACTGCTTCTTTTGTTTTCAGTTTTTGCCCTTTGCCCTGTGACTATTGTCCTTCCCTTTGAGCTGTGACTTTTTTTTTTGGACTTTTTTAGTTATAGATTTTACTTGGTTTCTGCATTGTATTAGTGGTAGGTAACGGTTAATAAAAATAAACACTACATATGTCATAGGAAAATTGGTATAGAATTTGCTTCTCTGTTTCCAGTGTGGCAGCCTTAAAAGCTTTCACACCTTGGTCCGTGGTTGGCCTTTTCTGGTGAGTGTCAAATACAGTGTGCATGCAAAACTTTTAAGTGCTCAGTAATTAATTGCTGTGATTATATTGTTTTCTCCTGTATTTGACTTGCTCCCTTTTTCTAATTCAAGGTCTTTAATTTTCACTGTTTGCTTATGCATTCTCTCCAGAGTTTGCTCACTTTTTAAAATGAATGCCATTGAACTTCTGAAAAAAATTGAAGTTAGTTGCTCTGTCGTGTCTGACTCTTTGCAGTCTCATGGACTGTAGCCGGCCAGATTCCTCTGTCCGTGGAATTTTCCAGGCAAGAATACTGGAGTGGGTTGCCATTTCCTTCTCCAGAGGATCTTTTCAACCCAGGATTGAACCCTGGTCTCCTGCATGGCAGGCAAATTCTTTACCATTTGAGCCCCAGGGAAATACTGTTGAACTCCTCCCATGCACTAAAATTTGCCTTCTTTTTGATGTTTGAGGAGGGCGCTCTGTACCTTTATTTTAAATGAAACTTAATTCCAAATATTTCTAAAAATAAACAAAAGGCTGGAGGCAGTTTATAAGTGCTAAGATGCATGGGACTCTACAACCCCCACCCTCTTCCCCATTGCTTTAAGAAAGCAGAAGCAGGGAATAGTAAGAGAGAGAATGCAGTCAGCACTTCACTGGCACAGTGCTTTGATGTTTACTAAAAATAGAATGTAGTAATCCCCATTTTACACTGGTGGAAATAGGCTCCAGAGAATATAAATAACAAGCATTTCAAGGTTGTAAACCTCTAGTAACTGACACAGGGAATTGAGCTCTGATTTTGGAACCATTGCACTGCTTTTTCTTGAAAAGTATAACGTATATATAAAAAAGGCTTAACTTGGTGTCTGTCACATATTCAGTTCTTCTTTTCTAAATGTAGTTGGCTTATTTAGTTGAAATATAGTTGAGTAGATTCTTAATAAGAGTAGATTTCCTTCTCTCTCTTTCTAAACTTTTGTAGCTATCAGTGAAGCAATTAATTAAAAAGAGGCAAAGAAGGAGCAACTTGAGGAAATGAAATGTCCTACATGAAAAAGCTAACCATGAGGGGACTGCTCACAGAGAGCTTTTCTATTTTGAACATAAGTGGGAGCCAACTGAGACCTGTAGAAAGCTAGAGCTGATTCAAATGGTTCTGTTAAAAGTTTGAAGATTTTTTTTCCTCTTTTTTTTTAATAAGTAAGCATTTCTAGAGCTTAGCTTTGCATAAGACAAGGAGGCCCTGGATACAAATAAAGCACTAAGGGGAAGTTCTGACAAGTTTTGCACAGTAAATGCAGAGATGTATTTATTAAGTAATAGCAAGTCTTATCAGAGCCCTTGAGCCTATGTAAATGGTTGTTGGGGTGCTGTTCTTACATGCTAAGTTGTGAATGTCCCATCACACTCCAGAGCTGTGGCCTTGAGTCTAATAGATTGATAAATTCTAAGAGTTCATTTTCTATTTGTATGGGTCTTTTAGTCTCTTTAGGATCCCATCTATATATTTTGCCCTTAAAAAAAAATGCTTGCAAATGCTTGATGATTTCTCAGGTTGAAGTTTTTGTTCATAAAACTTCATCTCTTGAAGTTTCTCATGATAAAAATTCATCTCCTGAAGTTTCTCTTAATGAAGACAAGTTTTGGAAGATGGAGGCATCTGTAGGCCAGATTCCAGTGAGGAGAGCAGAGAGAGCTCCCAGGTTTGCATCTCCTGCCTGGTGAGTGGGGAAAAATTTTGTTGGTTTAGGAAATGGCCCTTAACTGTTTTTCTCTGGGCTTCCCTTGTGGCTCAGCTGGGAAAGAATCTGCCTGCAATGTGAGAGACCTGGGTTCAATTCCTGGGTTGGGAAGATCCCCTGGAGAAGAGAAAGGCTACCCACTCCAATATTCTGACCTGGAGATGTCCATGGGCTGTATAGTTCACAGGGTTGCAAAGAGTCAGACGTGACCGATCGACTTTCAGTTTCTTTCTCTTGAACACCAGGAGTCAGCATTTGCTATAGTCATGTGAGTCCTGCTGCCACTAGGTGGCAAGACAGAAGCAAAAATTCTAGGCAGATGTGTACGGTTAGGAAGCCTGCTCAGCCATACTTCACTGGTGGGAGATATGGCCTGGTCGATTGGGGTGCCACAGTTGGAAAGAACTTGAGACATGGAGTGTATTTCTCTACTACTGATTTTAATTCTGCCCCTGGTAATGAAGTTTCTGGTGATGGAAGTTAGTATTTAGAATGCATGGTCTTAAAAGCATGAACCATAAAATCTTAGCTTTTAGAAACTTTGCAGACCTCTACCATCAAGTTGGTAAGGCATTGTTATCCCTATTTTATAGATACACAAATAGATGTCCATAAAAGTTGGTTTTTCCAAGATTTCACAGCAAGTCACTGGTTGGTTTTGCTCTTTGAGTTACAGTTTTGTACCAATTAAGCTATTATTTTAAGTGAAGCCTATTTATGAGGAACAATAGAGACTAGGAGATGCTTTGGATTCTACTTTCTGGCTTTCCATAGTCCTGAGTATAGGCCCCTATGCAGCATAAAGCAGGTTGGTCAACAGCTGGTAATGACTAACTTACCAGTCCTGTGACAGTAAGGAAACAACCTTCATTAGACGGTCACTTAAAATGCAGAGCTATAAAGTCATAGCAGTTACCACATTGTGATACTTACAGAATTGTGAAAATTAAAAGAGGAAGCCTATATGTGTGCCTGGCATACAACCTGAAATTAATAAAATGTTTTTCCCTCTGAAGCTGCTCCTCATATTTGTTTCTTTGTTTTGAAAATATGTTAGTTATCTGGGCATATTAATTATTAGTTGGAACCAACATGCTGAAATGGGAAGAAAAACTTTCTTCTCAAGAAGAAATTGTCTTCCTTTTCTTTGTCACAGCAGTGAACTTTGATTTTTCAAAATAGTGTTACTGTGGAAATTGAATACATAATACTTTCCCACTTATTTTCAGAAGTAGAACAGTCCACAACTATGCTTTTGAATATCAGCTTTCAAACTTTTTAACCATAACCTAGTACTCTGTGTATGCTGGTACATCTGTGTTTGTGTCTGAAATAGAAGTTAATCCTTTCTGTGTGTTTACATACTCTACTATTTTCTATCTTATCCACTAATAAGATGCAACCACATTTTGAAAAATCTTATGCTGTAGAGAAAGATAAGAAAGCATTCATTTTGGGCTTCTTTTTTTTCTTCCATCTTAACTAAAGACCTTCCAGGCTGGCAAATCCAGGGTCAATTTCAAAATAAGATGAGAAGGTTATACCTCTTAGAACATGTAAGTGCTTCCAGTCGTACTTGAGTAGTGTTGACATTTCTATCAGCTCACCTCACAGTTACCTGTGTGCTACCTATGATTAAAGGCAGTGAGAACAGAAAGAAAATGCAGTGTAGGTACTGTGAGACACAGCTAACGTTTTTGCTAAAACTTGTACTCACTCTATATTTCTTTTGTGAGTCAATTTTAACCACATTTTTTGCAGCTCTTGGATCAGTGGGCTTATGTTAACCCACATCATCTAACAGACCCACTTGAGGTAGCTTTGGCAATTCAGGTGTGAACTGTTCTTTTTTTTTTTTTTTTTTAATATAATTGATTTATAGTATTGTGTTAATTTCTGCTGTAGAACAAAGTGATCCAGTTATACACATCTATACATTTTTTAAATATTCTTTGCCATTATGGTTTACCCCAGGATATTGAACATAGTTCATTATGCTATAAAGTGTGAATGAATTGTTGAATGAAACAGATTGCTGCCTCAGCTGCTGATAGAATAGGCCAGTAGTATTGACTGGTGTTTTCTTGTTCGTAACTTGTGGTGTGTGATCTCATTTGTTCCCCCTAACCCTGTGAGAGAAGAGATGGAATTATCATGTGTATTCAAAACCATCATCACCACCAAAAAACAAGCAAACAAAATCCAAGGATTCAAGAGTTTAGCTACCTTGTTCAAATCACATAGCTATGGGAGAGAGTAGAGCTTCAACCCAGGTCTGTCTTATTACTAAAAATCTTGATCCCAAAACCCTTCATAATTTAAAATGTTGATACCGAGAGTACTTTTCTTGTGGATTAAATACTACTTAAAATACTAATTCTTTGGGAGACAAATTAATTCAAAGAATATAGCACAAGAGGGGTTTCCTTGGTGGTCCAGTGGTTAAGACTTTGACATCCAGTGCAGTTGGGTGTGGGTTCAATCTTTGGTTGGAGAGCCAAGAAGATCTTACATGGCTTGCGGCCCCCAAACCAAAACATAAAGCAGAAGCAATATTGTAACAAATACAAAGAAAACTTTAAAAATGATCCACATTGTGGGGTGGGGAGGGGAGTCTTAAAAAGAGTATAAAGCGTAAGAAAGTATCATTCAGCTATCATTGTTTAAAGGTAAATAACCATTCTTCTCAACTTTGTACTTCAGATATTTAAGATGCCTTTAAATTGGAGGAATGTTGATGTAGTCCCCCATTAATACATTGTTTTTCCTCCTTGTAAACAAAGCTGGAAACCTATGGTAAATACCTATATTTTTTGGTTTGTCATCTTTCCTGATTTTTTCTGAAAACTTCTGAAGTAGCGGGGCATGTGGTGGTGATATTGTTGGCAACAATAAAATTTGAAAAGCTTGTGTGAGAATTTAAATAAGAGCTTGGATCTTCTGACCACCAACTGACTTCTTTCAGTTCAGTTCAGTTTAGTCGCTCACTCGTGTCCGACTCTGCAACCCCATGAATCGCAGCACGCTAGGCCTCTCTGTCCATCACCAACTCCCGGAGTTCACTCAGACTCACATCTATTGAGTCAGTGATGCCATCCAGCCATCTCATCCTCTGTTGTCCCCTTCTCCTCCTGCCCCCAATCCCTCCCAGCATCAGAGTCTTTTCCAATGAGTTAGCTCTTCGCATGAGGTGGCCAAAGTACTGGAGCTTCAGCTTTAGCATCATTCCTTCCAAAGAAATCCCAGGGCTGATCTCCTTCAGAATAGACTGGCTGGATGTCCTTGCAGTCCAAGGGACTCTCAAGAGTCTTCTCCAACCCCACAGTTCAAAAGCATCAATTCTTCGCAGATCCATTAATCTATTTGGACAGAGTAATTGTGTGTTTTGAGTAAAGGCCCAAGGTTTAAAATGGTAGAGGAAGAAGACCTCATAATTCAACATGTATTTTTTGCTTGGGTTTAGAGTGTAGCCTAGTCAAGAATATTTTGTCATTTTCAACACAGTAATCATGTGAGGCAACGGAGTAATCCCATGAGGGAGGGAAAGGTTAAGTAAAGTTCTGCACTTACCAGCTATTTCACATAGCCAGTAACAGGTAGAAATATTCTTTAATGTGATTTTCTTTTCTGCCCCAAGTTTCTTTTAGAGCACTTAAATTTTGCATGTGACCCAGTGAAACATGTCATGTCAATAAACAATTAACCTCGGTTTTTATATGTTTGGTCTCATCCAGCTGAAATTCATGATTCTACAAAAGATTAAAGAAAAAGGACACTGTGATGGGGAGAGAGATGGGAGGTTCAAGAGGGAGGGGATATATGTATACCTATGGCTGATTCATATTGAGGTTTGACAGAAAACAACAAAATTCTGTAAAGCAATTACCCTTCAATTAAAAAATAAAATAATAATAATAAAAACTTACAGAAAAAAAGGACAGGGTGAGGAGGGCATTAACATTTTATACCCATTGGAAAGTTCATAAATAGTAATAAGGTGGATAAAGTGTATTGAGAGTATCCTGTGTGCTATGCAATGTTTAAAGTGTCTTATTAACCACTTTATCTCATGAAATTTTAAAACCCATGTGAAGATAATACCATTGTTTCAAATTTTATACATAAAGAAACCCAACCACTAATAGTTTAGCTTAATATTGATTGGTAAGTGGTCGAGCAGGTGGCTGAGATGGTAAAGAATCCGCCTGCCATGCGGGAGACCTAGGTTCAATCCCTCGGTTGGGAAGATCTCCTGGAGGAGCACATGGCAACCCACTCCAGTATTCTTGCCTGCAGAATCCTGATGGACAGAGGAGCCTGGTGGGCTACAATCCATGGGGTTGCAAAGTGTTGGACATGACTGAGCAACTAAGCACACAGCACACAGAGCAAGTATAATCTGACTTGAGAGCCTGTGCCTTTTATAAAGTATTGTTATCTTTCACTTAGTTAGTCCTGTCCGACTCTTTGACTGAGTCACTAAAGGACTGTAGCACGTCAGTCTTCCTAGTCCTTCATCATCTCCCAGAGCTTCTTCAAACTCACCTCCATTGACTTGGTGATGCAATCCAACATTCTCATCCTCTGTACTAACTTTCTTCTGCTGCTTTCAATCTTTCCCAGCATCAGGGTCTTTTCTAATGAGTCAGCTCTTTCAATCAGGTGGCCAAAGTATTGGAGTGTAAGCTTCAGCATCTTTCCTTCCAATGAATATTCAGGACTGATTTCCTTTAGGGTGAATTGGTTGGAACTCCTTGCAATCCAAGAGACTCTCAAGAGTTTTCTCAAACACCACAGTTCAAAAGCATCAATTCTTCAGTGCTCACATCCATACATGACTACTGGAAAAACCATAGCTTGGACTAGATGGACCTTTGTAGGCAAAGTAATGTTTCTTCTGCTTTTTAATATGCTGTCTAGGTTGGTCATCGCTTTTCTTCCAAGGAGCAAGTCTTTTTTAAAATTTCATGGCTGCAGTCACTATCTACAGAGATATTGGAGCCCAAGAAAATAAAGTCTGTTACTGTTTTCATTGTTTCCTCATCTATTTGCCATGAAGTGATGGGGCAGGTGCCCTGATCGTAATTTTTTGAATGTAGAGTTTTAAGCCAGCTTTTTCACTCTCTTCTTTCATCTTCATCAAGATGCACTTCAGTTTCTCTTCATTTTCTGCCATAAGGGTGGTGTCATCTGCATATCTGAGGTTATTGATATTTCTCCCGGCAATCTTGATTCCAGCTTGTACTTCTTCCAGTCCAGTGTTTCTCATGATGTACTCCACATATAAGTTAAATAAGCAGGTTGACAGTGTACAGACTTGATGTACTCCTTTCCCAGTTTTAAACCAGCTCATTGTTCCATGTCCAGTTCTAACTGTTGCTTCTTGATCTGCATACAGATTTCTTAGGAGGCAGGTAAGGTGGTCTGGTAGTCCCATTTCTTTAAGAAATTTCCACAGTGGTAGTGATCCACACAGTCAAACGCTTTAGCATAGTCAGTGAAGTAGAAGTAGGTGTTCTAGAATTCTCTTACTTTTTCTGTAATCCAACAGATGTTGGCAATTTGATCTGTGATTCCTCTGCCTTTTCTAAATCCTGCTTGAACATTTAGAAGTTCTGTTTCATGTACTGTTGAATCCTAGCTTGGAGATCTTGAGCATTACCTTGCTAATGTGTGAAATGAGTACAATTGTGTGGTAGTTTGAACATTCTTTGGGATTGGAATGAAAATCGACCTTTTCCAGTCCTGGCCAGTGCTGAGTTTTCCAAATTTGCTGGCATATTGAGTGCAGTGCTTTCACAGCGTCATCTTTTAGGATTTGAAATAGGTAAGTCAGAGTTCCATCACTCACTTCCACTAGCTCTATTTGTAGTGATGCTTTCTAAGGCTGAATCTTCTTCATAGTCCAGGATATCTGACTCTAGGTCAGTGATCACACCATTGTGGTTATCTGGGTCATGAAGATCATTTTTTTGTGTAATTCTCCTGTGTATTCTTGCCATCTCTTCTTAATATTGTCTGCTTGTTAGATCAATAACTTTTCTGTCCTTGATTGTGCCCATCATTTCATGAAATTTTCCCTTGGTATCTCTAATTTTCTTGAAGAGATCTCTAGTCTTTCCCATTCTAGTGTTTTCCTCTATTTTTTTGCACTGATCACTGAGGAAGGCTTTCTTATCTCTCCTAGCTGTTCTTTGGAACTCTGGTTTCAAATGGGTATATCTTTCCTTTTCTCCTTTACCTTTCACATCACTTCTTTTTTCAGCTACTTGGAAGGCCTCCTCAGACAACCATTTTGCCTTTTTGCATTTCTTTTTTTGGGGGATGGTCTTGATCACTACCTCCTGTACAGTGTTACCAACCTACATCCATAGTTCTTCAGGCACTCTATCAGATCTAATCCCTTGAATCTGTTTGTCACTTCCACTATATAATCATAAGGGATTTGATTTAGATCATACCTGCATGGTCTAGTGGTTTTCCTTATTTTCTTCAATTTAAGTCTGAATTTTGCCATAAAAAAATTCATAATCTGAGCCACAGTCAGCTCCTGGTCTTGTTTATGCTGATGTATAAAGCTTTTTTATTGACCAGAGACTTGTCTAACTCAATGAAACTATGAGCCATGCCATGTAGGGCCACCCAAGATGGACGGGTCATGGTTGATAGTTCTAACAAAATGGGGTCCACTGGAGAAGGGAATTGCAAACCACTTCAGTATTCTTGCCTCGAGAACCCCATGAACAGTATGAAAAGACAAAAAGGACACTGAAAAATGAACTTCTCAAGTCGATAGGTGCCCAATATGTTACTGGGGATCAGTGGAGAAATAATTCCAGAAAGAATGAAGAGAGGGACCGAAAGCAAAAACAACACCCAGTTGTGGATGTGACTGGTGAGGGAAATAAAGTCTGATGCTATAAAGAGCAATATTGCATAGAAACCTGGAATGTTAGGACCATGAATCAAAGCAAATTGGAAGTGGTCAAACATGAGATGGCAAGAGTGAACATCGACATTCTAGGAATCAGAGAACTAAGATGGACTGGAATGGGTGAATTTAACTCAGTATTATACATACTACTGCAGGCAGGGATCCCTTAGGAGAAATGGAGTAGTCATCATAGTCAACAAAAGAGTCCAAAATGCAGTCCTTGGATGCTATCTCAAAAATTACAGAATGATCTCTGCTCATTTCCAAGGCAAATGATTCAGTATCATAGTAATCCAAGTCTAGACCCTGACCAGTAATGCTGAAGAAGCTGAACAGTTCTATGAAGACCTACAAGACCTTTTAGAACTAACACCCCCAAAAGATGTGCTTTTCATTATAGAGGACTGAAATGCAAAAGTTGGAATTCAAGAGATACCTGGAATAACAGGCAAATTTGGCCTTGGAATACAAAACAAAACAGAGTAAAGGCTAACAGTTTTGCCAAGCGAATGCACCAATCATAGCAAACACCCTGTTCAGCAACATAAGAGAAGACTCTGCACATAGACATTAGCAGATGGTCAACATCAAAATCAGATTGATTATATTCTTTGCAGCCAAACGTGGAGAAGCTCTATACAGTCAGCAAACACAAGACTCGGAGCTGAGTATGGCTCAGATCCTGAACTCCTTATTGCCAAATTTGGACTTAAATTGAAGAAAGTAGGGAAAAACCACTAGACCATGCAGATATGACCTAAATCAAATCCATTATGATTATACAGCGGAAGTGACAAATAGATTCGTGGGATTAGATCTGATAGAGTGCCTGAAGAACTATGGATGTAGGTTGGTAACACTGTATAGGAAGTGGTGATCAAGACCATCCCCAAGAAAAAGATATGCAAAAAGGCAAAATGGTTGTCTGAGGAGGCCTTCCAAGTAGCTGAGAAAAGAAAAGATGTGATAGGCAAAGGAGAAAAGGAAAGATATACCCATTTGAAAGCAGAGTTCCAAAGAATAGCTAGGAGAGATAAGAAAGCCTTCCTCAGTGATCATTGCAAAGAAATCGAGGAAAACACTAGAATGCGAAAGACTAGAGATCAAAGATCTTCATGACTCAGATAACTATGATGGTGTGATCACTCATGTAGAGCCAGACATCCTGGAATGCAAAGTCAAGTGGGGCTTAGGAAGCATCACTAGGAACAAAACAAGTAGATGTGATGGAATTCCAGTTGAACTATTTCAGATCGTAAAATATGATGCTGTGAAAGTGCTGCACTCAATATACTAGCAAATTTGGAAAACTCAGCAGTGGCCACAGGGCTGGAAAAGGTGTTTTCATTCCAATCCCAAAGAAAGTCAATACCAAAAATTTGCTGAAACTACCGCACAGTTGCACTGATCTCACATGCTAGCCAAGTAATGCTCCAAATCCTCCAAGCCTGGCTTCAACAGTACATGAACTGTGAACTTCCAGATGTTCAAGCTGGATTTAGAAAAGGCAGAGGAACCAGGTATCAAATTAGCTACATCTGTTGGGTCATCGAAAAAGCAAGAGAGTTCCAGGAAACCTTCTGCTTCTGCTTTGAGTATGCCAAAGGCTTTGACTATGTAGATCACTACCAGCTATGGAAATTTCTTAAAGAAATGGGAATACCAGACCATCTTACCTGCCTCCTGAGAAATCTGTATGCAAGTCAAGAAGCAACAATTAGAACTGAACATGAAACAAAGACTGGTTCCAAATCGGGAAAGGAGTACGTCACGCCTTGTACTGTCACCATATTTAACTTATATGCAGAGTACATCATGCGAAATACCGGGTAGATGAAGCACCAGCTGGAATCAAGATTGCTGGGAGAAATATCAATAACCTCAGATATGCAGATAACACCACCCTTATGGCAGAAAGCGAAGAAGAGCTAAAGAGCTTGATGAAAGTGAAAGAGGAGAGTGAAAAAGTTGTCTTAAAAATCAACATTCAGAAAACTAAGTTATGGCATCTGATCCCATCACTTCATGGGAAATAGATGGGGAAATAGTGGAAACTGTGATAGACTTTGCTGACAAAGGACCATCTAGTGAAAGCTACGATTTTTCCAGTAGTCATGTATGGATGTGAGTTTGGACTATAAAGAAAGCTGAGCCCCGAAGAATTGATGGTTTTGAACAGTGGTGTTGGAGAATTCTCTTGAGAGACCTTGGATAAGAAGAAGATCCAACCAGTATTCCTAAAGGAAATCAGTCCAGATTATTCATTAGAAGAACTGATGCTGAACCTGAAACTCCAATACTTTGGCCACCTGATGGGAAGAACTGACTCATTGGAAAAGACCCTTATACTGGAAAAGATTGAAGTCAGGAGAAGGGTATGATAGAGGATCAGATGGTTGGATGGCATCATTGATTCTATGGATATGAGTTTGTGTAAACTTTAGCAGTTGGTGATGGCCAGGGAATCCTGGTTACTAATGTTTATGGGGTCGCAAAGAGTTGGACACGACTGAGTGACTGAACTGAATTGAACCGAGCACTTTTCTCCACCTCTGACTACAAAGAATATAATCAGTCTGATTTAGGTATTGACCATCTGATAATGTCCATGTGTAAAGCCGTCTCTTGTATTATTGGAAGAGGGTGTGTACTAAGACCAGGGCATTCTCTTGGCAAACCTCTGTTAGCTTGTGCTCTGCTTCATTTTGTACTCTAAGGCCAAAGTTGCCTGTTACTCCAGGTATCTCTTGACTTCCAAGAGGTGATGATTTATCTAATGAATATAGATTTATGACATAATATTCAGACTGTTGCTATATAATACTGTAGGAGGCCTGGGAAATACCGAGCTCATTAAAGCTTAATCCGATTTTCTGTTGATGGTTGGATATGTATGCCCTCCCTGTAGTTTGGCCTCGGAAATGGTGGTAATGGTGACGTCCTTCAAAAGGACTTATGGCAGTATGCCTGCATTCCTGGACTGTTGTCTTCAGTGCCCCTTGCCCTGTAGTAGGTCACTGCTGACCCGTACTTCTACAGGAGATACTCAAACATTCAAAGGCAGGTTTGGCTCAGTGTCTTGTGGGGCTCACTGCTCTTTTTTTGTAGGAACTGTTGTACAGAAAGTTTTATTTGCACGTCTCTAGTTGATATGATGTTTGATTTTAAATTTGATTTTTCCTCTCCTACCATCTTGGCCTTAGAAAGCGTCACTACGAACAAAGCTAGTGGAGGTGATGGAATTCCAGTTGAGCTATTCCAAATCCTGAAAGATAATACTGTGAAAGTGCTGCACTCATTATGCCAGCAAATTTGGAAAACTTAGCAGTGGCCACAGGACTGGAAAAGGTCAGTTTTCATTCCAATCCCTAAGAAAGGCAATGCCAAAGAATGTTCAAACTACTGCACAATTGCACTCATCTCACATGCTAGTAAAGTAATATTCAAAATTCTCCAAGCCAGGCTTCAGCAATACGTGAACCGTGAACTTCCAGATAGTCAAGCTGGTTTTAGAAAAGGCAGAGAAACCAGAGATCAAATTGCCAACATCCACTGGATCATCGAAAAAGCAAGAAATTTCCAGAAAAACATCTTTTTCTGCTTTATTAACTATGTTAAGGCCTTTGACTGTGTGGATCACAATAAACTGTGGAAAATTCTGAAAGAGATGGGAATACCAGACCATCTGACCTGCTTCTTGAGAAACCTATATGCAGGTCAGGAAGCANTGCTGGGAGGGATTGGGGGCAGGAGAAGGGGACGACAAAGGATGAGATGGCTGGATGGCATCACTGACTCGATGGGTGTGAGTCTGAGAGAACTGTGGGAGTTGGTGATGGACAGGGAGGCCTGGTGTGCTGCGATTCATGGGGTTGCAAAGAGTCGGACACGAGTGAGTGACTGAACTGAACTGAACCATCTTGTTGGGGTTTCTCCTTTGCTGCTGGATGTGGGGTATCTTTTTATCGTGTTATCCACTATCTTCCTGTTGATTGTTAATCAGCGGCTAGTTGCAATTTTGGTGTTCTTGCAGGAGAAGATGAGTGCATTTCCTTCTCTGCCATCTTAGGAGCTATATTATAACTGTTATATTGCCATTCTATTTAATAAACACTCAACTAACAGGTCATAGAAAATAGGTCCTGATTACCATTGATTTAGAATTTAAACTTGCACAAGTTATTTCATCTCTTTTTGCCCCTTTCCTCACCTCTAAATTGTGTGATAATATCTATTCTATGTACAACTCTATTTTGTGTAGGCAATTAAAGCTGGAGAGATGTATTGGCCATGGTGAAGGATACATTGTGTAGCCCAGGCAAGACAAGGGGGCAAAGACAATAGAAAGTGAAAGAGAATATATTTTGTAAAAGCTTATATGCAAAAATACTTCCAACCGTTGGTTTGAAGGAAAAGTGAGTACAAATATTAAAATTGTCAGTGTAGGCTGTAGACACTGCCTTCATGGGAAGGTGAGTGGGAGGGGCCAGAAGTGTTGCTCAAGAAGCACAAGTAGCTGTTGTATATGAGAGGATTGAGGTAAAGCGCTTCTCTGTGGTGCTGCTGCATGTGGGGTGGGGGATGTCCAGACTAGACAGCCTCTGGAGGATGGGGAGTTTAGGATGAAGCATAACCACAAGGTGGTGCATTTGTCTAGTTAAGCAGATGACCCATGCTAAATGTTGATGAAGATTTTAAAAGAACTGGGTAGAGAATTTCTTAACTATCTAGGGAGGTATTTGAGATATTATTACGACTGAGATATTATGAGGCAGACGTGAATAATTCAGTTATCTGTAATAAAGAATAATATGTGTGGTACCCTGAATCAAAGGTCACTGTGCTTCTGGTACTGTCACATTTCCTTTTTTTTTTTTTTTTTACTCTCCTTTCCACGGTGGCCTTAGCAGGCATTGCTGAGACTTATCTAGCTAATTGTGTGATTTTTATATTATATTTTTGATTTTAAACTTTCGGCAGAGTGTGAACCACTTTTAAGATTCATTTCTCTTCCTAGATGTCTAAAAAGTAAGAAATAATAAGGTGTTTATCTATTCCAGGCATATTCATGCATCCTCAAACAGTATTGTTTGCTGAAGAGCACCATGGAAGGGGAAAGGTCGGGCATCCCCTAGTTAGGAGAGGTCACTCGTCTCTCACTGAGTGATTCTTCCTGTGTAGTTATTAAACTGTGGCACCTCCTGTATTAGTTAGGCATCTCCAGAGAAATAGAACCAATAGATTGTATATGTATTAGTTAGGCATCTCCAGAGAAACAGAACCAATAGATTGTATATATATTATAAGGGATTGGTTCACGTGTTTATGGAGGCTGGCAAGTCCAAGTCCACAGCATGGGTTGGCAGACTTGAGACCCAGAAGAGCAGCTCCAGTCCAAAGGCCAGCAGGCAGAGACCCAGGCAAGCCAGTGGTTCAGATGAAATCCATAGACAGGCTGCTGAAGAATACTTTTTTGCTCAGGGAGGCCAGTCTTTTCACTCTATGCAGGCTGTCAACTGAATGGATGAGGCCCACCCATATTATGGAAGGCAGTCTGCTTACATGGAGTTCACTGATTTAAATGTTTATCTTTTCCGAAACACCCTCCATGTTGATGCATAAAATTAACTCTCTCACCCCTGCCATGGGATGTGCTAAAAGCAAGGCCTCCTTAGAGGACATTGGGAGCCCTGTTCCATCCTTAGAACTCCTTTCAAATTCAGTTTTAACTAAACACATTAGGTAGATATCTTATAACCTGTTTGAATCACATTAATGGATAAGAGAGCACTTAAAAATTGTGAAATACTTTACAAATGCAAGGAATTTAGGGAAGTGGTGAGTGAAGAGGATGTGGGTAGAGTTTAGCATAATTGGGTGGATTGCCACCTGTTGTGAGGGTTATAGGTTGGCAAGAGAACAATAATCCTTTCTTTTTGTGATTGGACTGCATATAATCATCCCCAGTGCAGTGAGGCCTTCTTAGAACCTTCTCTTAGGTCTACAGGAAAATCCCATCTTCATTCTGAGGGAAAGCATCTTGGGTGGGACTTAGGAATTCTTGCTCTGTTAACCAGCCATTGCATTCCCACCTACTATCAACTGCTACTGACCCTCCAGAGGACTCCTTGTGATGCTATTAGAGTATGGGATTGGGTAGATTAAAAATACAATTTCTATACATAGCAGCTATCTTTTGAGCCATTTTATCTCATAAACCTTGGAAGAAAATAAAATGGATGCGGTGATTATGTTGCTATTCATTCTGACAGAGTAACCACAATTTTAATTCTCTAGGCAGTTTGGGACAGCATTTTGTATATAGTTGCTTAATCAATATTTTGTTTGGAATAAATCTTATTCTGTTTCTATGCTCATTCTCATTTCTCTTAACCTCTGATTTTTCCACAGCTCACATTTGAGTTCCCATGGGTAACCTATTCCTTCTCCAAGGAATCTTCCTGATCCCAGATCTGAACTGGGGTCTCCTACATTGCAGGCAGATGCTTTCCCAACTGACCTACCAGGGAAGCTCTAACCAGCTCTTATCATTTTTTAGGGGAAGTTAGATAAATAGAATTATATCTACTCCTTCAGTTCAGTTCAGTCGCTCAGTCATGTCTGACTCTTTGCGACCCCATGGACTTCAACACATCAGGCTTCCCTATCCATCACCAACTCCTGGAGCTTGTTCAAACTCATGTCAATCGGGTTGGTGATGCCATCCGACATCTAATCATCTGTTGTCCCCTTTTCGTGCCTTCAGTCTTTCCCAGCATCAGGGTCTTTTCCTGTGAGTCAGTTCTTTACATCAAATGGCCAAAGTATTGGAGCTTCAGCTCCAACATCAGTCCTTCCAATGAATATTCAGGGTTGATTTCCTTTAGGATTGACTGGTTNGTGATTGGACTGCATATAATCATCCCCAGTGCAGTGAGGCCTTCTTAGAACCTTCTCTTAGGTCTACAGGAAAATCCCATCTTCATTCTGAGGGAAAGCATCTTGGGTGGGACTTAGGAATTCTTGCTCTGTTAACCAGCCATTGCATTCCCACCTACTATCAACTGCTACTGACCCTCCAGAGGACTCCTTGTGATGCTATTAGAGTATGGGATTGGGTAGATTAAAAATACAATTTCTATACATAGCAGCTATCTTTTGAGCCATTTTATCTCATAAACCTTGGAAGAAAATAAAATGGATGCGGTGATTATGTTGCTATTCATTCTGACAGAGTAACCACAATTTTAATTCTCTAGGCAGTTTGGGACAGCATTTTGTATATAGTTGCTTAATCAATATTTTGTTTGGAATAAATCTTATTCTGTTTCTATGCTCATTCTCATTTCTCTTAACCTCTGATTTTTCCACAGCTCATATTTGAGTTCCCATGGGTAACCTATTCCTTCTCCAAGGAATCTTCCTGATCCCAGATCTGAACTGGGGTCTCCTACATTGCAGGCAGATGCTTTCCCAACTGACCTACCAGGGAAGCTCTAACCAGCTCTTATCATTTTTTAGGGGAAGTTAGATAAATAGAATTATATCTACTCCTTCAGTTCAGTTCAGTCGCTCAGTCATGTCTGACTCTTTGCGACCCCATGGACTTCAACACATCAGGCTTCCCTATCCATCACCAACTCCTGGAGCTTGTTCAAACTCATGTCAATCGGGTTGGTGATGCCATCCGACATCTAATCATCTGTTGTCCCCTTTTCGTGCCTTCAGTCTTTCCCAGCATCAGGGTCTTTTCCTGTGAGTCAGTTCTTTACATCAAATGGCCAAAGTATTGGAGCTTCAGCTCCAACATCAGTCCTTCCAATGAATATTCAGGGTTGATTTCCTTTAGGATTGACTGGTTGGATCTCCTTGCATTCCAAGGGACTCTCAGGAGTCTTCTCCAACACCAAAGTTCTGAAGCATCAGTTCTTCAGCGCTTAGCTCTCTTTATGGTCCAACTCTCACATCTGTACATTACTACTGGAAAAACCATAGCTTTGACTAGATGGACCTTTGTTGGCAAAGTAATGTTTCTGCTTTTTAATATGCTGTCTACTCCTTCAGGAATTTTTAAATGATCCGATTTATCTCAATATCACAGTGGAAATAAAGTGCTTAACATTAAATGCTATGTACCTTAATACTTTTTAACATGGAGTACTTTTTTATGACTTAAATCTTTCATTTTAGTTTGCAGAATAAGCCTTTCTTTAGTTTCAGTTGCAGCAATGGTAGTGTTTTCATCTTCCCATGAACTCTTACAACAAAATATTCATTAATTAAAAATAGCTGCCTGATACAGGAAACAGCTCATATAGCAAGCAGCTCCTGACACTGTTCTAAAAACGGATCTGAGCTGCTTGTGTGCAAAGAAGAATAAGCACTGAAAACTCGCGAACTAAATCAGGTAAAAGCATACTTTGTTTTAAGAAGAATCTATGTGTCTTTATTTTGTGTTTATCTGATTGTAAGAGTCATTTGTGCTTGCTGTTAAAATAAATTTAAAAAAACCCAGTTGTTACAGCAGTGTGTTAAGTAGAAAGTGAAATCCCAACCCAAATTGTGCTGTTTGGCCTGGTGGCTCTAAGAAATTCTTTTCTATGCATATATAACAATATATACTTATTTTAAAATGGAATTGTATGTTTTTTTCAATTTGGTTTTTCACTTATATTAGAAATTTCCACATCAAATCTTTTAAAATCCTCTCCATTCTTTATTATCTCATTTAAGGCAGCATAGTATTTATAGCTTTATAGCTATACTACAATTTGTTTAAACCAGTTCCCTATTAATAGGCTTCTGAGTTGATATTCTTTTAGTTTTTTTTCCTTGAAAGTTACTGTTGTTAGGGCAGGTGCACTTGTAATTGAACAAATTTACCAAATGTAATTTGTTGATAGTGTTGGATGCTGAGAGTTTACTGTGTGATTAGAACTCTTCTAAGCCCTGTTCTATGAAACTTAAAACAATAATATTACCATCTTTTGAAGAATTTACCTTTATTGTTTCTATTCTCAAGATGCAGAAAGTCTCCAGCCTCCCTGTATGCCATCATAGTCCTCCACAGGGTGGACTGAAATCAGGGTGATGGCTCAGATGTTTGAGGGCCCTTTAAATCCAAAGGAGCTAAGCAGAGGGGCAGCAGTTGCATCAGCACAGGAGAAAGCAGAGCTTATAGTTTCTCTTTGGAGATACTGATGGTAAAAATCTTGCTGTTTGCTATAACAATAGGCTTTGGAAGACCTGCCATCTTCACTCTTGTGACTGTGCCTTGAGAATTCCTTGGCTTTTAGCACAGATGATTTGGTGCCTGTGTATTTTCCTCTGGTGATTTCCGCACTCCTTTTGGAATTTACCTGATAAGCAGGGCCTTTCCTCAGTTCTGTCTGTATCCCTGGTATGTCTTGCTAAGATCTCCTTCCCTGTCTAGTCTTCCCTAATGTATAGGTGCTTATTGTTTTCTACTGAAAATGGAAACTCTAAAGTTTTTGTCCTTATTAGTGACAGACTCTAAGATCTGTCTTTAAGATAGACTCTAAAAAATTTTTTCCTTAGACTTAGAAGGTATGTTTTATTTGTTTAAATAACTGTTAAATTGATCCTAGGTATAATATGTACATATTTTTTATTGAAGTATAGTTCATTTAAAATGTTGTGTTACACATTATATGTATATTGAGTTGGCCAGAAATTCTTTCAGGGTTTTCATAACATCTTATTGGAAAAACCCAAATGAACTTTTTGCCCAACACAATAATATTTTTTTTCAGATTTGTTTCCCTCATAGATGATTGCAAAATATTGAGTATAGTTTCCTGTGCTATATGGTAGGTCCTTGTTGGTTATCTATTTTCTACATAGTAGTGGTATATGTTAATCCCAAGTTCCTAATTTATCCTCCCCTTCTTTCCCCTTTGGTAACCATGAGTTTGTTTTCCATGTTTGTGCCTCTATTTCTGTTTTGTGTATAAGTTCATTTGTATCTTTTTGTTGTTGTTTTTGTTAGATTCTACATATGAGATATCATATATTTGTCTTTGGCTCGTTTCACTTAGTATGATAACCTCTATGTCTGTCCATGTTGCATGTTAAATTTTTAGAACAAAAAGTTTCCATTGCATTTCTTCATAATTATCTAGCCTTTTATGATTAGAGAGAAGTGACATTTATTATACCACTGAAAGGAACCTGTGTTTTGGTTATTATTGAAGTGTGGTAAACCACTCCAAAACTCAGTAGCTTAAAGCAGCAGTTTGTTATCTTGTGATTTGGTGGGTTGACCAGGCAATTTTGTTTTCATGTCCTGTCAGCTGGATGCTGGAATGGCTATGGTCCTCTGAGGTTTGGGTAGGAGCTCAGCTGGGACCCATGGCTGCTTAGGTCATCTGTGGTATCTGGGTTCCAAAATGGAAGAAGTAGATGTTGCCCAACCAAATAAGATCTGGGCCCACAATTGGCACTGTGTGATTTCTGCCCTATTCTAGTGGTCTAAAGCAGTCATAGGCTCAGCCCAGAGTCAATGTGGGAAGAGTCTCTACAAGGACATGAGTACCTAGAAGTGTGTACATGGAATATTAGAATCACTGATTTAAAGGAAAAACTCTATGAGGAACCTAAAATCTTTATGAGGGGTCAACAAAAGATCATACAGCCACATATTCAAGGCCACATTGTACTGGCAGTGCAGGATTTGATCTTTGCCCTGAACCATTTCTTACTTTGAGCTTACTTTTTGCTAAGATGCTGAAATGAGCAATGGTTTTGTTTTTGAACCCGCCAAATGTGACACCTTTATATTTCCTCTAAATTCTGTTTAGAAAGGAACCAGACAGTTCCTTTTTTAGTTTTTCTCCCTACAGAAGCAGTTAAAATGAGCCAATTAATACTTTCAACATTCTTCCTTGAATTTTACTTAGTCAGATCATGAGCTCCTTAGGTACCATTTCCACCTTCCACATCACTGCTTGCATTGATTTGCTGATTGTTTTCACAGTATATAACTTGGGTCCCTTTTCTTTAGGCACCGATAAAATTTCTTCACTTTTTCAAATCTTTATTAACAGTCTCCTCAAAACTCTTCCAGCTTCTGCCCATCACCTGGATCCAAAGCTGGTACACATTTTAGGTTTTTGTTGCAGTAGAAGCCCACTTCTGGTACCAGATTTTTTTTCAGTTATCTATCTATTGTTACGTAATAGATCAACCTCCAAACTTAGTGGCTTAAGACAATAATGGCTTTTCTACTCACAAGTTTGGATTTGGTAGGGTTTTTATAAGGTGTTGGAGAAGACTCTTGAGAGTCCCTTGGACTCCAAGGAGATCCAACCAGTCCATTCTGAAGGAAAACAGCTCTGGGATTTCTTTGGAAGGAATGATGCTGAAGCTGAAGCTCCAGTACTTTGGCCACCTCACGTGAAGAGTTGACTCATTGGAAAAGACTCTGATGCTGGGACGGATTATGGGCAGGAGGAGAAGTAGAGGACTGAGGATGAGATGGCTGGATGACATCATTGACTCGATAGGTGTGAGTGTGAGTGAACTCCAGGAGTTTGTGATGGACAGGGAGGCCTGGCGTGCTGTGATTCATGGGGTCGCAAAGAGTTGGACACGACTGAGTGACTGAACTGAACTTATAAGGACAGCTTAGCTTATCTCAAGGTCGTATGCTGTCAGCAGAGGCAGCTTGATTAGAACTTTTAGGAGTTACTTTCAGGATAGCTCACTTTCATGAGTGGCAAGTAGGTCCTGTTATCTGGGCCTGTTTTCTTCTCTGTGTGGGCCTTTCTCATTCCTGCTGCTGTTTGGACCTGCTCATAGCATGGCAGCTGAACTCTAAAAGGAAGCAAGGAGAAGTTGCCAGGCTCTTAAACATTTAGCCCAGAATTAGTACAATGTCATTTCTGCCTTTTTCCTATGGACAGTCATAGGCCCAACCCAGAAGCAAGGACGTGGGAGAATAGACCCCACCTCTTGGTGGGGTGTTGGGGGCAGTAGTGACAGAATGTTGGCTATCCTGACTCTACTGTTAGGGCTTTTTTTGTTTTGTTTTGATAGTACTGAAAAGGCACTCTTGGCTCAAGTTATGAGATGGTAAAAAGTAATTGTTTATTGTGTGAAGTAAGATTGTAAGCTCTGGAAGAAAGTTAAAAGAAAACTTTTATATATAAAAAGCATTTCGATATCTGTCAATTTTAAACATTACAATTTGGTGGACAAAAGTCATCTTGGGGGTAAAATTAATTTTTAAATTTTTCATCAACAGAATAATATTCTCAAGCACTTCTGGTATGCAGATTTGTATGTGACAAGGATGTCTGAATGCACTTATGTATCTTATTTGGTTTTAACACTGATCTGTTTATTTTTAGTAAAGGTTGCCCTATATGTTATCAGATGTAGAAAAATAGTCTCATTCCAAAGATTCATCTTCTTAAAATAGGAAGTAGGTGCTATTTAAGATTGTGTACAATGAAAGGTGGACTCTGGATGCTTTGTTAAAGTGATCTTGGTAGAGCAGTGGGTAAATAACGGAATAAAAGGATCCTAAGGTTCTTTCGTTTTGAACTTTTGTGTGCGGCTCTTTCCATATTGGCAAGAGAAGACAAAACAGGTGATGGTAGCAGAAATTGCCTTAGCTTTTGCTTATTCACCCAAATTATCCTTTAGGTTAGCTAATACAGACTAGTAAAATTACTTACTTAATTTGTTAAAGACTTAAATTAGTAAATTTTCCCCTAGGCGGCACAATGGTAAAGAATCTGCTTGCTGATTCAGGAGATCCAAGAGATGCAGGTTCACTCCTCAGGTCAGAAAGAGTAGGAAATGGCAACACTGGAATAGGAAATGGCAACCCTGGAATGGGAAATGGCAACCCACTCCAGTATTCTTGCCTGGAAAATTCCATGGACAGAGGAGCCTGGCAGGCTACAGTCCATGTGGTCAGAAAGAGTCATTCATAACTGAGTGACTGAGCACATGCATACAATCCAATTTGGGGCTCTAAAAAAAATTAAATTAATGTTCTATTATAATACTGATTTTAAAGAATTTAATTATGTCTTATAACTTTAAAATTCATACGGTCTCGTTGTTCAGTTGCTCAGTTATGTTCGACCTTTGCAGCCCTGTGGACTGAAGCATGCCAAGCTTCCCTGTCCTTCACTATCTCTTGGAGTTTGCTCAAATACATGTCGATGATACCATCCAACCATCTTGTACTCTGTTGCCCCCTTCTCTTCCTGCCCTCAATCTTTCCCACCATCAGAGTCTTTTCCAGTGAGTCAGTTCTTCACATCAGGTGACTGAAGTATTGGAGCTTCAGCTTCAGCATCAGCCCTTCCAATGAATATTCAGACTGATTTCCTTTAGGATTAACTGGTTTGATCTCCTTGCAGTCCAAGGGACTCTCAAAAGTCTTCTCCAACACCACAGTTCAAAGCATCAATTCTTCAGCACTCAGCCTTCTTTATGGTCCATCTCTCACATCCATACATGACTAGTGGAAAAACCATAGCGTTGACTAGATGGACCTTTGTAGGCAAAGTAATGTTTCTGTTTTTTTAATGTGCAATCTAGGTTAGTCATAGCTTTTCTTCCAAGGAGCAAGTGTCTTTTAATTTCATGGCGGCAGTCAGCATCTGCAGTGATTTTGGAGCCCAAAAAAATAAAATCTGTCACTGTCTTCATTGTTTCCCCATCTATTTGCCATGAAGTGATGGGACTGGATGCCATGATCTTAGTTTTCTGAATGTTGAGTTTTAAACCAGCTTTTTCCCTCATAGACTCCAACTGGTAAATTAAATCTTTGAGCTTTAATTCCTATTCTTAGCTTTGATTTCATACTTTTGAGTTTGATTATATGTTATCTTGATAACACTGAGAAGTTTTTAAATATTGAAATAATTTGAGCATGTTTTCTTTAATTGTATGTAAAAATGTTTGAGGCAGCACTGGTTTCCCTAACTTGCTTTTAGTTTTACTCTTCCCCAATAGTTATCAAGTGTGACTAGCAGTTTGCTTCCTTCTTTTCTCTCTCTCCTTGGTTCATCTCTTGATGTTTTTCTTCTTTAGTCTCTGCATACCCTACAAAGTCTGGTAGAATGACATATTCAGGAGTAAATGTGTATTGCGGATGAGATGATTATTATACATGTATTTATAATTCTGTATGAAGACTCCTTCTAGCTTCTTCTTGATATTCTTCATGCAGTGTCAAACTTCTTTGGGATGATATAATTACCAACAGTTTAGAAACAATGCCTATGCTCTTTGATTTTAGGAAGTATCATCTTCTGTTTCTCTGCAAATTAATTTTCCATTTGTTTTGTGGTATTCTAGGTACTTATCAATCCACCAAGCAGTTCGTGTGTGTGTGAACCAATAAAACGTTCTAGGGGACATAGAGGTGAATAGGAAGTGCTCGTGGTCATTTGTTCCTTAGTCTCAAGTCTTCAAATTCTTCCTTCTCAGTCAGCTTTGAAAGCTGGATATGGATTTCCGAAGGCTTGGATTAGACACTTGTAGAATGTTGATGTGGAGAAGGCAATGGCACCCCACTCCAGTACTCTTGCCTGGAAAATCCCACGGACAGAGGAGCCTGGTGGGCTACAGTCCATGGGGTCGCTAAGAGTCGGACACGACTGAGCGACTTCACTTTCACTTCTCACTTTCATGCATTGGAGAAGGAAGTGGCAACCCACTCCATTGTTCTTGCCTGAAGAATCCCAGGGACGGGGGAGCCTGGTGGGCTGCCGTCTATGGAGTCGCACAGAGTCGGACACGACTGAAGCGACTAAGTAACAGCAGCAGCAGCAGAACGTTGATGGGAGGTAGGTGGGGAGGTCGCTGTGTTATTTTGGTACTCATCCACCTTCACAACTATACTTTATTCATCATTAAATAAGACCTTATTTATTTCAGGATTTATACACCTATGGTTCAGTTCACTTCAGTTCAGTTCAGTCGCTCAGTCATGTCCCACTCTGCATCCCCATGAATCACAGCTATGGTAGTTTCACTGTTTTTTAACTCAATTGTTAACAATGTATTTTTGTATGCATTTAAAAATTGTTCTTTATTTCCTTTGGATAGGTACATAAGTTCCTAATTACCTTCCAGGTATTTTCACAGAATACTCATTTCTGGGCTAGATAATTTTAATCGCCTTCAGATTTCTTGTATCTCTTTCCCACATAGCTTTAGTAAATTTTCCAAATGGTTACATACACTTATATTCAATAGAATTATTTTTTCTACTTGACCTGCCCTCCAAAGATACCTATGTAGCAAAATTCATAAAGACTTTTCAACCATGAACTCTTCAAAAAATAAAATAATTTAATGTAGGACTTGAAAGAGACTTTTGAAATTATATAATTTAGAACCTTGATCTTATACGGTTGTTGCATACATAATACACAGGTATCATGATTCATAGACTAAATATAATAATCCAAAAAAGGGAATACAGTGCTACATGTAATTGGAGGATATTTTATATCTGTTTTATACCTCCGGTCTACCCTGTTTATTGTTTTAATTACAAAATACCGTGTTGTGCCCTTACATTTCTTTGTAAATTATATAAAGCCAGTCTTTCAGCCAAATATACTTATTCCCCAGTGGATATATTTGTTGTGTTTGTGTTGTTCTTGATTTTTAACTCTGTTAGCCAAGATTATTTTGACTCCTAAAATTTATTTGGACTACCACTTTTTATTTTGGTAGCATTTACAAGCTGTTTCTAGTTCATCATTTGACTTGCTTTTAAACTATATACCTAGGAAATCTATAAATTGTTGATGATGAAATCAAAGGTCTATATAAATGGAGAGACATATACTGTGTTCATGGTCTGAAAGACTCTCAGTATCGTAAAGATGATGATCTCCCAAATTAATATATAGGTTTAACAATTCTTCCCAAGATTCTCTGAAAATTTGTGTAGGTATGAATAAGGTTATTCTGAAATTTATATGGGAAGACAAAGTGACCAGAATACCCAAAACAGTTTAGATAAAGAAGAGTAATGTTGAGAAAATTACTTGATCTAGTTTTAAAACATTATGTGGTTATAGTAATCAACTCTCTGGTTGCCAGAGGGACAAGCAGATTAATGCAACAGAATAGAGAACTTAGAAACAGCCCCATACAGGTACAGCCTGCTAATTTTTGACAAAGGTTCAAAAGCAATACAGTTTGTCTTTTCCACAAACGATGCTTGAGCAGTTGGATAGGTATAGACAAAAACAAACAGAAGCTAAACCTTACAATATGGCTATAAATTAATTCAAAATAGGTTATCAATTTAAATGTAAAACATAAACTGTAAAAATTTAAAAAGATAACATAGGAGAAAAGCTTCAGGATCTGGGGTTGGTAAAAAGTTGTTAGCAATGTATACCCAGAAAAACCGTAATTCAAAAAGATAAATGCATCCCAATGTTTATTGCAGCACTGTTTACAATAGCCAGGACCTGGACACAGCCTAAATGTTCATCAACAAAGAAATGGATAAAGAAGATTTGGTACATATATGCAATGGAATATTACTCAGCCATAAAAAACAAGATAATGCCATTTGCAGCAACGTGAATGGTATTAGAGATTGTCATACTGAGTGAAGTAAGACACAGAAAGACAAATATGTATGATCTCGCTTATATGTGGAATCTTAAAAAAGGTATAAGTGAACTTATTTACAAAATAGAATTAGAGTCCCAGATGTAGAGAACAAGCTTACCGTTATCAAAGGATGGGTGGGGAGGGATAAATTGGGAGATTGGGATTGACATATATACACTACTGTATATAAGATTGATAATTTATAAGAAACTATTGTATAGTGCAGGGAACTCTACTTAATACTCTGTAATGGCCTGTATGGGAAAAGAGTCTAGAAAAGGGTGGAGATATAATACATATATATCTGATTACTTTGCTGTACACCTGAAACTAACACATTATCAACTGTACTTCAATAAAGAATTTTTAAAAAAATTATTAGTCACGTGACCAAAAGCATGAATAGTAAAAGAAAAGATTGATAAAACTTCGTCAAAATTTAAAACTTTTGTCTGTTAAAAGGGTGGTAAGAGAAGCTATAGACTGGAAAAATATTTTGAAGCCCTATATTTGACAAAGGATCCTCTCTAAAATATGTAAAGAACTCTCAAAACTTAACAGTAAAACAACCAAAACAATCTAATTAGAAAATGAGGAAACAACATGAAGAAAAATCCACAGATGTAGACACTCATCATATAATCTAGCATCTGCAGTTTGGAACATTTATTGCAGAGAAATGAGAACTTAGATCTACACTAAAACTTGTGCAAAATGTTCATAGTTTTATTTGTTGTAATAGTCCAAACTGTGAACATCCTCATATTCATTAGGCTGAATGGCTAAGTTAACTATGGAATATCCACAGTATGGAATTCAACAAAGAAGTAAAAAGGAGCATTCTCTTGATGCATACAAGAAATTGAATCGAGCTCAAGGGTATTATGCTAAGTGAAAAAAAGGCAGTCTCAAAAAGTCACATACTGTGTGATTCCACTTAACAGTGCATTCTGTAAACAACAGCATGTTATATAGAATAGATTAGTGGCTATCAGGGGTTAGAGAAGGTGGGAGATGAGTGTTCTCCTTATGTTCACCCTATAAAGGGTGGCATGAGGGAGCTCTTCATGATAATGGAAATTGTTCAGTATCTTCATCGTGGTGGAGGTTACACAAGTCTATACAAGTGATAAAATGGCATAGAACTAAACAGACACATTGTACAAATGTCAGTTTCCTGGTTTTGATATTGTACTATAGTTATATAATATGACATAATGATTAGGGGAAACTGGGGCTTTCCGCATAGCTCAGTTGGTAAAGAATCTGCCTGCACTGTGGGAGACCTGGGTTCAATTCCTCGGTCAGGAAGTTCCCCTGGAGAAGGAAATGGCAACCCACTCCAGTATTCTTGCCTGGAGAATTGTATGGACAGAGGAGCCTGGCAGGCTACAGTTCATGGGATTGCAAGAGTTGTACACGAATTAGTGCTATCTTTCTTTCTTAGGGGAAATTAGGCCTCTCTGTACTATTTTTGTAACTTCCTGTGAGTCAATAATTACTTCAAAATAAAAGTTATAAACTTTACCTATTTTATTAAAAAAAAAATACACACATACACTTNGCAGGCTACAGTTCATGGGATTGCAAGAGTTGTACACGAATTAGTGCTATCTTTCTTTCTTAGGGGAAATTAGGCCTCTCTGTACTATTTTTGTAACTTCCTGTGAGTCAATAATTACTTCAAAATAAAAGTTATAAACTTTACCTATTTTATTAAAAAAAAAATACACACATACACTTAGGCTTCAGAGCTGTGCCCACTAGCCACAGGTTTCTCTTAAAACTAAAATTAACTAAAATAAGATTTTAGTTCCTTCATCACACATTACTTGATCATACAAGTCATGTTTCAAATGCTCAAGTAGCTACTTTATACTGTAGCACAAATATCGAACATTTCCATCAATAACAGAAAGTTCAATTGGTACTACTGCTTTAGACAAAACAGTGATGCCGGTTGCCATACATGTTAACATCTATACATTTCTTAGTGAACTGTCAAAAGTAATAGTATGTACCAGTAAAACTTAAATAGAAAAAAGTAAATTTAATATGCGGAGAAGGCAATGGCAACCCACTCCAGTACTCTTGCCTGGAAAATCCCATGGGTGGAGGAGCCTGGTAGGCTGCAGTCCATGGGGTCGCTAAGAGTCGGACACGACTGAGCGACTTCACTTTCACTTTTCACTTTCATGCATTGGAGAAGGAAATGGTAACCCACTCCAGTGTTCTTGCCTGGAGAAGCCCAGGGACGGGGGAGACTGGTGGGCTGCCGTCTATGGGGTCGCACAGAGTCGGACACGACTGAAGCATTTTAGCAGCGGCAGCAGCAGGAGCAGCAGCAGCAGACTTAATATAACACTTTTAAAAGCTATCATAATTTTTGAGGTTATATCCCATATTTTAATAAGAAAAGGAAATGAAACATCTGCTTCGTGTTTGAAATAGGAATAGATTTTTTTTCTTTATCTGCCAAGGCAGTTGTGGTTTCTTTTCATAACTATAATACAGAATATATTGGCAATGGCCAAAATAGAAAGAGTGAACAGGTAGGGGAAATAAGTATCAACAGAAAAAGTATTTTAAGTATCCCATATTTTTTGTTATTTTCTGTCACTTGGTGACCAGTTTACCAATGGTGGCTCACTGTTGCAGAGGAAGTGTGATTTAGTGACCAGACCTTAAACCAGAATTCTATTTCTGGCTCAGAGTGACCTTGAGGAAGTGACTCTTCTCTTTCTCATAACTAATGAGCAAAATTAAAACTGACTATTGCTCTGGTGGACTATAGGATAAGTTATTCTAAATGATTCTAATGTTTTAGGCTAGTTATAAAATGCTTCACTTTATAAGTAGATTAGCTACAAAGTTTTGAGGAGTTTAGTAATGGGAAGAGTTACATGAAGTAAAAAGAGGAAATTTGCTTTAGCAGACATGAACATATTTAAGCTTTGAGTTTGACGGTTAAAACCAAGAAAACTCAGACATAGGAGTAAAAGTTTTTCTTATTCTTTATGAACTTAGAAATTTTGTGAAAACTTTGGGAGAATGACAGGCAGTGTGCATTTTAGAGATCAGTTTTTTTTTTCCAACTTTTTATTTTGTATTAGAGTATAGCTAATTAGCAATGTTGTGATAGTTTCAGGTGGACAGCAAAGGGACATAGCCATACATATACAGGTATCCATTCTCCCCCAAACTTCCCTCCCATCCAGGCTGCCACATAACATTGAGCAGGGTTCCCTACACTATACAGAAAGTCCTTGTTGGTTATTTATTTAAAATATAGCATGTTTATTAAAATATATGCTATGCAGATGATCCTTATTGGTTATTTGCTTAAAATACAGCATCGTCTCATGCTGATCCAAAACTCATTAATAACACTTTCTTCCATCCTTCTCCCTAGGAACTATAAGTTCATTCTCTAAGTCTGTGAGTCATTTCTGTTTTATAGATAAGTTCATTTGTATCATTTCTTTTTAGACTGCACATATAAGGGATATCATAGGATATTTTTGCTTCTCTGTCAGTTTGTTTTGCTCATGATAGTCTCTAGGTCCATCAGTGTTGCTGCAAGTGATATTCTTTCATTCTTTTAAATGGATGAGTAATATTCTATTGTGTATGTGTGCCACATCTTCTTTATCCATTCCTCTACTGATGGACATTTAGGTTGCTTCCGTGTCTTAGCTGTTGCAAAGAGTGCTGCAATGAACATTGGGGTGCATGCCATGCTGGGTGTATCATGAACTGACATCAAGATTACTGGGAGAAATATCAACAGCCTCAGATATGCAGATGATACCACTTTAATGGCAGAAAGAGAAGAGGATCTAAAGAGCCTCCTGAATGCTAAATCGCTTCAGTGTGTCCAACTCTGTGCGACCCCATGGACTGTAGCCCGCCAGGCTCCTCTGTCCATGGCATTCTCCAGCCAAGAATAAAGGATATATGTTGCCATTCCCTTCTCCAGGGGATCTTTCTGACCCAGGGATCAAGTTCAGATTTTGAAGTTAAAAAGTCCAAGGTTTGAATTGCAGCTCTGCCATATAGTTTCATCACCTATACAGTGGGGCTAATTAATGCCTTTTTGTTAGGGTTGTTATGAGAAGGGTGCAAAATAATACACAGGTGTAATTACCAATGATAATATTAATTTTATCAAGACGTGGAATAGAATGATTGTGGCGTTGCTGCTGCTGCTAAGTCGCTTCAGTCGTGTCCAACTCTGTGCAACCCCATAGACGGCAGCCCACCAGGCTCCCCCGTCCCTGGGATTCTCCAGGCAAGAACACTGGAGTGGGTTGCCATTTCCTTCTCCAATGATTGTGGTGTTAAGCTTTGCCCTTTTTTTTTTTTTTTTTTTAAATGAAGATTTATTTTTAGCCACATAATAATGTTTTTTTCTTTTTTGAGGGGATTACTAATTTTAGCTTTATAACAGATTGGTTGATACTATGACTCTTAAAGCTGTTCTCAATTTATTGTATGAATGAATTAATTTAAATCACTTGATTTAAAGTCAAGAGGTAGAAATTTGTTTTTATAAAAACTAGCAGACCAAAGTGTAAACAGAAAACTAAGGGGAAAGAAAAGCACATATGTATGAAATTTTATTTCAGTGCAATCCCTGTAACAGATTTCTAGAGCTGTATTCACATAATATCTGAAAAAACAGTGAAAAAGTTTAGCTAATTATAAAGATATTAAAAATCTACAATGTACAATGTCAAATAATCAGAAAATATTCCATATGAATTTTTTCTTTGCCTGCCAAACTGCTAAAACATTGAAAAAGAGATGTCAAGAACCAGAGCCAACATACTTATTTGTGTACTTCCAATCTGGTACACTGTAGCAGGGCAGAATTGGTCCAGTTTCAGCCAGTAGTTCACTGGCATGTGGTCAGTTTGAAGTTTCCTGCTGTACTTTTCTGAGCTAAGAGAGAAGGAACCAAAAATGCTGACATCCTCGTTTGACTTCATCACTTATGCCTGAGCACATAGAGCAACACTTCCTGTGCAAAACCTACCCCGACTCTGCAGAGGACACTCTCAGCCTTCAGCTGTTCTGGGTGGGGATGCTGGCATAGGTTGGTGAAATTTGGAAAGTGTTAGCCATTGGATACTTCTTCACACCATATGAACGTGGCATGTCTCATTATTATACCTTTCATTTCATAGAAATAAGCTTTCAAAGCTTGCAATGAAAGCTTGCAATAACAACATTCATTGACAGGAAGAGACTGTTGCAGGCCAGTTATTAACTCTCAAAACTACCACCCCGCGAAAGCATGTTTAAGAAACACCTAATTTAGAAATAAAATGCCACAGAAATTGAACTGAAGAAAGCCTATCAGAATGTCTGAAATGAATGTATCTTGTCTCTTTAATATCAATATGTTTATATCTAGGCTTCCTTAACACTCTTGATCTCAGTTTTCTTATCCATACAAAGGGAGGATTTCTAAATTTCTAAGGGTTTGTAATTTTAGTGTGTGTTTCTCCAAGTAGTTCTCCATGTTTTGTTTTATTCTACCTATCAAAATTTCCTCAAGTACTGTCAAGTACTTTAAGTTAGTACATGACTTTCAATTCTTTCAGAAACACAATAATTTGAAGAAGTGATGTTATAAAGTTGTTCTGAGTCTAGATTATTGTAGTTTGATTCTGACTATACCATCTAAACACGTGAAAGGGAAATTAGTGTCACTATGAAAATGTTAAATCCATGTGGTGATAAACCTTAGATGTTTTGAGAAGTCTGTGTTATATATTATCTAAAACATTAACTTTGATTAGTAATTTTATCTTATAAGCATGACAAGGATGGGAAATTTGCTCATTGGTGCCTCTTCTTTAAAATTCTAATTTTTGTTTTCAGTGAAGTCACTTGGGATTGCTAGTAACCTGGGAAGAGATAAAAGACTTGTTTTGGGGGAGATAGACATAGCTTTGTTATTCAGCATTTGATTTTTTTTTTCTTATGACCATGAAAAAAATTCTGAAATTCTTTAAGACCTGGTTTTCAAGGATAGTTTGTAAATTTAAAGATTGTAACTGTAATTAAATCACATGTAGTTGGCCCCATCCTTCCCATTTTGCCACAGCATTCTAGAGTTCTCTCACTACATTTTGAAATACCTTTGTGGAATTTTGAAATTCATTACTTGCGTAGTTCTTTGAGGCTGCATCAGTGGTGGAAGGAGTTACGAAACATAGCTCTGCACTTCCCCTTAGTTAGTTCTTTACCCTGTGGAACAGAAGATGTGTGCGTGACTGGTGTCTAAATGAAGAATACCTTTAGATTTTACCCACAAACTGTAGATCCAGATAGTCCCTCCACAAGCAGGAATTAAGAATGATTAATCAGAAGGAAAAAAGGCACTGCTGGATGTTGTTTGAAAGGAATTCTTTATGGGGGGCTGTGAGTATTGTTTTTGCAGTTTCTATTTTTAAAATATTTTAGTTTAAAAACACTTGAACTTTTTGAGTATGCAAAGTATATGAGTAGAGAAAGTAACTGGTATTTATCTCTTTGTTTACTACCAAATTATAAGTAATTTGTATCATTATTAAAAAATTATCCTGCCTCTTGTTTAGAATGGTTTCATGCTGTGATTTTAACACAGAGGTACAGTTTTTCTTATTTTCATGGCCCAAGTACAATTACTTGAGGTAATGACATTTCTTCCTGTGGATTCGTAGCATAGCAGTGTTCCCTGAGAGCAGTGAAAGTGAATTGTGCTGTCTGCAATCAGCGTTGACCTATCCTAGCTGAGTCTTTATTATAGCCTCATTCCTCCTATTTCTATTTTCTATTTTCACTACTTCCATTTCTAATATGTAAAAGCTACATTTCAACAGGTTTCTTAGAATTTATTTATGCATTTAATATTCTCTCAGTCATCAATTATTTGGGGATAAAATTCTCTATTTCTAAAACATCAGCAAGGTGCATTGGCAATGCGACAAATTTAAGGATTTCTTAAAATTACCTATGATTTATTGGTCTCCAAAGTCTAGTTGACTTGCCTAGATCCTCCTAGCATTGTGGCTTTAATGTTCTCAAGATCTTTTCTGTTTAACTGAAAAACCACATTAAGTGAATGTTTTATTCAGAAAAAAAAGTTTTTAAACATTTTTTATTTATAATAAAGAGAAAGAAAATAAACATTTGGGTGTAACTTCTGATAACGGTTTGATGTGTTCTTCCCCTTTATATTTGTTGTTTGGTAAAGCTGAGGTCATAATTTACATGGATTTTTAAAAATCTTTCTTTCCCCTTTCCAAATAACATTAAATATTTCACATTACAAAACTTCTTAGTAAAAATTCAACAGTTATATGATATTCTGTTAAAAAGTAATACTTTAGTTAGCATATACCCTATTGTTAGGTATTTAACATCTTTAAAGATTTTGGACTATAAATCAGAGAACATTACCATTTTTTAAAGACTATCTTTGCAAGATGACTTGGGGGGAAATTCCCATTGTATTTGTTATTTCTTAACTTTATTTATTTATTTATCTCTGTGTTGGGTTGTGGTGTGCAGGCTTCTCTAGTAGTGGTTGGTGGGCTTAGTTTTCTCTGGGCATGTGGGATCTTAGTTTCCCCATCGGGATCAAAGCTGTGTGCCTTGCATTGGAAGGTGGATTCTTTACCATTGGACCACTGAGGAAGTCCCCTCCCATTGTATTTGTATTCCTGATTTAAGACATTCATAATAGCTATACCTTAGAATTGTTTTTAAATTAATTAATTTTTTTGAATGTATTATTTTTGACTGCACAGATCTTTGTTGCTGTGCATGGGCTTTTTCTAGTTGCGGCGAGTGGAGTCTACTCCTTAGTTGAGTTGAACAGGCTTCTTGTTACGGTGGTTTCAATTGTTGCAGAGCACAGGCTCTAGGTACATAGGCTTCAGTAGTTGTATGAGCACAGGCTTTAGGTACATGGGGCTCAGTAGTTGTGGTGCTTGGGCTTAGTTGCCTTGCTGCATGTGGGATCTTCCTGGATGAGGGATCAAACCTGAATGCTCTGCAGTGGAAGGCAGATTCTTAACCACTGGACCACCAGTGGTCCTTAGACCACTTAGAACTTAAGGACAAGCATTGAATTAGTATTTCAAACAAATGTGTTGGATTCCATGTTTGTTTAAACTTATGAATCACACATTTAAAAAACTTCTGTGTGGCAGGCAGCCTATGTGCTAGCTATTTTTCAAATGTGGATGATACTGCTTTCTTCGTGGACTGGGATTTATAGAATATTTGCAAATAGGTGATCATTGGTGAACACTGAAAGAGAACTTCCTTAACTAAAGCAGGTTCTTTTATGCCACAAGCTTCATGTGAATGGAAAACTAACTAAATCTATGTGTAGAAAGCTTGGGCTATGAAAATACTAGTGCCAGGAAAAAGACAGATTTATAAGACTTCAGCCAAAGCCTTTGGTTTTTCCTTGTTTCACTAGCTTAGAAATGGTCTGGCCTGAGATTCTCCCAATATTTCAGCCACAAGAGAAAGAAAAAGCTTGTTGTTTTTCATTCCCATTGTGTAGAGGCCCCTATGTCACAGACTTGCACCAGCATGGAATACTGACCTACCTTGTGGAATGAATGGAACTGAATTTAGAGTAACTTAAAGTAACAAAGTAACATAAATTCTTTAATGTGTCTTCTATTTAAAACTTTATAGGCATGATGATAAATTTTAATAGAATACAAATAACAAGAGTAATATGAATATACAATCAAAATATGAAAGTTTGGAGTATTTTTCTTCAAGTAATTGTTTTGGACTGGAATATTTGATTTCAATATTATAGGGGACTTATTTTTTTCTTTATACTGCTTCTGCATCTACGTTGCTAGTTTAGATGGTAATATAAGTTAATACAGGGCTTCCCAGGTGACACTAGTGGTAAAGAACCTGCCTGGCAGTGCAGGAGAGTGAGAGATGTGTGTTCGATCCCTGGATCAGGAAGATCCCCTGGAGGAGGACATAGCAATCCACTCCAGTATTCTCACCTGGAGAATCCCATGGACAGAGGAGCCTGGCAGGCTACAGTCCATGGGATCTCACAGAGTCAGACATGACTGAAGGCAACTTAACATGCATAAAATACCCGACTTTTCTTCATAGATGAGTAAAATTTTAGTGAACATGTATTACACTTAGAAATAGTCATTTCTCCTAATTTTTATTGTAACTTTAAACTTTAGGATTTTTTTGCTATTAAATACCAGATTATATATATATAGATACATATATATATATATGCAGATGCTTTACCCTCTGAGCCACCAGGGAAGTATAGATACATATATTTTATATTAAAAAGAAGTCAAAATAGGATTTATTATCGGACTTGTAGTTTTTATTCTCTAATGGTAAGTATGAATAGATGTATTTATAAGACCAAAGGAAACTCAGAACTAGGCTGAAAGCCACAGTAGTTCAAGGGGTTTTTTTTGGCCCGCACTTTTTTTTTTTTAGCCATCCCAACCTACATATGCTTCTTCACAGTGTGCATACAGTGCTCACAGCATCCTCAGAATCAGCTTTGAAATGGAACCAACTGGACTCCTGTCCAGCTGTTTATATACTTCTTGGTGCTTCTCCAACGCATTTATTTTCATCTTCCCAACTCATTTGATCCTGTGGCATTAGGGCCAACAGCTGCAGTTGGTCCATAAAGTAGCTGAATAATAAAATGCTGTAATCTGATTCTTGTAGTTTTCATGATAACTGAGTTGGTAACAGCAGTGCTACAGATTTGTTTGGCAGGTCAGGAGAAACATCATCTTTATTTCACCAGAAGAAAATTTATGTATAAGAAGGATTGGTAATTGATCCTGAGTGGTATAATTGTATCTCCTGAATCCTAGTCTTATTGTTTACTGAGTACCTATTAGACACAGTACTTTGTATTGTATGCACATTCTTTCTAAACCTCAGAATAAGCTTGTAAGAACTGTGATATAACTTAATTTTCCAGTGGAGAAAGCAGACTCTGTAAGGTTATAACCCTTATCAACATATTCAGTGTTACAGCAGCATTATAGAATTACCTGGAATTCAAATCCAAGATCATGCTTCCAAAGCTTGTGACCTATCCAAGTCACAATACTATTGTGAATAGTATTTTATTTCCATTTTGCTCTTAATGGACATTAACTACTACATGAAAGTTTCTGTGCACATTATTGTACGTCATTTAGTGGAATTGTTGCAAGTGTATATGTTCACCTTTAGGAGATTTTACCTAAAGGTTTTCCATAGTGGTTTTAGTGTGTGAATATTCTAATTCCCCTTCCTAGCCAGTACTTTATCTAAAACAATTTTAGCCATGTGGCAGGTATCTAGTGGTATCATTTTGTGATTTTAATTTGCATGTCTCTGATTAATAATTTTTATATGCTTATTGGAGACCTTTCATGAAGTTCCCAGTTGAGACTTTTGTCCATTAAAAAATAGGTTAAGGGCCAAAAATAAAAACAGTGAAAAAGAAGCATTTAATATAATGTTGTACAGCGATAAGTGCTATTAAATACCAAAGACCAGAGTGGTAGGATTAATACAAAGTGACAAAAATGGGATTGTGAGGAAAGAAGGCCCACCTGAGAAAGTGGCATCAAAGTGCAGATTTGCATGAAACGTGTTATGGAAACAAGAGGAAAATCTAGATAAAACATATGAAGCAGAGGGAACTGCATGTGCAAGGTACTTGAAGAACTTGACACGTTCAGTTCAGTTCACTTGCTCAGTCGTGTCCGACTCTTTGCAACCCCATGAATTGCAGCACACCAGGCCTCCCTGTCCATCACCAACTCCCGGAGTTCATTCAGACTCACATCCATCGAGTCAGTGATGCCATCCAGCCATCTCATCCTCTGTCGTCCCCTTCTCCTCCTGCCCCCAATCCCTCCCAGCATCAAAGTCTTTTCCAGTGAGTCAACTCTTCCCATGAGGTGGCCAAAGTACTGCAGTTTCAGCTTTAGCATCCTTCCTTCCAAAGAAATCCCAGGGCTGATCTCCTTCAGAATGGACTGGTTGGATCTCCTTGCAGTCCAAGGGACTCTCAAGAGTCTTCTCCAACACCACAGTTGAAAACCATCAATCCTTCAGCGCTCAGCCTTCTTCACAGAACTTGGCAAGGAACTATTTAAATTCCTATACAACTTTCAGCTTATGAGGGAAGGTAACACAGCGTTTACTTTTACTCACCTCCAACTGTACACTCAGTAAGATTATTTGGCTTGTTTTCTTCTTATAAAGATCAAAAGCCTTCTATTCAGTCACTAGGGTTCCATGTTTGAACTAGCAACTTCATGTGTTGCCTACTAATTGCTATATAATATCTAAACATATTTACTGGTGATATGTTTTATGAATGTTTATTCAGTAAATATTTATTGACAGCCCTGATTGATTGGATGTGATGGAGGAGGGAGAAGAGTTGCTGACTAAAGCAAAGAAGAAAAGAGTTTACTGGAGAGAGTCCTAAAGAAGCAAGGGAGTTAGCTGTGAAGGCGTCCAGGAGGAAAGAACGTAAAAAACGAAAATGTGGTCACCACTGTCAGATGCTCCCAGAGAAGTATGGGGTAGGAGGGGTGGGCTGCTGATTGCAGTGGCCCGCTGACCTTTGTGGAAGCAGGATCAGGTCTGCGTTAGTCAGACAGGTGGGCTAAAGGGGAGATGAGGAAATGGAGGCAGTGACCTGGGGTTCCCAAGTTTTGAGAAGTGTAAACAAGAAAAAGGATGAGATTAGACAGCTTGAGAAAATATGGATGGAACCAAGAGCTTTTTGTATTATTTTGGGTTTTGAGGGGTTTTGTTTTTTGGAAGAGACTTCAGTGTTTGGGTTTTTTTTTTTTTTTCCTCATGACAGGAAGTCGTCCTTTGCTGTTCTTGGCGCAGAACAGACAGTTGTGTCTCCCTCCCTGCCCTTTTAAACTTGTTTAAAACTTCTTACAACTATATAATTTTCTATGTATTCCAAGAAGATTCACCTTTGTGATCTCATTGATCGTCTTGAGATGGAGGTATCAAATATTATGCCTGTTTCTTAGGTGAAAGCCTCAAAGCTCAGAGATTGTAGCTGAGAAGTCATTCCACTGATAACTTGTAGGGCAAGAATATTTGTAAGTATACCTACTGCCTTACTTAGAGTTTGGGAATCTGTGTTTACAGCATTAACTAACCTTGATTTGCCTCTTATTCAAATGGTTATCCTCTGGTTACCCCAGAAAAAAAATCTAAGTTTTTAGATAATTTATAGGTCAGATTAAGAAACTTTCTCAAATACCCCTTTACTTCCCCCCTGCCCACACACTCCTTTCACCCATCTGTGCACACTCCTATATCACACACACACCACTCATCCCACATACATACCTCTGCCACCCACACAGCCCGCAAGTGTTCACAATTGGATACACTTTAGTCCTTGCCCACAAAAGTAGGCTACTTTTCTCTTTCTGTGGTTTGGATTTGGGGTAAAAAAATTAGCTAGGTTAGAAAGAATTAATTTTATGAGCTCAGATTAGAGACTGTAAATACAATCATACCTTTTTTTCTTATGCTTTACTTTATTGCATTTTGCAGATACTACCTTTTTATTTTTTTTACAAACTGAAGGTTTGTGGTAACCCTGCACTGTCAGATGATGGTCAGCAGTTTTTAGCAATAAAGTATTTTTAAATTCAAGTATGTACATTGTTATTGCACACTTAACAGACTATACTATAGTGGAACCATAACTTTTATATGTGTCAGGATACCAAAAAATTTGTATGACTTGCTTTATTGCTATGGTCTGGAACCAAAACTGTAATATCTCAGAGGGAAGTCTGTAAATCTCTAGGCTTCAACAATAAGTATTCAGTTGATCATTCAGTTTTTACTGAATTTGCTTTCATTCTTCAAAGGAAACCCTGTAGAATACTGAACAGTTTTTGCATAAATTTGATCTAGAGCAATAGTTGTATGCTTTGGTCCTTCAGGATATTTTTTAAGTTTTGAGGATTAACTGTTCAGCCTTGGATTTTTATACGCACAAAACTGGGATTGATACAGTTTTCATTGTAGCCTGATCTCAGTCCCTAAAGTATGAAAAAGAACATTCATAACATTGATATTTTGATCGTTTTTGCAGAATGACGTTTGTGTGATATATTTTTTTCACTTAACCTAGTCCTAGTGTTAAAGTGCTACACTCAATATGCCAGCAAATTTGGAAAATTCGGCTGTGGCCACAGGACTGAAAAGGTCAGTTTTCATTCCAATCCCAAAGAAGGGCAATACCAAAGAATCCTCAAACTGCTGCACAGTTGTACTCATTTCATATGCTAGCAAAGTAATGCTCAAGATTCTTCAGGCTAGGCTTTAACAGTACATGAATCGATAACTCCCACATGGTCAAGCTGGATTTAGAAAAGGCAGAGGAACCACAGATCAAATTGTCAACATCTGTTGAATCATAGAAAAAGCAAGAGAATTCCAGAAAAACATCTACTTTTGCTTCAGTGACTATGCTAAAGCCTTTGACTGTGTGGATCACAACAAGCTCTAGAAAATTCTTAAAGAGGTGGGAATACCAGACCACCTTACCTGCCTCCTGAAAAATCTGTATGCAGGTCAAGAAGCAATAGTTAGAACCAGACATGGAACAACGGATTGGTTCAAAATTTGGAAAGGAGTATGTCAAGGCTGTATATTGTCACCCTGCTTATTTAACTTATATGCAGAGTACATCATGAGAAACGCAAGGCTGGATGAAGCACAAGCTAGAATCAAGATTGCCGGGAGAAATACCAACAACCTCAGCTATGCGGGTGATACCACCCTTATGGCAGAAAGCAAAGAGGAACTAAAGAGACTCTTGATGAACGTGAAAGAGGAGAGTGAAAAAGCTAATTTAGAACTCAACATTCAAAAAATGAAGATCATGGCATCCAATTCCATCACTTCATGGCAAACAGATGGGGAAACAGTGGTAACAGTGACAGTCAATGGAGTGACTGAACAAGTGCTAGACATCTATCCCAGTTGTAAGTGCCTTTCTAACCCTCATCTCCCGAAGAGGTGAAAGTCTTTGTTTTTTGAACATATTAAAAACTCATCAAGAGGAGGAAATCAGTGGCTACTTTTTTGTGTGTGTTCAGGGTTTAGGTTAGAACTTTTGCAAATTGTAGATGCTCAATAAGTCTTGTTTATAGAATATCCTTTGTTCTTAATCCTTTTCCCACTTGTCACAAATATTTGAAAAAATATAGTCACTAATATAATTAATATTAATATTTAGCATATACATTATGTTCCTGGAGAAGGAAATGGCAACCCATTCTGGTATTCACGTCTGAAAAATCCTGTGGACGAAGGAGCCTGGTGGGCTACGATCCATGGAGTTGCAAAAGGGTTGGACATGACTCAGTGACTAAACATATGTTATATATATGTACTCAGCATAGAGAGTCTTCCCCTGCATATATTTCAGAAAGTTTCTTAGACAAAGAAAGATAAAAGAATTAAGACATCTAGATTCCAATTTAAATGCATCACTTACTGAAAGAATGTGGGTAAGGATGAATGTGGAAGGCCGAAGACTAGGACCCAGATATTTGTATACTTTCCTCCCACCTCTGTTTTAGAATCAATATTAAATATATGAAAAGACAAGGAATTTTACCCTAATGAAGATAGCAGTAATCTAATGATGTGAAAAATTGGATCCCATTATTCTCATTTGGCTGAAATATAATATCCTTTTAATTTTAATAAAAAAAATATCCTTGGAGCATTGGTAGAATTGGATTAGAGTCCTGATGGTTGGAGTTTGATGAAAAAAGGGCTAGCACTCTGAACCTCCCTAATGTAGACTTACTCTCAACACTTTTTTCTTTGCAGTATGGTAGCTGGACAGGTCCTAGAAAGGAGAGTACTGCTGCTATGCTAACCATATCAGAGGAATGATGGACAGTTAAAAGAAAGTGCTTTCATCAAATCAGGCTAGATTATTTCTCTGTCATTGTTTTGTTGTTGTTGTTGTTTTTAAATAAACATTTGTTCTTGCCTTTGTAGTGCTTTTTTCTCCTTTTCCACTGAAATTAGTAAAAATGAAGAGGAACCTTCCTTCCAATATTCATTCTCATTATTTTAGAATGGTAGAGATCTTTGAAGATGATCTAACTCAGCTCTCTCATTCTGCAGTTAAAATGCACAGGACCAGAGAGGGCAATGGCTTGCCATGTCATACCAGTGGCTAAGCAGGGACTAGAGTCCAGGTTTCTTAAATTCTAAACAGTGGTTCTATCATTGAGCTTTGCAAAAGCTAAGGACTTGAAAACTTCCTTACAAAAATATGTGTCTGTGTGCAGATTCAGTAGTGAAGGGAGATAGAATAGTACTCCCAGGGTTATTTGATCACTGCTTAGCTGACACAGTAACTACTGTAACAGCTTGTAGACAACATTGCCAACTGCCCAGTATTTGAAGAAGATATCAGGCTTCTCTGTTCCCAACAACTTTATATCTTGAGAACCTTTATGGGGATTATTGACTCTTTGTCATGTGCCCTACAGTTTAAGTATGGGGACCCTATTATTAGACTCTGAGCAGTGTGGCTTAAGGTGCTCTAATGTCAGAACAGCCAGAGGTGAACTTGGAGCTAAAAAGGACACTACTGCTTACTTGCTTTTCTTAGATCTTTTTTTTTTTCCCCTTTCTGAGTGATTCCCACAGAATCAGTTTCCTAGAAGTGGTGAGCCAGATTCATTTTCATTTTTTTCTATTGTCTTGATAGTAGATCCACTCGAGAATATAGTGAGGTAACCTTTGAAAAATATGTGTAGGAAGAATAAATATTACTTTTAGAAAATTATCATTTATGACATTAAGATTTTTGGAAAACAGACAAAGGAAAATATCAGTAAAATCTCTTCTTCACAACTGCTCTTATAATTTTGAGATAGGTAGGCTTAGGCTTTGGTTTCCAAAAATCTTTCATTTTTTATTGCAGTTGTTCACAGCAAATACTCAGTTATTTATTTTTTTCCCCCAGTACTTCCAGGAGGTAGTGTGGCATAATGATCAGACCCAAGCTTTGGTCTCACTTGAGATTCTAGTCTCAGCAGTGAGATGTAGGGCAAAGAACTTAGTTTCTGAGTCTCAGTTTCCATAACTAAAAAATTATGATAGTAATACCTACTTCATAATCCCTGTGAGATTTAAATAAAATATTTATAAGTGCTTATTATAGTTCCTAGCAGAGACTAGGGACTCAGCAAATAGAATATCATTGTTAGTATACCAGTTGACATTTCCCTTATGTCCCATAGTTCTTGTGACCATATTTTTAATAATTTCATGATATTCTATCAAGTTGATATATTCCAGTTGGCGTAACCATTCATCTATTATTAGATTCTTGTTTCCTCTAAATTTGCCATAGAATAAAAATTTTTTCAGCAAGCTGCTATTCATTCAGCAGATTCAGTAAATACTATGTATAAGGACCTTTGCNAATGCATCACTTACTGAAAGAATGTGGGTAAGGATGAATGTGGAAGGCCGAAGACTAGGACCCAGATATTTGTATACTTTCCTCCCACCTCTGTTTTAGAATCAATATTAAATATATGAAAAGACAAGGAATTTTACCCTAATGAAGACAGCAGTAATCTAATGATGTGAAAAATTGGATCCCATTATTCTCATTTGGCTGAAATATAATATCCTTTTAATTTTAATAAAAAAATATCCTTGGAGCATTGGTAGAATTGGATTAGAGTCCTGATGGTTGGAGTTTGATGAAAAAAGGGCTAGCACTCTGAACCTCCCTAATGTAGACTTACTCTCAACACTTTTTTCTTTGCAGTATGATAGCTGGACAGGTCCTAGAAAGGAGAGTACTGCTGCTATGCTAACCATATCAGAGGAATGATGGACAGTTAAAAGAAAGTGCTTTCATCAAATCAGGCTAGATTATTTCTCTGTCATTGTTTTGTTGTTATTGTTGTTTTTAAAGAAAGTCTCTCTTTTTAAAAAATGTTGTATTTATTTGTTTTTGACTGTGCCGGGTCTTCGTTTCTGCGTGCAGACTTTCTCTTGTGGTGAGTGGGGACTGCTGTCTAGTTGCAGTGCCTGGGCTTCTCTTTGCAGTGGCTTCGCTTATTGCAGAGCATAGGCTCTAGGGTGCACGGGCTCAGTAGTTGTGGCGCACAGGCTTAGTTCCCTCGAGGCACATGGAATCTTCCTGGAGCAGGGATGGAATCCATGTCCCCAGCATTGTTAGGTGGATTCTTAGCTGCTGGACCATGACGGGAGTCTTGTTTTGTTCTGGTTTTGGCCATGCAGTGCAGCTTATAGACATTAGTTCCCCACCAGGGATTGAACCTGGACTATAGCAGTGAAAGTGTTGAGTCCTAACCGTTGAACCACCAGAGAATTCCTTACTCCATCATTGTTAAGACCTTACAAACTGGACAGAGAAGTTCCTTTTATTTCATTTTTTTTTCTTTTGCTTGTGAGGTACTTTGTACCTTACAAATGTGTATTTTTTGCTCTAAATCTTCCTCAAAGAACTTGTTGCAAAAGAAAAAACAGTCAAATAAAAAAAACTTACATAGAATGTTAAGCAAAAATATAAAATTTCTGTGTTTTTAGAAAAAATAATTTGAGTTTGTAACAGAATGAAACTAATTTGTGAACACACTGAGAATAATTTGAGTTTGTAACACAATGAAACCAATTTGCGAACACAATAATTTGAGTCTGTTTCATATTCACAGACAAAACCCTAACAATATCCAGTCACCTCATAATATAAGCTACTTGTCAAAAAGCAGTTTCAGCAAGGAAAAGGGAATGTGGCAAGAGCAGAACTGGAGGCAGTGTTACTCAAAGTGTACCTACCTGGGGCATCTTTGTGCAAGTACTGTTGCCATCTCACCTGGTACTTTAGTAATACCCGCTGCTCAGAACTTTCACTATGTACCCAGAAACTTTTACTATGCCATTTCATTCTGGAAAATAAACATTTGTTCTTGCCTTTGTAGTGCTTTTTTCTCCTTTTCCACTGAAATTAGTAAAAATGAAGAGGAACCTTCCTTCCAGTATTCATTCTCATTATTTTAGAATGGTAGAGATCTTTGAAGATGATCTAACTCAGCTCTCTCATTCTGCAGTTAAAATGCACAGGACCAGAGAGGGCAATGGCTTGCCATGTCATACCAGTGGCTAAGCAGGGACTAGAGTCCAGGTTTCTTAAATTCTAAACAGTGGTTCTATCATNGAGGAACCTTCCTTCCAATATTCATTCTCATTATTTTAGAATGGTAGAGATCTTTGAAGATGATCTAACTCAGCTCTCTCATTCTGCAGTTAAAATGCACAGGACCAGAGAGGGCAATGGCTTGCCATGTCATACCAGTGGCTAAGCAGGGACTAGAGTCCAGGTTTCTTAAATTCTAAACAGTGGTTCTATCATTGAGCTTTGTAAAAGCTAAGGACTTGAAAACTTCCTTACAAAAATATGTGTCTGTGTACAGATTCAGTAGTGAAGGGAGATAGAATAGTACTCCCAGGGTTATTTGATCACTGCTTAGCTGACACAGTAACTACTGTAACAGCTTGTAGACAACATTGCCAACTGCCCAGTATTTGAAGAAGATATCAGGCTTCTCTGTTCCCAACAACTTTATATCTTGAGAACCTTTATGGGGATTATTGACTCTTTGTCATGTGCCCTACAGTTTAAGTATGGGGACCCTATTATTAGACTCTGAGCAGTGTGGCTTAAGGTGCTCTAATGTCAGAACAGCCAGAGGTGAACTTGGAGCTAAAAAGGACACTACTGCTTACTTGCTTTTCTTAGATCTTTTTTTTTTTCCCCTTTCTGAGTGATTCCCACAGAATCAGTTTCCTAGAAGTGGTGAGCCAGATTCATTTTCATTTTTTTCTATTGTCTTGATAGTAGATCCACTCGAGAATATAGTGAGGTAACCTTTGAAAAATATGTGTAGGAAGAATAAATATTACTTTTAGAAAATTATCATTTATGACATTAAGATTTTTGGAAAACAGACAAAGGAAAATATCAGTAAAATCTCTTCTTCACAACTGCTCTTATAGTTTTGAGATAGGTAGGCTTAGGCTTTGGTTTCCAAAAATCTTTCATTTTTTATTGCAGTTGTTCACAGCAAATACTCAGTTATTTATTTTTTTCCCCCAGTACTTCCAGGAGGTAGTGTGGCATAATGATCAGACCCAAGCTTTGGTCTCACTTGAGATTCTAGTCTCAGCAGTGAGATGTAGGGCAAAGAACTTAGTTTCTGAGTCTCAGTTTCCATAACTAAAAAATTATGATAGTAATACCTACTTCATAATCCCTGTGAGATTTAAATAAAATATTTATAAGTGCTTATTATAGTTCCTAGCAGAGACTAGGGACTCAGCAAATAGAATATCATTGTTAGTATACCAGTTGACATTTCCCTTATGTCCCATAGTTCTTGTGACCATATTTTTAATAATTTCATGATATTCTATCAAGTTGATATATTCCAGTTGGCGTAACCATTCATCTATTATTAGATTCTTGTTTCCTCTAAATTTGCCATAGAATAAAAATTTTTTCAGCAAGCTGCTATTCATTCAGCAGATTCAGTAAATACTATGTATAAGGACCTTTGCTTGGCAGCAGCAGCAGAGCTCAGAGTGGAAAAGTCCTAGCTTTGAGGGGCTCTCGGTTTGTAAGTGGAGATACGCGAAGAGAACTCTGGCCTGTGGTAAACGTTGTCACTGTCCAGGTTACTGAAAAAGTGCTGAGGAGAGGACAGAATGTGAGATTCTGCTTAGAGAGCCTCACAGAAAGCAAGGGAACGTTGTGGGAGAGGAATCAAATGATGGAGGTGAGGTGCAGGTTATTAAGGGCTTTTAAATCTTTAAACAGAATACAACATTTATCCTCAGTGCAGGGGAAAGTCAGTTTTGAGAAGAGAATTCACATTATCTGCTTAAGTTTTATAGCCTATACAAGGTAAAGTGGAAGTAGAGAGTTTACTTAGGAAATCATTAGGGAATCTAGGTGAGAGATGGTATGTCTTCAACCAGGTAGAAGTGGTGGAGGTGGTAAAAAGTGGCCATATTGGAAGGAATAGCCCAGATCATGAGCTGTCAGGTTGGATGTGAAGATGACAAAGAAAGAGAAAAGTCGAAGATGGGCTCTCAGGCATTCAACTTGAGTGACTAGAAGAGTGGGGTTGCTGTTTCCAAAAACAAGGAAGGATGCAGGAGGAGCCAATTTGGAGGAGAAATCAGGAGTTAAGTTTGGGGATGCTATGTTCCAGATTTTTATTAAACATTCAGACAGAGATGTTCGGTAGGTAGTTAGATGTAGAAGTCTGCAGTTCTTGGAAAGAGGTTTATCCTGGAATTATAAATTTGGGAGATAGCTGTGTATTTATAGTATTTTAATAACTTGGTACAGTTGTTTTACTTATTACTACTCCTCTCAGAATTTTCATTGGTATTTTCATTTTTTAAAAATCCACATAAACTTTAGGATCACTTTGTTAAATTTCTTTTGTAAAGTGTGCTGGACATTTTACTAGAAGAATGTATATATGTATTACATATATATTTATATATAAACTTACTAAAAGACTGGTAATTTGAAAAGAGTTGGCATCTTTAAAATGGATCTTTGTATCCAGCAATGCATTATTTTTCTCCATTTAGTTTTCTTTTATTAATACTTTTGATAGTTCATTCTTTGTCCCCTAAATAGTTCATACAAAGTTCTTGATAGTATTATTCCAAAGTGTTATAAGATGTCATAGAAAAACCAGAATAAACATTTTGGCCAACCCAATATACTATTTGTTGCTGTTGTTAGTAAATTTCATTTTATTGATGTTCTGATGTTTTTGCCTTATAAAGGAATTATTTTGATATATTTAGCCACATCATTAAATTTCAGGTGATATAAATAATCTCTTTGATTTGTTTAATTTTCCCCCCAGCAGTACAATCATATCATCTGCAGATAATGATTTTGTCTTTTTCCTTTCAACATTTGAGTCTCGCTTCTGTTCATTCCAAGAAAAGAAGTCCTGAATTTAAGATAGTGGCTAACTGTAAAGCAAGGAGGTAATTAAGACATAAAAGTCTAGTTACAGCTTACAGTTGTTGTTTAGTTTTTGCTTTAAGTGAAAGTGAAAGTTAAGTCACTCAGTCGTGTCCGACTCTTTGCGACACCATGGACTGTAGCCCACCAGGCTCCTCCATCCATGGGATTCTCCAGGCAAGAATACTGGAGTGTGTTGCCATTTCCTTCTCCAGGGGATCTTCCTGACCCAGGGATCGAACCAGGTCTCCCACAATACAGGCAGACGCTTTAACCTCTGAGCCACCAGGGAAGCCCCAAAATTTCTTTGAGCCCCTTTTTTTGAGGGGGATGGGACACGAATACCAGAGTGGGTTGCCATTTGCTTCTCCAGGAGATCTTCCCAACCCAGGAATTGAACCCGGGTATCCCGCATTGTAGGTTGACGGTTTACAGTCTGATCCACCAGGGAAGTCAAGTCTGAGCCACCAGGAAGTTTTGCTTTAGGCCTATCCTAATTATTTCTTTTCCTTGCCTTTGAAAAATTTATTTCTATTGGATTTATTTTGAGTGCCCAGAGTTTGTCTGTTTTACATTTATACATTATCTCCAGTAGTTGGTCTTGATGGAGTATATATTTGGTTTTCAGTCATTTTGCTCTTCCAAGGACATATTCTCTGATTCCTTGAATACCATGAATTCAGGGGAAGCTCTTTTCCTGCTGAATCGGCATTGAACTTTCATGGATGCAGAAAGAAATTAAAGCCAGTAGAGAGTACATAACCAAGAGATGTCAGTCATATAATTGGATAAGGTCCTAATGAAAATATTAAGTTCAGTAGCCTCTCCTTCTCCCCCAGAAAACAAAAGCAGTAAAAATGAATTCATATAAGTTTTAAAAATTAATATGTGTATATTTATAGAACAGTTGATTTTTGAAAACTTATTTTCAAGCTAAGTTTTACAAGTTTGAAAATTTTATTTTAAAAAGTCTAAATACAAAACCAGGTTTTCTGATGTGGATTGTAAATCAACAGAAGGAACTTGCTGATACAGCTTAGATTTCTGGAATGTGTTATCTTGAATTTTCAAGTTTACTTTCAAGTTTTATTTTCTATTTGTCGAGTTAAGCCTCATGTGACCTTTTTCTGTGAATGAGCAGTGGACACTATCTGGCATGTTAGTGCTTTGTACCTCCAAGGGTAGATTTGCAGGACAGCTTTTAATTGGCCTGCATTGCCTTGTTTAAATAGCCAAACACCTGCTAGGCAAGCCCCAGCACATGTGAGTGGCTATATGTTCCTTCCGTTAGGATTTGCAAGGCTGGAGCACAAAGACAGCGATTGTTACCCAATAAGCAGTAGTCACACAATTCTACCAATCGCCTTAGGAGGGCTGGTTACCATGGAATCCACCATCTGTTCACTCCCCGTCGGAATGTGATTATCCTTGCCGGGGTGGGAACTGGGATCGTGTGCAGTGTGGAATTATCTGCAATGGACTGGGTTAATGGGAGCTAGATTTGGCTCACTAGAAGAACAGATGAAGGGAGTTTTACTTCTTAACAATTTGTGACTACTAACCAAAAGGAATAAATTCAGCTTTTATAAGGTAAGTAATTCTAGTACTATGTATCTTGTTTGTACTACGTTTGGTGTGGGGCATTATCTCCATGTGGTTCCAGGAAAGGGAGCTGTAAGCTCTTCTGGAAGGAGCTTCTAGCATTACACACTTCTGTTGTATTGATTTTAAGCAGCTCAGTTATACCTGTACAGTTACATGTTGATGTTGAAAAATGAAATAATTATTTTTTAATCTTTAAAAATTTAGTCAAAATTGTAATATGACTTCTGAAAGTGGCAAAAAGACAGTAATTTTCAATGATTTCTCAGAGTAGATTGTACCAGTACTCGAAATATACTCATGGCCACAACGTGTTCAATGTCTTCTTCAAAGAAGAAAATGTCTCAGGTCAGGGACATTTGTAGGTTATGATTTTATTCATCATTATTCTGGCCCATGTGACTGGCTTCACATTACTAGCTCATGTTTTGTAATGTAATGTTTATGCAGTTAATTTTGCAATGCTTTTGCACAAGTTTCGAGGGCTTGAGCATGTGGAAGCAATGTGACAGTGCTTTTAACAGCGGGCGTTATAGGCATAGTGATAAAGGAAAGGGCAAAGCTCGGAGGATCCGCTTCTGTTTCAAGGACTTCCTTTGTTTTTCTGTTTGAACGGCCCCTTAAAATGTGTGCTGCATATTGTAAGCAATAGAAGGAGATTTTGGTGCTAACAAATGGATGACTGACATTTTTCTGTGTGGCTAAGAGGTTGGTAGCTCAAACAAGGGACTTCTATATCCTTTGTAAGGCAGCATTGTATATACCCTTCCCCAAAACTGTGCCCTAAAACATAAAAGTGAAGAACAAAAAGAGTGCTGTCTATACTCTGGATACTTCTTTTGTGTAAGTTTTCCTGTCATTTAAACCATAGTGCCAGGGATATGTGCATCTAGCTGGGTCTGCCATTTTTATTTGATATGGGAAGGGGTTGCAAAGAGAGGATTTGCTAATGCAGCGTTAGTTCCTCTAATTGTGCTGTTCTGCTGTCATCTTGGACGTTCCTGTCCGTGGGTCAGTGGCTGCCTGGAGAGCTAGAACAGGTCATTGTTAACAGGCCTTACTTTGATTTTCTTTTTCTGATTGTAGAATAAAATTAGATAACCTTGTACTGGTCAAGGACTCATGTTCTTACTTCAGGTTTTCAAGCCTGACTACTAATTATGGGTTCTTGGTATTTATTGTTGTTGAGTTATTGTAGTTAAAATTCTTACCTTCTTTTGTGCTTAGTGGGCTATTTACACTGTATTATTATTATAATTCTCAAGTTTTTAATATGCAAAATCAGAGCAGGTACATACTACCTCTAAAAAGCATCTTTTTCACTAACAATAGACATGTATCTACCTGAAAATTTCCTTAGCAGCATCTGTAAAAAAATTTTAAGTGAATGTTTTATTATTTGGATGAAATTTTTGTTCATGAAAACAGTTGTTCATAAGCATTATAAGTTTTGAGAGGAAATGAGATAATTTAAAAGCATGTGCATTTAGGCTGTTTGTGTTACCTTAATTACCTTGTATCTTAGAAACCTGAAAAGGCCTGTGGGTGAATGGGTATGAAGTACTAGAGTATTCCGTGCGCCTAGGATGTGATTGCTCAAACAGTTGAAGTGAACTGGGCAAATCAGTACACCTCTCAACTTCCCTAAGTGTTCATGAGTTTCCTTACTGCTATAATTGTTACTGAGTTGAAGTTGTAAGATAGTGGGTTTTTTTAAGTGAGTATTTATGCAGAATGTATCCCAGCATTTATAGGTATTGGGAGTCATTTATTTGTTTTCACTGTAAACATGTTTATTAATATATTTCTTGGATGAATTTTTCTGAGTAATAATAAAGCCACAGGGTATTCAAAAAGTGTTGAAAAACTTTGGTCCATCAGCCACTGACAAGAAACCTAGGATTATACTTTCTAAAATTGGTGAAGAGGAGTGGGCAGCGGGATAGTCCCTGGAACATTTGCGATTCCTAGTAGGATTCCTGGGGGACAGGAGTGTACGGTCCCACAATGTGTAGTTCCCGTGAGGGAATGTGGTCTTTGGACCTGGTGTTGCTCGTGGGGAGATGTTCACTTCCATTCACAGACGTTGTCAGTGGTGACACCTTCCACCGTGTCCACAGTCTTGTGGTAACAAATTGAAAATGTCAGGTCAGCTGGGAAGCATTGCTTCCTGGTTTTCACTCTCCTTGTCTATGAAGGTGGAGGGAGATGCTAGATTCAGCGCTTTCTGACCCTTCTTCCAACTTCTCGGTGGCATGAGGCTTTTCAGTCTCCTTCAATACAACTTAAGATTTTACTAAATGGAAAATTTAGCTTTATGTTTATAAATATGTAAAGCAACCCTTATTCAGAGTTATTTCTTATAAAGGTATTATTGCTGCAGCTAAGTCACTTCAGTCGTGTCTGATTCTGTGCAACCCCAGAGACGGAAGCCCACCAGGCTCTTCCGTCCCCGGGATTCTCCAGGCAAGAACATTGGAGTGGGTTGCCATTTCCATCTCCAATGCATAAAAGTGAAAAGTGAAAGTGAAGTCGCCCAGTTGTGTCCTACTCTTCGCGACCCCATGGACTGCAGTTTACGAGGCTCCTCCATCCATAAGATTTTCCAGGCAAGACTACTGGAGTCAGGGGCCATTAAAGGTATTATTATGTAAATAAAAAATTGGAAACGGAATAAAGTACCTGGAATGATTCAAATCCATAATAATCTGAATAGTCGGCATCTCAGTCCACCCCTGGTGCAATACAGACAGTCAAGTCTATCTATTTCTTTGACGTTTTATGCTGGAAGGCTGCCTGACAACTATTTCAACAAGTAGACCACAGAGCTCATAAAAATCAGTTAAATTCTTACATTTTTCTTATTACCACATTCAGTCTCACTTCTAAATTGACTCTGTCTTTTGCTTTTGAGATACTGATTTATAATCCATTTTTGCTGTTAACTGTTTTTGGCCATGATGGTCCACTTGGCCCTTGGACAGATGATGGAGTACTAAGGATTTGAAGGGAAGAAGAACCTGCTTATGCTATCATTGCTGATGCTGCTTTGTTCTCATGTTCCTGGTAATATTGAAGCCATTTGCATAAAAATGTGACTTTTTAAAATAGATGTACTGAAAATTGCCTTCTTTTGCCCTCTCCCACAATTCCATATTGCCATGGTTTCAAGAAGTGCTTAGAATGAGTTGTTAACATTGTGCATCAGTACAGTTTTACACTGCTGTGTTAGATATAGAGCTGCAGGGTGTGATGCCTATAAAATGTGCACATGAAAGATGTAAACTCACCCAAAAGCTGTGGCTCAAAGGTGGTTGCATTTGGCAGGATTTTTCTTCCTGTCAATGTGCCATATAGTTGATTATCATCAGTTTCTTCTGTGATATTTCTTCTGTTTTTATAACTGCTTCTATGCTTCTGTAAAAGAAAAAGGCAAACTTCCTATACTTTGGCAGTGCATGGGTCTATGTAGGCAGAAGCAGATCCTTGGAACAGTTTTGTGTAATATACTCATGCCTTTCTCGTTCAGTTGTTGCCACTTAAAGCCCAGTGATGACTTGATGGAGTTGTATGGAAGTATCTAGGGATACCTACCTTATCTGAAAAAACTTCCATAGTTTTACAGATAACCCTAATCTGTGGGGGCTACATTGTTCTTTTGTAATAAAGGTGTTGAGTTACCAACTTCCCCTGTAAGTAGTTGTTTCCTTCTTCCCTGTCTGCTTAATTCCCGTGTTGTTTTTAAATTTTTGCCAATTTCCTGGCCCTGACCCCAGATTCATGAATTACGAGGCAAGATGTATTTCCATAAGGCAAGCACATTGCTATACATTGCTAGATGTTTATTTTCACATAATGTAAAGACTGGATCTGTCAGAAGACTCTGAGGCCCTTAAGAATTAAGCAGCCTGTCCAGGATCACAGAACTTGAGTTGCAAAAACAGCTAATGTTGACTATCGCGTGTTGAGTACAAAAGATACGGGCAAAGCCAACTTACTTCCTACATTGTTAGTTTCATGAGGAACAGAACACTGGGGTATCACCCTAAAGTCTCACGGATACAATTTTCAGTATGCCCAAAGAGGGGCAACTTTAAAAGATAATTCCCTCAATAATCAGGGTCATAAGAAATATATATTTTCATAAATGCCCAAACGTTAAAAAAAAAAAAAAAAAAGTAACTGCCAGGTCAAGTAGATCTTTGTGTTTCTTAGTTTGCAGATTCTTGCCCTTGTATCCGTGTTTATAGTCGTAAAATCATGATCAGGATGTTGCTTGGTGATTTTGGAGCCCAGAGTGGGTAGGGGTGGAGCACAGAGGAAGGACGGCCTGAGGGCAAATACCATTCCATTCCAGGGCCCAGTTGTCACCTGGTTAGTATATTTTTGTTCCGAGTTAATGCACTTTCTTCTGTGGACATTGGTGGACACATAAAACCTGTTTGCTTATCTGGCCTCCTTCTGCTCTGTTGTGCTCACCCCACGCACCTGCTTCACCTTGCTCGGGACCCCTACTGTCCACTGAGACATTGCTTCTTTGGCTCTGTTACTGTTATCATTCGCTTATCACATGTTTATTGAACATTTACTCTGTGCTGGCAGTGTTGCAGGTGTGGAGGACAGGGCATGGAACACAATGGTCAGGTTCTTTAGTGGACTTATGTGATGGAGAGGGAGACAGATAATACACAGTTAAAAAGATAAATGAACTGTAATTTTGAATAATGACGAGTATGTGAAGACAAAATGTAATGTGTTAAGGGATTTTAGGGCAACAAATTTTATGTCGAGTGGGGGAGATCTCATATAACCTGAGTCACAAATGATAAGCCACCAGGTTGATCCAGGAAAGCTAGGAATGTGTTGTTATCCCCACTTTATTCCAGTGGAAATTGAGGAAAGCCTGTCATCAGGACCATTCCTTGTTCACCTGGTACTGCAAAACCATACCAGGTGTCTTTTCTTTCAGGACTTAATGTTGACTATATGCTCTTTTCCAAAGTCAGAATTTAATGGGAGAATATAGGAAGTAGTGTCTACTTCCGGACAATGGCTAAGAGCACAAGCAGACCTAGATTAGTCCCATCTCACATACTGTCTACTCTGGAGGTCTCTAGGCAAGTTACTTAAACCTGTCTTCCCGTTTGTTAGAACTTCTGGAGTTACTGTGGATATTAAAAGAGATAATATTAAAAAACCATCCAGTTCTCTGAGGGGCTTCAGTAATAATCCCATGAATATTGAAATAATTTTCTATGCTTGGCAGTGAGAACCTAGGAGTACTATTAGCCTTCTCTCTATAGGATAATTTTTCTTTGATCTCTTCCATTCCCTCTCTCATCCCTCACATTCATTTATTTTAACAAATGCTTTAAAAAAATCCTTTATTGAGGCATGATTGACATACAAAACTGTACATACTTAATGTGTGTAACTTCAAGAGCTTTGAAGATAAGTATACACTTATCATGGAGAAGGCAATGGCACCCCACTCCAGCACTCTTGCCTGGAAACTCCCATGGATGGAGGAGCCTGGTAGGCTGCAATCTATGGGGTCTCTGAGAGTTGGACACGACTCAGTGACTTCACTTTCACTTTTCACTTTCATGCATTGGAGAAGAAAATGACAACCCACTCCAGTGTTCTTGCTGGAGAATCCCAGGGACGGGGGAGCCTGGTGGGCTGCCGTCTCTGAGGTCGCACAGAGTCGGACACAACTGAAGCGACTTAGCAGCAGCAGCAGCAGCATCATACACTTATCAGGGGCTTCCCAGGTGGCACTAGAGGTAAAGAACCCACCTGAATGCAGGAGATGTAAGAGACATAGGTTCGATCCCTGAGTTGGGAAGATCTCTTGGAAGAGGGTATGACAACCCACTCCAGTACCCTTGCCTGGAAAGTCCCATGGACTGAGGAGCCTGGCAGGCAGCAGTCTATTGGGTCGCAAAGAGTCAAACACAACTGAAGTGACTGAGCACCCATGCATGTGTACACCTGTGAAACATGCCATAATGTATTCATCACTTCCAAAAGAAGAATTTTTGCACATCCACCTCCCCGTGCTAGATTCTGCATAAAGAACATAATTAGACATGTTCTCACAGGTCTGTGCTCACCTGGTACTCAACTAACAATCTATTAACCAGTCAGTTACATTCAGTATGATTGGTGACACAGTGCAGAAGGGATGTGGGGGACAGAGGAACAGGTGCTCGACTGTACAAGTAACATGGGCTTGGAATTCTAGTCTGCGGCAGCAAATGCAGGGAGGCGTGCTGGTAGCTGAGTGTAGAGTTTGAGCTAAGTAAGGTAGGACAGGATTTTGAGAATGGAAACTTTGGTTTGCATAGAAGTTTCTACTGTATCCTATAAAGAATGAGGAACCTTTGAATAGTTTTAAACATCTGAGGAATAAATCTTCAATTTGTTGTCTAAAAAGATAACTGGTAGTTAAAATGATGAGAACATTGGAGAGAACAACTTCCAAGGCAGCCTGAGTTCTTCTTTTTCTCATCTTCATCCATACCAGGCAAGATTTTTCTTATGTTGTCATTACCACCACAATATAATTAAGTCATATTTATTCTTGATATTTAGATTTTAAAGTCAGCATACTAATTAAAACCAGCATAGAGTCCAAAAAATCCTTGAGAATTCCTTTAGGAGGGCATAACTTTGGAGATCAACTCTCTCATTAAGTCCAATCCAGCATGTGTTTCCCCCTGCCCCTCAGGGTTGGAATAGATTGCTACTGTTTTGCTTAGGCATCAGATGAAATAATTCCTTTCGTATTTGGGGCTCATGCTGTATGCAGCAAGAGGAAACAGCAGGCTCATGATCTCTCGGTCTGACTCCCACAACAGAGACCACGAGCTTGACTGCTGCACCTGTGTTTGTGTGCTTTCTGGTACAGGTGTTTTATATTTGCAAAACATATAGTTCAATTCAAGCCAGTTTAAATGCACTTACAATACAACTGCTGTAACTGCAGTACCAACTTTTTGTGTTTTCTATATGTCAGACCATGCAGAATACATTTATCATCTAATTTAAGCTTTATCAAACACTTGAAATAACTGGAATTTATCTTTATTGAATAAATAAAACTGTTACAATTAGATACATACTATTTTCAAGTTCACTAATAAATGATTAACTGGATTAAAACCTTGATCGGTTCAACTTCAATCCTATAATCTTAGCTATTATGCTCATTTTCTTACTGAAAATTAGAAAGCCATTGCATTAACCTAGACAGAAAAATATAACAAATATTATGATACCAGTGGTGTAGAAACGAGATTCCAAAGAGAGAAAGGGAGAGATATAAATGACTACTGTATTTAAGAAGACTTTAAATAGTTATCTAGGAACATGAACAGATATTTAATAAAGGAAGAAATACAAATGCCTAATACATGAGGAAAAAGTTTTGTATAGGTACATCCCAGGTGACCCAGTGGGTAAAGAATCCACCTGTAATGCAGGAGACACAGGAGATGCAGATTTGATCACTGGTTTGGGAAGATTCCCTGGAGGAAGAAATGGCAACCCACTCCAGTCTTCTTGCCTAGAAAATTGCATGAACTGAGGAGCCTGGCAGGCTACACTTCATGGGGTCACCAAGAGTCGGACACAACTGTGTTACTAAGCTAACTAAATATCTAACATGAACAGATACTTCAAAAAGGAGGAAACACAAAGGCCTAATATATGAGAAAAAAAGTTTTATATAACTGGCAATCAAAAAAAAAATACAAAATAAATTTTCTTTTGTTACACTGGCAAAAAATTTACTGAATGGTTGTATTTTCCATTGGTACCCCCATATGTTTCAGTAACAATATTACTTCAGATTACAGTATGCATTGATTTAACTTTTGGGGAAACAATGTAGTAATATATGTTATCTTAACTAGAGAACCCTTTGTGGCAAGGAATAGAAGAAAATATAACTCAAGAGAAAAGAAGGATGTATTAAAAAAATAAAAGGCATCTCCAGGAGCCAAGGGGCAGTAAATTCACCTAGGCCTCAGAGGAGCCTGCAGACAGGACTGTTAAAACTCCCGGTTCTTCAGACTAACCCCTTCTGCATTTCTGTATGCATGTCAAAAAAAACCCAAAACAAAACATGGCTATTGCAAATCTTGATTATACCACTTCCTAGTACCAGTGCCTGGTAGAAACATAGAAGTTCCATTTACTGATATCTTGGACTTAGACTCTGATGGGCTAAGCTTTGGTCAGCACTTACCCTTGGTCCCATCAGATGTGATCATAGAATACACGGTCACTTGGCTTAGCTACCTACTCAGAAAGTTCTGTGAAACAAGAACTCTTTGAAAGTGGGGTAAAGTAAGTAAATAGAAGAACACATTTTTTGTTACTTGTATCAACGGAGCTAAGGATTTTCATGTTCTTTGACCTCACAGACCCAATTTTAGAAATCTGCCAGTAGGAAGTTACTGAGTGATCTAGTGAATCATTTATCACATCACATCACATTCTCTGGTGGGAATGGGAAGAAATGGGAAACCACCAACAAGTTCAAAAATAGGAAAATGGCTAATGATTCTTCATGAGATTGTAGGTTATGCAAATATTAAAGACATGTTTTCAAAACATAAGATACTTACAATGAAATGTAAATTATGTTGTGTATGCTGTACTAGGCTGCATTTTATATAATAAATATAAAAAAATACTAGAGAGAATTACAGCAAAGACTAAATTTTAGAATCACTTTTGTTGTCTTTATAATTTTTCTTTAGATTTTTAAATGGTTAACAGTGGCCATAGAATAATTTTATACTTATAAAAAATACTCAAAAAAGCAAATTATAATCTGACAGGAAAGATAAACTTGTCCTAGGTAAAGTAAAAGTAAGCTAATATGTAGTAGTGTTACAAATTGTATAATAAAAACTTATGGATGGATTTAATAAAAATTTTTAATAAGTAGAATGCACTGTTCAAAAGCTTTTTCATATCACTCAGTTCAGTTGAGTTCAGTCGCTCAGTCGTGTCCGACTCTTTGTGACCCCATGAGTCGCAGCATGCCAGGCCTCCCTGTCCATCACCAACTCCCGGAGTTCACTCAGACTCACGTCCATCGAGTCAGTGATGCCATCCAGCCATCTCATCCTCTGTCATCGATGCCCTTCTCCTCCTGCCCCCAATCCCTCCCAGCATCAGAGTCTTTTCCAATGAGTCAACTCTTCGCATGAGGTTGCCAAAGTACTGGAGCTTCAGCTTTAGCATCATTCCTTCCAAAGAAATCCCAGGGCTGATCTCCTTCACAATGGACTGGTTGGATCTCCTTGCAGTCCAAGGGACTCTCAAGGGTCTACTCCAACACCACAGTTCAAAAACATCAATTCTTCGGTGCTCAGCCTTCTTCACAAACCAACTCTCACATCCGTACATGATCACAGGAAAAATCATAGCCTTGACTAGACAGATCTTAGTCGGCAAAGTAATGTCTCTGCTTTTGAATATGCTATCTAGATTGGTCATAACTTTTCTTCCAAGGAGTAAGCATCTTTTAATTTCATGGCTGCAGTCACCATCTGCAGTGATTTTGGAGCCCCAAAAAATCAAATAGAAATTAGATAAACATTGATAAGAGATACTATGGAATAGGTTCATCTATCAAGTATGAAGAATTAGATGACCTCTAAAGTCCTTTTCAACTCCCATGTTAGAAAAAGAGATTTACTTTGGAATGATTATTTTTAAAAATTCAATTAGATATTAGGGGAAGTAATGCAAAGCAAGTAGCTTTTGTGAAAGAGATATGAAATTGTAATAGAGGGGCTGCCAGAGTCTGTGGGATAAAGCATGAGGCAATGAATTTGAGTCACATCTTGAAAGAGGTGATAGGCAAGGATTGGATTATGTAAAAGTTTTTTTAAGGTCTACAATGATTGTTGCTAATGCAGATTTAAGATTCCACCAGGCATTTATGGATAAGGGAGAGTACCCAAGTTGGTGTGACAAATGGGAGATTATTTTTCTTGTTCATCCTCTACTGAGTGAGTGAAGTGGTACAGAACTGAAATTGAAAAAGAGGGCAATCAGAGCACCCAGCATCTGGGTCTTTTCCAGTTAGTTGGTTCTTTGCATAAGGTGGCCAAAGTATTGGAGCTTTAGTTTTACCATCAGTCCTTCCAATGAATATTCAGGTTGAGTTCCTTTAGGATTGTCTGGTTTGATCTCCTTGCTGTCCAAGGGAGTTTCAAGAGTCTTGTCTAGTACCACAATTCGAAAGTATAAGTTCTTCAGCACTCGGCCTACTCTCACATCTGTACGTGACTACTGGAAAAACCATACCTTTGACTATACAGATCTTTATTGGTAAAATAATATCTCTGCTTTTTAATGCACTGTCTAGATTTGTCGTAATTTTTCTTCCAAGGAGCAAGCGTCCATGGCTGTAGTCACCATCCACAGTGATTTTGGAGCCCAAGAAAATAAAATCTGTCACTGTTTCCATTCCCCCTCCCCGCCCTATCTGTTTGTGACCGGATGCCATGATCTTAATTTTTTGAATGTTGAGTTTCAAGCCAGCTTTTTCACTCTCCTCTTTGACCTTCATCAAGAGCTCTTTAGTTCCTCTTCACTTTCTGCTATTAGAATGGTATCTGCCATTAGAATGATATCTGCTTATCCAAGGTTGTTGATCTTTGTCCCAGCAATCTTGATTCCAGTTTGTAATTCATCCAGCCTGGCATTTCACATTGGGTACTGTGCATATAGGGCTTCCTCAGTGGCTCAGCCATAAAGAATCTGCCTGCAATGCAGAGATGCAGGTTCATTTCCTGGGCAGGAAAGCTCTCCTTGATGACAGCGTGGCAGTCCACTCCAGTATCCTTGCCTGGAGACTCCCATGGATAGAGGAGCTTGGAAGGCTACAGTCCATAGTGTCACAAAGAGCTGGACAAGACTAAAGCGACTGAGCGCTCAGGCAGTCTGCATGAGTTAAATACACAGGGTGACAGTATACAGCCTTGATGTACTCCTTTCCCAGTTTGGAAGCAGTCTGTTGTTCTATGTCTGGTTCTGACTATTGCTTCTTGATCTGCATGCAGGTTTCTCAGAAGGCAGGTAAGGTGGTTTGGTATTCTCATCCCTTTACGAATTTTCCATAGTTCATTGTGATCCACACAGTCAAAGGCTTTAGTGTAGTCAGTGAAGCAGTAGATAATTTTTCTCGAATTTTCTTGTTTTTTCCATGATCCAACGGACGTTGACAATTTGATCTCTGGTTCTTCTGCCTTTTCTAAATCCAGCTTGTACATCTGGAAGTTCTCAGTTCACATACTGTTGAAGCCTAGCTTGAAGGATTTTTAGCATTACCTTGCTAGTATATGATGTGAGCACAGTTGTACAGTAGTTTGAACATTCTTTGGCATTGCCTTTCTTTGGGATTATAATGAAAACTGACCTTTTTGCAGTCCTGTGGCCTCTACTGAGTTTTCCAAATTTGCTGACATATTCAGTGCAGCACTTTAATAGCATCATCTTTTAGNAGATAATTTTTCTCGAATTTTCTTGTTTTTTCCATGATCCAACGGACGTTGACAATTTGATCTCTGGTTCTTCTGCCTTTTCTAAATCCAGCTTGTACATCTGGAAGTTCTCAGTTCACATACTGTTGAAGCCTAGCTTGAAGGATTTTTAGCATTACCTTGCTAGTATATGATGTGAGCACAGTTGTACAGTAGTTTGAACATTCTTTGGCATTGCCTTTCTTTGGGATTATAATGAAAACTGACCTTTTTGCAGTCCTGTGGCCTCTACTGAGTTTTCCAAATTTGCTGACATATTCAGTGCAGCACTTTAATAGCATCATCTTTTAGAACTGAAAATGGCTCAGCTAGAATTCCATCACCTCCATTAACTTTGTTTGTAGTAATGCTTGACTAAGGATTACTTGACTTCACACTCCAGGATGTCTGTCTCTAGAGTTGGGGTTAATATCATTAGCATTTTCTGTTTACATATAATATGCAAGATTTTTTAGATACCATCCTGGTTAATAAAGGTAATCTATTGTAAGCATATATGCTTGCTTACATTGATGTATGTCATAACTATAAGTTATATAAATTATAAAGTGATATTTTAGTATGAACTCTTACATTTAAAATATAATGTTTATCTTAATACAAAAAAATCTCATTTCAAATTCCAGGAGAGTTATTAGATAATTCTAGTAGAAAGTTTTAGGTATACCAAAACTTTAGTCCATTATTTAAATGAAAAAAAGAATAGGAAACTTACCACTTTAGTTTGAGATGATAATTTATCTAATGAATACAGATCTGTGATGTAATACTGGGACCTTTATTATATAATACTATAAGGGGCCTGGAAATTACCCTAATTTAAATTGGGTAAGTTAAAGTCAGTATTTTTTGTGTGAGTAACCCAAAAATTGCTTAAATGCTTAGTAAAGCTTCTTTATTAATTAACTCATTCAAATAAGCAAATTTTGTTTGGCCCCTAAATACTTTGAGCTGACCTTATCTTGGGGGAAGGACTATATTTATAAAAAAATAACTTATTAAACTGTGAGGTTTCTTCTAATTTTCTCCTTTTCCAAATAACATTATGCAGTCATTTTTATGTGTATACTTTGTTTAGGAATAGCTTACCCCAAGTGGCAAAGGTAGATAATGTGAAGTTTCCTGGTATTTAAAATGCATTACTATTTTGCCTACTCAGTGCCTGTTTCAGTTTCAGTTCAGTAACTCAGTCATTTCCAACTCTTTGCGACCCCATGGACTGCAGCATGACAGGTCTCCCTGTCCATCACCAACTCCTGGAGTCCACCCAAACTCATGTCCATCGAGTCGATGATGCCATTCAGCCATCTCATCCTCTGTCATCCCCTTCTCCTCCTGCCCCCAATCCCTCCCNATGAAATGTTCCCTTTGTATCTCTAATTTTCCTGAAAAGATCTGTAGTCTTTCCCGTTTTCCTCTGTTTCTTTGCATGGATCATTGAGGAAGGCTTTCTTATCTCTCCTTGCTATTCTTTGGAACTCTGCATTCAAATAGGTATATCTTTCCTTTCCTCCTTTGCCTTTTGCTTCTCTTTTCACAGCTATTTATAACGCTTCCCCAGCCATTTTGCTTTTTTGTATTTTTTTTTCGAGGAGGGGGTGGTTGTCTTGCTCCCTGTCTCCTGAACAATATCACGAACTTCCATTCATAGTTCATCAGGCACTCTGTCAATCAAATCTAGTCCCTTATATCTATTTGTTACTTCCACTGTATAATCATCAGGGATTTGATTTAGATCATACCTGAGTGGTCTAGTGGTCTTCCCTACTTTCTTCAATTGAAGTCTGAATTTGGCAATAAGGAGTTCATGATCTGAGCCACAGTCAGCTCCTGGTCTTGTTTTTGCTGACTGTATAGAGCTTCTCCATCTTCAAAGAATATAATCAATCTGATTTTGGTGTTGGCCACCTGGTGATGTTCATGTGTAGAGTCTTCTCTTGTGTTGTTGGAAGAGGGTGTTTGCTATTACCAGTGCATTTTCTTGGCAAAACTCTATTAGCCTTTGCTGTGCTTCATTCTGTATTGTAAAGCCAAATTTGCCTTGTTACTCCAGGTATTTCTTGACTTCCTACTTTTGCATTCCAGTCCCCTGTAATGAAAATTACATCTGTTTCGGGTATTAGTTCTAAAAGGTCTTAGGTCTTCATAGAACCATTCAGCTTCAGCTTCTTCAGCCTTACTGTTCGATGCGTAGACTTGGATTGCCATGATATTGAATGGTTTGACTTGGAAACGAACAGAGACCATTCTGTCACTTTTGAGGTTGTATCCAAGTACTGCATTTCAGACTCTTTGGATGACTATGATCGCTACTCCATTTCTTCTAAGGGATTCCTGCCCACAGTAGTAGATATTACGGTCATCTGAGTTAAATTCACCCATTCCGGTCCATTTTAGTTCACTGATTCCTAAAATGTTGACTTCTTGCCATCTCCTGTTTGACCATTTCCAATTTACCTTGACTCATGGACCTAACATTCCAGGTTCCTATGCAATATTGCTCTTTACAGCATCGGACCTTGCTTGTATCACCAGTCACATCCACAACTGGGTGTTGTTTTTGCTTTGGCTCCGTCCTTTCTTTCTTTCTGGAATTATTTCTCCACTGATCTTCAGTAGTGTATTGGGCACCTACTAACCTGGGGAGTTCATCTTTTAGTGTCCTATCTGTTTGCCTTTTCATATTGTTCATGGGGTTCTTAATGTAAGAATACTGAAGTGGCTTGCCATTCCCTTCTCCATTGGACCACGTTTTGTCAGAACTCTCCACCATGACCCGGCTGTCTTGGGTGGCCTGTAGGGCATGGCTTAGTTTCATTGAGTTAGACAAGGCTGTGGTCCATGTGATCAGATTGGCTAGTTTTCTGTGATCATGGTTTCAGTCTGTCTGCCCTCTGATGCCCTCTTTCAACACCTATGTCTTACTGGGGTTTCTCTTACCTTAGACGTAGGGTATCTCCTCACAGCCTCTGCTCCTGACCTTGAATGTGGGGTATCTCCTCACAGCCTCCTCTCCTGACCTTGGACATGGGGTATCTCCTTTTGGCCACTTGCTGCTCCAGCATTTGAGATACCAATTTCTTTAGAATGGATCTTATCATTTAAAAGCATTTAACTCAGGGATAAAAAAAAGGTATTATTTAAATTTTTATCTTTTATTATGATGACATTCTGTTTCAAATATTTCTTTACCAATATTAACCATAGTTATTTTTAGATGAAAATGGAATCATGGAATTTTCTTAATTTTTCATGATCATAATTGTTATCCTTAGAATCAAACTATAAGGTTGGGTAGTCTTCATATCTACACTGATATAGAGAATATGATTAAAATTTTGTAAAAATTCAAGTTAAAATTGTTCTGGAGATTTTTATTTCCCAAATTAGTATATTTTCTTTCTTTTTTTTTTTAAATGCAGCTGTTTGACCTCTCAAAACCCTTTTGCTCTTTCTTTTTATTTTTGGCTGCACTGAGTCTTCGTTGCTGTGTGCGGCTTCTGTAGCTGTAGCGAGCAGGGGCTACTCTTCTTTGTGGTGAGCGAGCATCTCATTGTGGTGGCTTCTCTTATCGCAGAGCTCTAGAGCATATGGGCCTCAGGAGTTGCAGCTCTCAGCTTATAGAACACGAGCTCAGCAGTTGTGGTGCAGCTTAGTTGCTCCATGGCATGTGGGATCTTCCTGGAGCAGGCATTGAACCTGTGTCCCCTGCATTTGCAGGTCAGTTCTTAACCACTGACCCACTAGGGAAGTCCAGTATATTTATTTTAAAATTTATTTTAGTGCATTTATTGTTTATGCTGCTGACATTTAGTCATAATTTTAACATTGATACAGTACATTTATGTCAACATTATGACTTAAATTCAGGAATAGCCTGAAGATTGAAGAGTTATTAAATGAAATGTATATAAGATCCCTGTGAAAAACTACCTGTCTTCTAGAAGTTTCCTTCTCAAAAGCAATCATCTAGGAAAACATTATGTGCCCTAAGGATACAAAAAATGAATCATTGTAGTGTAGGAAGCAGATCCTAGAACTTGGAACATTTTGCCTAAGGGGTAGGAAAAAAAAGAACTTTTTATTGGTTGATCACTAAGTTGTGTCTGACTCTTTGTGACCCCATGGACCATAGCACACCAGGCTCCTCTGTCCTTCATTGTCTCCTGGAGTTTGCTCAGATTCATGTCCATTGAGTCAGTGATGCTAGACTTATTCATACACTTTCATTCAGTTTATGTATTGAATACACCTAATATTTCAGCTACAGGTGAGGAATTCTGAGGGAAAAGTAAGAGGTAGGCAGTGGCAAGTTTACTTGCCTCCTTTCTTCCCTGACATTTTAGGTACAAGCATCTTTTGTACCACCCAGAGATTTGTAAGTTATATGTTGCCGTTCAGTTGCTCAGTTGTGTCCGATTCTTTGCGACCCCATGGACTGCAGCACGCCAGGCTTCCCTGTCCTTTACCATCTCCCGCAGCTTGCTCAAATTCATGTTCGTAGAGTAGTTGATGCCATCCAACTATCTCATCGTCTGTCATCCCCTTCTCCTCCTGCCTCAGTCTTTCCCAGCATCTGGATCTTTTCCAATGAGTCAGCTCTTCACATAAAGTGGCCAAAGTATTGGAGCTTCAGCTTTAGCATCAGTCCTTCCGATGAATATTCACGGTTGATTTCCTTTAGGACTGACTTTGCTTTAGGTTGGATCTCCTTACAGTTCAAGGGACTATCAAAAGTCCTCTCCAACACCAAAATTCAGAAGCATCAATTCTTTGACACTCAGCCTTTTTTATGGTCCAACTCTCATATCTATACTGGAAAAACAGCTTTGACTATATGGACCTTTGTTGGCAAAACAATGTCTCGCTTTTTAACATACTGTCTAGGTTGGTCATAACTTTTCTTCCAAGGAGCAAACAACTTTTAATTTCATGGCTGCAGTCACCATCTGCAGTGATTTTTGAGCCCAATAAAATAAAGTCTTTCACTGTTTCCATTGTTTCCCCATCTATTTGCCATGGAGTGATAGTATCAGATGCCATGATCTTAGTTTTTTGAATGTTAAGTTGTACACATGGCATAATACTTAAATGAGTTGTCAAGCTAAAGACTGTGTGTCTTTTTCTTTGAACAGAAAACACAAATGTTCCCTATTTACTAGCCCTTCATGTAAAGAGAGGTAGCCAAGGGATTTCCCCTTGCCAATGCTGGGGAAACGGGTTCCATCTCTGATCCAGGAAGATCCCACATGCAAGGGAGCAACTAAGCCCATATGCCACAACTCTTGAGCCTGTGTTCTAGAGCTGTGAAGATGCTGCTACTGAGCCCATGTACTGCAGATACTGAAGCCTGCATGCTTAGAGCCCGAGCTCTGCAACAAGAGAAGCCTTTACAATGAGAAGACTGCTCAACACAACTAGAGTAGCCCCCAGTTATCTCAACTAGAGAAAAGCCTGCACAGCAGCAAAGACCCAGCCGGCCAGAAATAAAGTTATTTTTAAGAAAGAGAGAAGTAGATACAGTACATATTTTGCAGATTCTTATCTAGTAGATATATTTGAAGAAATAAATACAACATGTCTTTTTCAAGTAAAGGTGATATTTGAATCAGTGAGAAAGTAACTGCAGTCAGCAGAGGAATAGTGCTTTGTGGACAGAAAGTTTTTTAAATGATTGGAAATGTTTCCATTACTATGTCATTTTACCACCAAAAATGACATATATCTTTTCCTTTTAAAAGTTAAAAAAAATACAACACCCTCTTACACCCAAACTTAAGTACGATTTTCAGTTTTTTTGGAGCATACTTGATTTACAATGTTGTGTTTTTTTCAGGTATACAGAAAAGTGATCAGTTACTCATATACATATATTTACTCTTTTTGTGTGTATGTATGTGTGTATCCTTTTCGCATAATAGGCCATTCCAGAATATTGAGTACAGTTCCTTATGCTTGCTATACAGTAGGTTCTTAATATCTATATCATATATAGTGAAGTGAAGTGAAGTTGCTCAGTCATGTCCGACTCTTTGTGACCCCACAGACTGTAGCCTACCAGGTTCCTCCATCCATGGGATTTTCCAGGCAAGAATACTGGAGTGGGTTGCCATTTCTTTCTCCAATCATATATAGTACTATGTATTAAATTCAGGTATTTTTTAAAATCTTCTTTAAATTTTTTGTAAGTAGTTTTAAGATATTAGACCAAATTAAAAAAAAATGCAACAGCTTTCAAGACATCTAGGAAGATGGACGTATACTAGAAGAATTTAAAGGAAATCATTTGCATAATTGGTAGATAAGATTGAAAAATATATATATCATGATTTAGTAAGTGTAGCCAGTGATATACTTCTTCCCTGTGGATCAGCAAGTATCAGCTCTGGCAGTCATTAAAACTGTCACACACGTGTATATTCCTTGATTCTTTGTCTCATCACAACAAAGATTTGGAGTGACGGACATTAAAGCCCCCTTGGCGTATCACAGCTCTCAGGTCTCACATGGACCATGTTATAGCTCTTAGACCAATCAGTGTTACAGCTCAGTGTTAGAGCTCTATTTTATTTAGAAGATAGCAGGAAAATCCATCTTTGAGGCGTGAGGGCACGTCGATCTAAAGGCACAAGGAGAAGAGCGCCCCAGCGCGCGTGGGGGTGGGTGGGGGGCAGAGCTGGCTTTGGCTCCTCTAATTATATGTTTATCTCTCCCTGGGCCTGTCCTATGTAAATTGGGCCAGCCAGAAGTGTTGTTTGTTTTACCTGAGATCCTCACTCCGGTCCTCGGACCTTCTTTTGTTTCATTTTCGAGGGCTTTTCCCTTCCTTGTCTTGTAGCCACCGTCATTTTGGACTCCTTTTCCCTGTTCTACCTACCTAACAAAACCATGTACTACAGAAGTAAATTGACTTAGTTCCACTCTTTCAAATGTCTGTATCATGAAATATTTAATCAAGATATTTCTAAAAAACAAAGCAAATTTAATCACATTGTTTTTTATAAAACAGTATTCTATCTTTGTTGTTGTTTGGTTGCTAAGTCGTTTCTGGCTCTTTTTTGACCTCATGGATTGTAGCCCACCGTGCTCTTCTGTTCATCAGATCTTTCTGGGCAAGAATAGTGGATTGGGTTGCCATTTCCTTCTCCAGGGGATCTTCCTGGCCCAAGGATTGAACTCATATCTCCTGCATTGGCAGGTGGATTCTTTACCACTGAGCCACCTGGGAAGCTATTTTATCTTTCCCTCATCCTATTTTAAGTTGTTTTTGTTTTATAGTATTCATTTTGTACTGTCATACTTGTATTTAACATATACATTCCTACATGAGTCTGTGCATACATACATATTTGAGAGTGCAGTACCCACATTTTATACTGAGACGATGTGCCATCAAAAAGTTTGGAGACCACTGTTCTGGAAGGACTCCCCTAACCCTCCTCTGTGCAGCAGTAACAGTAACAGGGCCCTGGGCAAACTTGTCAGTCACCATTTTGCTTGTCTGCTTTCTCTTTGACTTTTTAGAAAAGACCATTTAGTGAAGTTTTATTATGTTTAACGCAGCATCCACGGGGCCCATAATGGTGAATGGGACACTTATGGTCCTTGCTTTCCAGAAGCTTTGGCAGTAGTAAGGATGACAAATGCTAAGAAGTTATAAATGCTCAAAGGAAATCCAGAAGATAGTGAGATTAGTCATATGTGAAAATCTTAAGGCCACAGGAATTGAAAAGGGTAGTGTGGCTAAAGAAAAATGAGATTCCAGAAAAGTGATGATCACAACTTTCTAAAAAAGATTCCTAAGTTGTTAGCAATGAACTCTATTGAATCCCATATAAGGACTCAGTATTTTTTTGTAATTTTTAATAAATGGGTTAAACAATTTTAAAAGGGACCTCAAATTGATGGCTCCAAATTTTCTTTGACTCACACAATGGTTTTTGAGTTTTAAAATTTAAAAATAAGAAATTATTCTCTCATTTGCCATATAACTAATTCATACTGTTTTAAACCTGTATGCTTACCCATTTGCATTATCTGCATGAATGCTAAATACATTTGTCCCTGTTACTTTATGTAAAAGATAAAAATACTCCATAGTCCATTAATAGTGAGTAGTTGACCATTATAAAGTAACTTATCTTGAGTTCTGTTAGTCATTAATGTTCAAACCATTGTGTCTAAAAGACTATATGGATATTTTTAGTTCTTAGTATAATACTTAAAATCTGAGCATTATTTGTAAAGTTCACAATATATAGATTGCTAGAATAATAATTAAAAATTTTCAACAAGTACATTTGTAATTTATCAAGTACCAATTCATCAGTTAAGGCCCATATGATGGAAAAGGACCTTAAAATTTTTTAATTAAAATAATTAGTTGCCTTTTTATCCTTGGTCATGTTTTCTGCCACCAAGACAATAACTTAGAAAAGTTATTGAAAAGCTTATTGAAATCTAAGTGTAAATTTTTCTTTCTTTCTTTGGAGTTTTCTTTATTCCTGTAATACAGAAAGTCCCTTACATACAAACTTTCAAGTTGCAAACTTTCAAAGATGCAAATGTGTGTTTGCCTGTCTAATGCCTTGTTAGTTCATTTGTCTGGCGTACATCATCTCCTGCATGAATCCTCTACAAGTGGTTGTACTTTTGTGTACTTTACAGTACTGTATATAGAGTACAGTAGTGAAGTATCTTTATTTGAGGCCCAGTATGTCTGGAAGCAAGCATAAAGGCAGTGGTGATGTAGCTGGTACTACTGTATTTTTCAAGGTACTGTATGGTAAGATTAAAAATGTTTTCTTTATATATTTGTTTTTTAATATATTATTTGTGTGAAAACTACTATAAACCTAGTACAGTATAGTAGTGGGTAGCCAATTGTGTTAGTTGGGTACCTGAGCTAATTTTGTTGGACTTAATGAACAAATCTTGGACTTAACAATGTGCTCCTGGAATGGGACTCATTCGTATGTAGGGGACTTACTATACACTTCTGAGATTGCATCAGAAATTAAACTGCATGTTTTAATTATGCCATATTACCGTGGGATAAAAGGGAAGAAATAATATGTAGAGTGGATGATTTGCAAAGATAAGATGCTGGTTATATTTAGGGTTATATTTATTTTTTCTTTACACTGAGTTTGTCCTTTAGGAATATTTGGGCCAACACACAAGGCCTAAGCAGCAGCTGTTACCCCAATAAGTGGTACATTCAAGTCTTCAGGAAAGGAAGACAGTACTTAAATCTTGGTCAAAAAGAGAGTATGCTGTATGGCTCAGGAAACTCAAACAGGGCCTCTGTATCAACCTAGAGGGGTGGGATGGGGAGGGAGATGAGAGGGAGGTTCAAAAGGGGGAGGATATATGTATAACTATGACTGATTCATGTTGAGGTTTGACAGAAAACAACAAAATTCTGTTAAGCAATTATCCTTCAATTAAAAAATTAATTAATTTTAAAAAGAGAGAGAGAAATGAAAGCTCTCTCTCTTTACTCCCAAGTTAGTAGCAAGTAACTGGCTGTATTTTATTTACCCTTTATCTGACCTGGCCAGGGCAAAGCCCAAGTTTTATTTTCTTAAAGCCTCAGAGGAGCCTTTTCTGGAAACTGTGTGGCTATTTCAAAGTTGGAGGAAAAAAAAATGTTTCTGTGGAAATTTATGAAAAGAAAACATTTTTCTTAACTTCCTTCTCAAAACCCATGATTGATGGAACATGGTTTGGGAACATATTTTGAAAACAGAGTGGCAAGAGATGAGACTAGAAAGGTAAGCAAGGGACAGGGCCTTGAGGCCTTATAAGGAGTTTGGATTTCATTCTCAATGCAGTAAGCAGCCACTGAGGATATCAGCTGACAAAGTGAGGAATAGTTCTGCAAGCCACAATGAAATTTGTGAATCTGCTACAGGTTTCCTCACTTTAGAACCTGAAATAAGATACTTTCCCTCTCTTTGCTGCATAATGAAATCTTTATCCCTCATGATAAAGTTTAAACTTCTTCTCCAGTGAAGGAGGGTGTTTGAGAGGTTGGTACTGGAATTAGATGTTTTAGTGGAGGAGTTGGACCCTTGAGTAAGTAGCTTGTCCAAGGCAGACACTGAAGAAAGGAAAGAATGCGGAGAAAACGTACAGGCAGTGGAGAACATGAACAGATAGATTGAAGAACAGCATATGTATATATGTAAAATATACACAACGTAGAATGTATCACTTTAGCCATTTTAAGTGTACAGTTCTCTAGCATCAGTACGTTCACATTGTTTACCATCACCACTATCCATGTCTAGAATTTCTTTTGTTTTTCCTAATTGAAACTCTGTACCCATTTAATATACCCATTTAATACTTGCAGTAATATTTTGTTCACAATACATGACAACCACAGTGCTAGAACCCGATAGGTGGACATCGTCATGGTGGTTGTTCAGCTGCTCAGTCGTGTCCGACTGTTTGCAACCCCATGGACTGCAGCACGCCAGGCTTCCCTGTCCTTCACCATCTCCCGGAGCTTGCTCAAACTCATGTCCATTGAGTCAGTGATGCCATCCAGCTGTCTAGTACTCTTTCATCCTCTTCTCCTCCTGCCTTCAGGCTTTCAGACAGATGAAAGAGATGCAGGTAAAGAACACTAAACTGCTAGAATAAGGGCGTTTGTAAAGAGTGACTGTTGTCGTGAGATGCGTAAGGCAGAAGGATACAGAGAGACTGAACAGAGAAGAGAAACGAGCACCTGTTATGTGCCCAGCATGATATTAAGTGCTTTGTATATGTTCTTTAATGAAATATAGCTAAGAATGGATTTGTTTAGGAGTTTAGAGTAAGAAAGGTAGAAATCTAGCTGGTGGCAATACTGGAACTGTAAAACTTGAAATCTCAGAATTAACTTCTTGATGAAGTGATGTGACTTACAGGAAATATGTAGCTCATCCAGTCTAGGGTTGTTACTTTGTATTCAAGTGGAATCCTAAGAAGTTCTGTAAAAACAATAATGGCCATAATGAAAGAAGAAACACCATATTTATCAATTAACTTTGTTCCTGCTTTGAATTTAGATAATATCAATGATTTGAGATTAGTACAAAGCAAAATTAGATGAAAAGCACACCTTTATCTTAGAGTGGAGCATGATAGGGGAAATGCTGAAATATTACCAACTTAAAATTGTGTTTACTGCTGAGCTGTGTATGTGAACACATGAAATGACTGGTGTGATGCAGGAAATCTATAGGTGAGGTCAAACAAACTATAAATTGGGGCATGAGGATCAATTCCATAATTTAGGCTCATAAGGAATGGCTTTCTAATCCAAGATTAAATGTTTTTAACCAGAAGAGCATTGTTAAAGTCATATAACACTTCAGATACAAGGCTTCTTCTCCTAAACTGCATACCTAAAATATACAAACTATTCCTATCCACATGCCACTAGAGAGAGGTATAGCTTCTCATCATGGTCTTCCAAAGCAGAAGAATAATGTTAATAGAATTGAGTTAAAACCCAGAATGAGCAACAATTTAACCTATGATTATATTGTCATCCATCAGGAAACCCTGGTTTGGGAGGACTGTCTAATAATACTGTGTGGTTGGGACTTTAAGTGACTATTTAACTAAATGATTAATATAAAAAAATGAATTAAAAAGGGCTTCCCTTGTGGCTCAGCTGATAAAGAATCCACCTGCAATGTGGGAGACTTGGGTTCAATCCTTGGGTTGGGAAGATTCCCTGGATAAGAGAAAGGCTACCCACTCCAGTATTCTGGCCTGGAGAATCCCATGGACTGTATAGTCCATAAGGTCGCGAAGAGTCGGACACGACTGAGCAATTTTCATAGACATACATACATACATATATTAAGAGGCTTCCCTGGTGGCTCAGTGGTAAGGAGTCCATATGCCAATACAGAGTACATGGATTTGATCCCTGGTCTGGGAAAACCCCACATGCCACAAGACAGCTGAGCCCGTGCACCACAGCTGCTTAGCCAGAGCACTAGAGCCCATGAGCCACAACTGTGGAGCCCAGGTGCTGCGACTACTGAAGCTCTTGTGCCTAGAGCCCATGCTCCACAAGAGAGACCCCTGCAGTGAGAAGCCCACAACTAGAGTGGCCCCTGCTTGCTGCAACTGAAGGAGGCCTGCACACAGCAAGAGACCCAGCAGAGCCAAAAGATAAATAAGTCTTAAAATATATATTAAAAGTCTTTTAATTTAAAAGACTAGAGATTGAGGAATAATTGGTTTGTTTTGAAGATCTGTATAAAAATAGTTTGGGACAGAGTATTCAAGAAACTCGATTTAGGGACTTCACTGGTGGTCCAGTGGTTAACAGTTAATGCTTCTAACGTGGAGGTGGGGCGTGGGGGGCTGCGGTTCAGTCGTTAGTTGAGGAACTAAGACCCCACATACTGCACAGCATGGCCACAAAGAAACAAAACGTCCCCCATGATTTCCCTAGCATGCATTCAAGAACTTATAGGCTTCACTTCATTAAGATTCAGAGACATACAAAATAGAAATTACACATCAGTTGACTGGGTTTTTTATAGTTTTTTTTAAGTCAATGAGGAAATCATTTTAATAACAAATTGTTTGATTTTATTAGATGATTATTAGAGTACTAAAGTGTGCAAAATAGATTAAGATTCATATTTCATTCTATGAAAATGGAGATTGTCTCCCAGTTAAATATCATTGGAGAATCAATTTGAGGATTTTACTCCTTAGTTAATAACTGAAAGTAAGAAGTACTTTTATTTTTTTCCAACTTCTTGTTCTGTTTGAACAAAGTGAAATACTTTCACTTGATATAATTGTCCTGTTTTTATACTGCCAAAATATATTTATCAGTAAATAATTATTGAAGCCAACTTTGCCATTAGTACATGGAAGTTTTCAATTATATGTTAGATGATATGCTAGGTAGCTGTAAACCAGATTGCTGGGACAGGAGCTTCCCTGGTGGTCCAATGGTTAAGACTCTGCACTTCCACCACAGAGGGCACAGGTTTAATCCCTGGTCAGAAAACTAAGATCCCGAGCTGCACAGCTTGGCCAAAAAAAAAAAAAAGCAAGATCAGACAACTTCCTCACCACCCCCCCTCTTTTTTAGACATTATAAATTAGTAAATTTTAATTCAAGAAACACAGGTTACATGGTAAAATTTTTGTTTTAGATCATTTACATTAGAAATGGTAAGCTATTGAAAATACTAGGAGCTTTTAATAAAAAGTAAACTAAGTTTGATATAGTGATAAAGCAAGTGGTTATGAAATACCTTGTGACTGGGAGAACTTTCTGACTTCCTTACTCAACAGAATTTGTAAAGAAATAACCACTCTACAAGGTAGAGATAGCAGGGTGACAGCCCACTAAGTCTTTGTGCCTGTGTATTAAGTTTCTTCAAAGTCTTTAATACATAACTAAAGTGAATAACTGAGTTGGTTAGCATGGATTTTAGATATTTTTCAAGACTGATGTCAGTGACAAATAATCTTATTAATTAAACATTAATTTGAAAGATCCTTTTAAATATATTGTTATAAACTTCATTGTTCACAAATGGACATTATGTGGGGAGCTAATTAGGTCACTTTTCAATTTTTGAAGATTTTTTTTAAAAATCACAGGAAACAAATACAATGAACCAGTAATTATCTCTACTATTGATGATGAGAAAGACAATAGATAATATCAAAAATCTTTGTTTTTTAAAATTATTGGATAATTTATATACAGTAAAATTCACCCTCTTTACAGTACAGTTCTGAGTTTTAACAGTGCATACAGTCATATAACCAGCATAACAATGCAGATATGAAACATACCCGTCACCTTTGACAATTCTGTTGTACCCTTTTGTAATCAAATCAGTTCCTCCACCCTCCTGCAACCTTGGATCTAGTCCCTATATGCTTCAGTACTTTGGCCACCTGATGCGAAGAACTGACTCATTTGAAAAGACCCTGATGCTGGGAAAGATTGAAGGCGGGAGGAGAAGGGGATGACAGAGGATGAGATGGTTGGATGGCATCACTGACTAAATGGACATGGGTTTGGGTAACGTCCAGGAGTTGGTGATGGACAGAGAGGTCTCACGTGCTGCAGTCCCTGGGGTCGCAAAGAGTCGGACACAACTGAGTAACTGAACTGAACTGTGCTTGCCTTTTCCAAAATGTCCTATGGAATCTTAAATGTGTGGCATTGATTTATTATTTTTGGCTTCACTGAGTCTTGCTGCGTGTGGGCTTTCTCTAGTTGTGGGTGAGCAGGGCCTACTCAAGTTGTGATGTGTGGGCTTCTCATAGACTCACGGCACCTGGGCTTGGATAGTTGTGGCACCTGGGCTTCGATAGTTGCGGCACATGGGCTTGGTAGTTGTGGCTCTTGGGTTCTAGAGCACGGCCAGTAGTTGTGACCCACAGGTTTAGCTGCTCTGTGGCTTGTGAAATCTTGTGGACCAGAGATTGAACCCATGTCTTCTGTACTGGCAAGGGATTCTTACTCACCATGCCACCGGAGAAGCCCTCTAGTGTCTTAAGTTGGCTTCCTTACTAACACACATACAAATGTCCTTAGTTCATTTCTTGAGTGTTGTAAAGACAGATTTACCACAGTTTGCTTATTTATTCCCTGATTGAAGGTCAATTGTGTATTTTCCAGCTTTTGGTAGTTATGAATAAAGCCTCTGTAAACATTCATGTACATACGTATTGCTGATTCACAATGATACATGGGAAGAACCATCACAATATTGTAAAGTAATTATCCTCCAATTAAAAGAAACAAAATTTTCGTTTGCACGTTTCTGTTAATGTAAGTATTCTTTTCACTTGGGTAATTACCTAGGAGTGTCATTGCTGGGTCATATGGAAGTGTTGGTTTACCTTTATAAGAAACTGCCATGGCCACTAGTGAGTAGCTTAAATTTAGTCACTAGTTTGTAGTAGATGCCGAATATAATTTCAGATTATCCATTGTGAACAATAAGAGTCACTGATATTTTGTTTAAAACTGTAATTATCACTTCCTAGCTGCAAGTCGTATTGTGGTTTTTACTATATAGATTCAAACATGAGTTTTATTATATCTTTATTGTGCAAAAGAGAATTGAATTTCTTAAAGGTTATTATTTTACTAGTGTTACTGGCCAAGATTTTTAACCGGTTAAGCTAGGTTTCTCTTCTGCAGAATGGTAATTATTACTCCATACCTTACCTATATTATTTATTCCTTTTGCAGAAGAGCATTCTCTTTTGTAAAATATTGATAAATTATTATTACCTCACAGTGAAGATTTAATGAAATGCTGCATGGAAGGTGCTTACCAGAGCACCAGGCACAAAGTAAAAGTTAGCTATTTAAAAAAAAAAAAAAGATATTTGTTTGAAAACCAAACCTAAGATTATAGTTTAAATATGGCTATCAAAACTCAGCAAGCACAAAATTGGTACATTTTATGACAGGGAAACATTCTGCTTTTTGCATTACTGAAATTTGCCAAGGCTAAGCGGTCTTTGGAATAAACTATAAAGAGTTTTCCCGACACAGTGAATTTTAAACAGACAGGTGAAGTTTGTGAAGGACATAAAAGGCAATTCCAGTGTCTTCTCTCTGACTCCTTTTCTCCATGTTGTAATTGTCTGTTCATGCCTAATATGCAGATTTCTTTTATTAAGAATTAAGTTGATAAGTCTACCTCCTGATGATCCTTATCTGAGTGTGTAATACACAGTTCCCTCATACCACACCTTGAGTGTTTCCTACCTGCCCTGATATTAAGCAGTTCCTAAGCAAGTGCAATTGAGTCAGAGCTTTAGGCTGCCACCGAGTATCAAGTCTCTGCCCCAGCAGTTCTCCAAATGTGGTTCCTGTAGTGTAGTCCCAGACCAACAGTGTCAGCATCACCTGGGAGCTTGTTAGAAGTGCAGATTCTGGGGTTGAATTCAACTCCTGAGATAGGACCAGGCAGTGTGTGTTTTTAAATTCCATCCAGATGATCTGGTGTGTGAGAACCACTGCATCTGGAGACAGTAAGGAGAGGTTTGGAAACACTGCTTTCAACTGTGAAAGTGATGTCTATAGCCTGTTACTTCATTGTAATTTTATACATATTTTAATTGACACTTTCTGATTTTTCAGGGCTATGAGAAATTTTGAAAGTACTGGTAAATGACATAAACTTATAAAGATATATAAAAATAAGTAAACTTTAGTGCTCTGAAATCACATAAAACTTGGTTTCCTTAGGAAATTTATGAGTAGTAGTTATTCACCCTGCACCAAGGTCAGTGAACTATGCTAAAATAGAAAGTCTTCAGTGGCAAAATAGCATTTGAGATCTTTCAAAATGACATTTTAACATCTTAAGCCTGTGAATCCTGAATCTGTAAACCTCTTTGGTCCAGAGCATGGACCCAGTTCAAGTGGAAACAAACTATTTTCATGTTGGCTTTTTTAGAGCATTACTAATAGTTAAGGAATTAGTCAGTTTATAAACTGTCCTATTCCCAAGTGTATTTCTAGTGCATTTGATGCTTCTATGAGCTTTCATTGTTGTTTACTGTAATAAATAGACATCTCTCCATCCTCATATACTTGGTCTTTTGAACAAACACTCTAGCAACCCTCCTCTGGGGAGGAGTGGCATATTATGCATGAGGTTGTCTGTGAGCAGTGAGGTCTGTGAAGGTCCTGAAGTAAGCAGTGCATCATCAGAGCTCCCGGCTGACCTGTGGCTGCGAGAGGCTTTAGAGCCGGGAGTGAGATTTTATCACATGAACTTTAAAAGAGTAAAGCCAAATATTTTCTTATTAAACCAAAGTAGACTAATTTTCAGTATATATGAAATGATGTCCACTGATGACGGTAAGTAGTTTCACTTTCTACTGTATCTTTTCTCTTTTTTTTTTCCCCCGGTTTATGTGGGTCATTTTACAACAGCATGCTTAAAGGGCATGAAAGTTGCAGAGTTTGGTTTAAGTTAAGAGTAAGATTCACATTATTTTTCAACTTTAACATTAAAATATGTACTCTATTTATGGTTTCTGCTTCTTCCAGGAGGCTGTTTCTGGGTTAGCAAAATACAAGTTTAATAGTTCTGTTTCTCTGACTCATTCTTACTAACATTAGAAATTTGAAAATTTAGTCACTGACGGGAGGATGCAGAGAAAGAAAATCAGAGTTTTGTCTTTTTTTTTTCATTTCTGGTGTGAACAAAGCTAAGAAATATTTGCTACTAAACATTTTCAAGTACTACTGCACAGAATACTGTTCAAGCAAACAAATCATCCACCATCCCAGTCTTCTTGTTTTACCAAAGTTCAGGAGAGTGAATATTACCTGCTTTTCAATATGAGATAGCAAATAGAGGCAGGCATGGAAGTAGTTTTATTGTTAGTGGTATTAAGCCATCGTTTTTCTCCTCCAATATTCTGGAGTGTATTAATGAAAAATTGATTCTTTCTAAGAGGAATGAAACTCTGTGTAGTAGAAATGTAATCATGTGACAGGAAATTTCTGCTAAAAATATTTTTTTTAACTGAGATGGGTTTAATTCTGTGATGCTATTTTCCCACTGTCTGCATGTATCTATTAACCTTCCTGAGGAATGTCTACACTGCTGTCTACACTGTTACATAAAATGAACTGACCCTTAAAACAGGTAGTCTTCATAGTTTATCAGGATTCTTTTCCTTGTGGTGTCACTCTTTCCTTCTTTAGGCCTTGGGGGGTGGCGGGGGAGGGGAGTGGGAGTTGCACTGAGTATGGAAGTCCAAGGGTGGGGCTGATCACAGTTCTGCGGCCAGGAAGCTGAGGCTCCCTCCTGCAGCTGCACAGTCTTGGCTGGCTCTTTTCCCAGGTTCTAGTAGTTGCTAGAGATTGAGTAACCCACTTCATGTCTGCCTTGGCTCCCTCCATTATCCAGGAAGAAGCCTCAGTTCCTTTGCAGGGGTTCTACTCTTCTTGCTTAAAGTTTTTGTGATCTCCACATGGTTTACCAACACACTCTAAACATGAAATTTTTTTTTAAAGCAGCGAAAGGGAAGTATTTCCTTTATCAGTTAGTGAATTCTTTCTTTCTCTGACACAACATCTATTTCCTCTCATTACACCTTCAAATAGTTAAGGATCATTGGAGAGAAGTGCTCCTCGAACTTTCTGCTCTAATGGACAACTCCCTATAGTGAGGGGCCACTGTAAGTGTGGGTTTTAGAAGTTCCTTTTATGGTTTTTAAGATGAAAAGACAGGAATGTAGCACTTCCTGCCCACACCACTGGTTATTTTATTGCTATTAAGTTGTTCAAGAAAAAATTTGAGTATGTGCATTTAGTGTATATATTATTTGTAAAAGTTTTATCTTTTTTTAAATGACTTGAAGAAACTTCCCTTTTTAAAAACTTTTGCTTATAGACAAACTCACATGAAAACTGCAGAGAAAAATGGAACATGAAGAATGACCAATGGGAAGTATTTGTCCATCTTTGCAGGAGTGATAATATGGTTTTCATTCAAATGATATGTAAATTGAATTGTAATTCAAGATTAAGATTTAAACCTGTACCCCAGTGTTCATCATAGCACTGTTTACAATAGCCAGGACATGGAAGCAACCTAGATATAAACTGACAGATGAATGGATAAAGAAGTTTGGAATATTAGTCAGCCATTAAAAGGAACTGATGAGGTGGATGAACTTAGAGTGTATTATACAGAATGAAGTCAGAAAGTTCTAATGAGGTGGATGAACCTAAGAGCCTGTTATACAGAGTGAAGTCTACTAAGATGGAGAAGGAAATGGCAACCCACTCCAGTGTTCTTGCCTGGAGAATTCCAAGGACAGTGGAGCCTGGTGGGCTGCTGTCTCTGGGGTCGCACGGAGTCGTACACGACTGAAGCGACTTAGTAGTAGTAGTAGTAGTAGTAGTCTACTAAGAGAAAGAGAAAGACAAATATCATATATTAACGATATGTATGGAATCTAGAAAGATGGTACTGATGAACTCGTCAGTAGGGCAGCAGTGGAGATGCAGACATAGAGAAAGAGTTGTGGACAGGGTGGGACGAATTCAGAGAGTAGCACTGGAAGATATACATAACCATATGTAAAATTAGATAGCCAATGGAAGCTTGCTGTAATATACAGAGAGCTCAAATCTGATGCTCTGTGACACCCAGAAGAGTTGGATGGGGTAGAAGGTGGGAGGGAGGGAATATATATATATAGCTATGGCTATTATATCCATGTTAATATATGGCAGAAACAAACACAATATTGTAAAGCAGTTGTCCTCCAATTAAAAATAAATTAAAAAAATAAAAATGGAGATAGGAGTCAAAGTCTGAGACTCTTAATAAGGATCAGATTTGGTTTATAGGTTGGGGGATATAGAACTGGGACTCCTGGCAGTGGCAGCGCTATGTGGGGACCAAAACACTTTGTAAAAAACCGCTTAATGTTGTGACAGGCTTTTTTGTTTTGTAAGGGTAAAGCTACAATTCTGAGGTGGTGGTAGTAGGGAAATGGTTTGAGGGAAGTTGGAAGAGAGGTAGCTCAGAAACATAGCCAAGATCTAACAATAGGAAGAAAAAGCATTTACTAAATAACACAAATTGTTGTCTTCTCTCTGTCTCACTAACTGATATTTCTACCACTTAATGGACTGTCTCTCACTTTCAAACTACTTCCTCTATGTTAACAAATTTTTTAAGAAAAAGCACTTTGGGGCAGTAAGTACTGGGAAAGCATGAGCTTCCCTTGCTCTTCCCTCTATTCCCCCAAATATGTTATTAAGATGAATTATATAAGCTTGGCAGCCTGCTAGGGCTGAGGAGAAAGATGGCTTAATCCATAAGCTAGAAGAAGCCAGCTAATATTTTATCTGTGTCCTCCTCATCCTTTTTTGTTGCTTGTTTTTTAATTGTAATTTCCCTTTGTTATTTCCTAGTCTTCAGCAGAAACTGGGAAAATTAGAGGAGGTAGCTGTATCCATGTTTTTTAGAAAATTAATAAAGGTCTCAAAAGACCTTTCGAGAAGTAGTTTACAATGTTAAGCAACTAACAGCATAATAGACATTCTGTGTAGGTGTTGCTTGTCATGTGTCAAGCAGTGTACTTCCCATTTCTTTAATCCCCATAGCAGCACTATATGTGACTGGCTTTGTGATTATATCTGTTTTATAAACAAGGAAGTGATGCTTAGGCAGGTTGAGAAATTTGTTCAAGGTCACATGGCTAAATGTGATGGAACCAGGAGGCAAATCAGAATTTCATGCTACAGCCCATCCTCTTAGCCCCCATGCTACTGGGTCAGGAGTTTGAGGCAACAAGCAACAACCAGGGAGGGTTTGAGGAAGTTTCCCCAGGAAGACTCCAAAATGTAGGGAGAAAGTGAACTTTTTGCTTTTATGCAAAATGAGAACTTAAGTGTTAAAGAGGAGTGTTGGGCTCTTCAGTAGCTAGGAACTTAAACACATTTGAGTTTATTTAAGACAGGCATCAGAAAAATACCTTCAATTTTCTTATGGAACCTATAAAAGTGAAAGTGAAGTGTTAGTTGCTCAGTCATGTCTGACTCTTTGTGGCCTCATGGATGTTGCCTTGCTGGGCTCTTCTGTTCATGGAATTCTCCAGGCAGGAATGCTGGAGTGGGCGGTCACGCCCTTCTCCGAGGGATCCTGCCAACCCAGGGATCAAGCCTGGATCTCCTGCATTGCAGATGGATTCTTTATCATCTGAGCCACCAGGCAAGCCCCATGGAACCTATATTCACCTTTTATTCAACATAAACTTGTGAGGAGAGTTTCGGGGGGAGGGAGAATGTTTTGAGTTTGATGTTTACTGCTAATAGAGCAAATGGACTTAACTAATGTAAAACATTTTTAACAAATAATTTTCTGATGTATTTAATTGTAGCAGATATTCCTCATATTCTGGATATTATAATCCCAGAATACGAGATTATAATTATATTTCTATATATAATTGTGTTACTATATATATAATATATATAATTATATGCATAATATTAATATACAGAATATATAATTATATTATAATTCTAACATCTCCTGGAGTAATATTAGTATAGCCAGCTTGGAAAAGACTAAGGTTAAAAATAAATTCTCTACCCCATTTAGAACTCCCTAAAATCCAGTCTACAGATAGGCTGGCGTAGGTCTAGTAAGGTACAGTTGTCCTTAGGTATCTGCAGGGGACTTCCTGCAAATACCAAAATCCAGGGATACACAAGTCCCTTATATCAAATGGCATAGTATAATCAGCACCCAGGATCCACAGCTTCTGTGTTCTAGGATACAGACAGCTGGACTGTACTTTCACTCTGTTTCTCAGTTTATCTGAGTATCTGTCTATTCTTGAGGGAGATTTTCATTTGTTCCACTTTAAGCTGCTTAAAACTGAGTATCTCATCTCTACTTGAGGTGAGATTTCATTTGTTTTGCTTTTAGCTGTTTCAGAAAAGACTGTTAGTTCAAGCACTGAAATAAAGGACTGTATTAGTTATTCCAACTATCAAATTCAACCAGGTTTAAGTCACTGTGATCTGAAATTGGTGGTAATTTCAATTGGTGGGGTTGTTTTTAAGAAAGGGATTTGAAGTCTTTTTATTATGAAGATTGTATAACAAGTGTACAGAAAGTTCGGAAAGTTGAGAGACAAAATCATCTATTGCCTCACCATCCCCAAAGTTCAGTTCAGTTCAATCACTCAGTCGTGTCTGACTCTTTGTGACCCCAGTGGCCTGCAGCACTACAGGCATCCCTGTCATCACCATACCCTGGAGCTTGCTCAAACTCATGTCCATCGAGTTGGTGATGCCATCCAACCATCTCATCCCCTGTCGTCCTCTTCTCCTCCTGCCCCCAACCCCTCCCAGTATCAAGGTCTTTCAGATGAGTTGGTTCTTCACATCAGGTGGCCAAAATATTGGAGCTTCAGCTTCAGCATCAGTCCTTCCAATGAATATTCAGGGCTGATTTCCTTTAGAATTGACTGGTTTGATCTCCTTGCAGTCCAAAGGACTCTCAAGAGTCTTCTCCAGTACCACAGTTCAAAAGCATCAGTTCTTCAGCACTCAACTTTCATAGTCCAACTCTCACATCCACACATGACTGAAAACCATAGCTTTGACTAGACATTTGTTGGCAAAGTAATGTCTCTGCTTTTTAGTATGCTGTCTAGGTTGGTCATGGTGTTTTTTCCAAGGAGCAAGTGTCTTTTAATACATGGCTGCAGTCACCATCTGCAGTGATTTTTGGAGTCCAAGAAAATAAAGTCTGTCACTGTTTCCATTGTTTCCCTATCTATTTTCCATCAAGTGATGGAACCAGATGCCATGATCTTCATTTTTTTAATGTTGAGTTTGAAGCCAGCTTTTTCACGCTCCTCTTTCACTTTCATCACAAGGCTCTTTAGTTCCTCTTTGCTTTCTACCATAAGGGTGGTATCGTCTGCATATCTGAGGTTATTGATTTTCCTCCTGGCAATCTTGATTCCAGCTTTTGTTTCATCTAGCCTGGCATTTCACATGATGTACTCTCCATATAAGTTAAATAAGCAGTGTGACAATATACAGCCTTGATGTATTCCTTTCCCAGTATGGAACCTGTCTGTTGTTCCATGTCCAGTTCTAACTGTTGCTTCTTGACCTGCATACAGATTTCTCAGGAGGTCTGGTATTCCCATCTCTTTAAGAATTTTCCATAGTTTGTTGTGATCCACACAGTCAAAAGCTTTGGTGTAGTCAATACAAAAATCCCCAAAGTGCCTTCATATTAATAGATATTCAGTGTGCTGGGCCCATTGGTAAGCAGTGAGGATACATAAGAAAGCAAACAAGTGATGATCTGCTCTCTTGGAGCAAATGGACCACCAAAGATACAAATAAAAAAATACAAGATGGGAAAATAGGACTGTATGCATAATGGACTGGGGGAGCACACGGGAATGCAGTTTTGTGATTTGGGGATGTATCAGTAATGCTGAGATTTAGGGAATTAAGAAGTCGACTTCGTGGAATGGGGAAATGGGGGAAGGCATATTTAGAGGATTCTAGGCAGAAGGAGGTTTTCTCTTGTGGCTCAGCTGGTAAAGAATCTGCCCGCATTGTGGGAGACCTGGGTTTGATCCTTGGGTTAGGAAGATCCCCTGGAGAAGGGAAAGGCGAAATGTGCAAAGTTTCTGGAATGAGAAACCACAACGTCTCTCATGTTATGTGACCCATAAGCAGTTTGGTATGTATGGCCACATTTTAGACTGTGGGGAAGAAAGCTGGCTGAAGAAGGTGCAGATGTTGAAGTTTCCAGTATCATGTCCTGTTTCTGCCTAATACAAAGATCGCTTAATGTAAAGTGGGGACTCATGGAATGCAGTATTGTGTGTTTACATGGACTCAAAGGTGTAAAATTGTAACATAATAAAGACAAAAATTTGTTTAAGAAAAGAAAGATTTAAACCTGAACAGTTTTCCTTAGACACTGGAATACCATTCATTCATAAAATAAAAAGGATTTTTCCTAGGTGCTTATCGCTCTGTTAGTCTTCTTTACTCTGTGCGATTTCATATATATAAAATCAAAGCTAATTTTTAAAAAATTTTATTTTTAAAATTTTACTTTGTGCTGGGTCTTCGTTGCTCGACGGGCTTTTCTCTGGTTGTAGAGAGCAGGGGCTACTCTTTAGTTGCCGTGTGCAGGTTTCTTGTTGAGGCGGCTTCTCTTGTTGTGGAGCAATGGCTCTAGGGTGTGCAGGCTGCAGCAGCTGCAGCATATAGGCTCAGTAGTTGCGGCTCCTGGGCTCTAAGAGCGCAGGCTCAGTAGCTGTGGTGCATGGACTTAGTTGCTCCACAGCATGTGGGGTCTTCCTAGATCAGGGGTGGAACCCAGGTCTTCGGCATTGGCAGGTGGACACTTTACCACTGAGCCAGCAGGGAAGTCCAGGAAGCTACTTTTTTAAAAAACATTTATTTTTAGTTTGCTGTACTGGGTCTTACTTGACATACAGGATCTAGTTCCCTGATCAGGGATTGAACCTGGACCCCCTGCATGGGGAGCAGAGAGTCTTCACCGCTGGACCACCAGGGAAGCCCCACAAAGCTAATTTTTATTGGTCTGAAATATATTTTTGAATGTCACTCTGATTTAAATACATTCTCTAACATTCCTTCCCACAGTCCCTGTTAAGCCCTGTTCAGATCAAACCTTTCTAAGGGTTTTTCCTCTGCTGATTGACCCAAGATCTGTAGTTTTTAAGTCATATCTTGAAGTAGGCCACAGGAAAGTGCCTCTGAGAANTGAAATATATTTTTGAATGTCACTCTGATTTAAATACATTCTCTAACATTCCTTCCCACAGTCCCTGTTAAGCCCTGTTCAGATCAAACCTTTCTAAGGGTTTTTCCTCTGCTGATTGACCCAAGATCTGTAGTTTTTAAGTCATATCTTGAAGTAGGCCACAGGAAAGTGCCTCTGAGAAGAAAAATAATGTTAGTCATGGAAATTGGTCATTCTGCATGGTGATTATTAAAACTTAGCTGGGGGAAAAACTCTCTTTTTTCTCATAAAAACCCCTAAACCCTTGTAGCCTGGTCATCTCCACGTCATTATGTAGTAACCATTACTTCTTATGCTCAGGCCTAAAACTAGTCTTCTTGAATCTTTTAGTCTTCTTGAATCTTTTTTTCCTCTCCCCAGTCTCTCAATCTGTCCTGCTTTGAAAGATATAAAACTGACCACGTGTTCATGCCTTCATTGCTACTCTTCTGGTTCAAGTCATACTCAACTTTTCCTTGGATTATTAACCTCTTGAACTCTGTTCTCCGCCCAGCAACCTGTGTTCTCCGCCCAGCAACCTGTGTACTCCTTTAAAAACGGAAAGCACTCCATCACTCTTTTCTTGAGACTAAGAAATTCAGAGAATAGTTTACATGAAGAAAATTGTGGTACGATGAAGAGAAACTATTTAAGGTATTTTGCTAAGTTCCAAGGGTGTACTCCCTTCCCTTTTTTGTTTTTCTATTTTTCCCCTCCTCTGTTTAGGACATTTAGCTCTTTGAAATTTTCCTGTTAGGAAAATGATAGGAAAAGAAAGAAGATAGAATAAAATGTAGCAATCTAGAAATGTTTCCTCTTCAACAGTTCTTGTAAAACTTGATTTGAAAGGGTAGAAAACCAGTAGAAGCAGTGATTGTGCATGGCAGGTGTCATAGTATAGGTAAAAAAATGTGTGTGTGGAGAATAGAAAAGGAGGGGCAACTGTTTTTTTTTTGACTCAAGGAAATTTCCTCAAAAATGGTGACAGTGAAACTAGATTAATGTGTTTAAAGATAGACTCTTGAGCTAAAGGAATGGATATGCAAAATCATACAGACATGAAGAGAGGTATAGTGTGTTACAGGAATGGAGATCAGAATGTGGGTAGAACATTAGGAGTGCGTGACTGTGAGTAGGCAGATACGAAGCCTTTACGGGCTTATGTCTGATGATAAAGGATCCTGTTTGGAAACAATGGAGTTTTTCCTACAGATCTTTCAGTACTATTATAGAATTTTAAACAAAAGCATAATAAGATTGGTTTCATCATTGAGTGAATAAACTTTTTCTTCGTAGGAGCAATAGTGTTAGACATAACTAAATATGACTTATGTAATGTAGTTTTAAAATTCAGAATTAGAGAAATGGTTATATTTGATAAATTGGATTATTTTTATTCCTAACTTCCTTCCTCTATCAACCAAAAAATACATATAAGAAATAAAAGATAAGCTAGATCAGTATTCACTTTTTAAGTTTGCATGGCTTGGAACAATCCCCCACAGTGTTAAAAGCTAAGCACATAATGCTGTTGTGCTCCTGGTCTAGAAATGTAGCCTGGGGAAAAATGTGAGGCCTGCTGGTCTGATGACACAGCCAGGAATAAGGAAAGCAAATATCTACATAAGCTGTTAAGCATTAAAATTTTAGTCAAATGATATTTATGTTAATATTTGTCTTAAAAGAATATCAAGATAAAAAGAGCTGGGATAGATCATAGATTGTCACCATGCCCTTTTTGGAAAACCACCTACCTTGTCAGATTTTTTTAAAAACTGTCAGTAATCAAAGTCTGCATCTACCTGTGATCTGTGCCTGAGCAATAAGCACTAGAGCAGTAAAAATTTCTGAACTTAGTTTTCAGAGAGCATTAGGTTAGAATGTTTTGGGTGCTAGAAACCAGGTTTAGAGAAATCAAGTTCAGAAAAATAACCAGAAAAGCAGATACAAAATGAATGAAGATCAAACTAGGTCAGGAAGGATTTGCTTATGAAAAGGATGTATTTTTCCCTTTGTGTAGAGAAATAGTAGTCCAGTCTTAGTTGCTGTAATTGACATTGTGGAAAACAATTCTGTTTGGTTTTAGCAACATCCTTGTCAAACCTTATGAAACATTTTGGCCAGTTGGATTTTCATCTTCTCTCTGGACCTGCAGATAAATTTATTGTGAATAAATGGAAAATAGTTTGGCAGTGGGTAAAAAGGAAGAGGAAAAGCCAAGATTCTGGCTAATTTATAAACCAGACATCTTGAATAAATGAGTTGGCTATAGCTCTTAAGAGAAAAACCATCTTTTGCCCTTCAGGTTCATTTCTTACATCTGTTTTTATTTCTTCAGAGTTTATGAAGTCAAAAAAATTTTTTAATATTATTATTTTCAGAAGTTTCTTCTTCCATAGCGAAGTTTGCCATACTCTCCATCAGCCAGAAATAATCTCCTTCTTCTGGATCCTCACGGTATCTTTTCATGTAAACCCAGCGAGTGTCTCTCTCTCTCTCTTTTTTTTTCAGTACTGGGTTCAAAAATCAGATAATCTTTATCAACCAGATGTTGAAGAGGGCCTCACGCTCAACACATAAGTATTGGCTACGACTTACACAGGAGTCAGTTGATGCTGCAAGCCTAAACTAGTTCTATTAAAATTTTACAGTCTTCTGGGAATCCATGTTTTGTGATATAAATTTGGTGGAACTTCAGCTCAACAGCTTAAAATTATGAAATTTATTTCATACAGCTTCCACTGAATATACTAATTTGATCCAAACCTGTTACCAGGACACCAGGAATAGTGGTTCTCAACCTTGACTGCACATTGGAATCACCTCGGAAGCTTTAAAACACACTTATACCTGGGTCCCAACCCCTAGAGTTTGGGATTTCATTGGCTTGGGATTCAGCCAAAATGTTATAGTTTTCTTTTCTAAAGCTCCACAGGTGACTCATGGTTGAGCAGCACTGACCAAAAAGCATGACCTATTGGCTTATTAATTCACACACAGTAGATTCCTGGGGAAGATAGTTTTTGTGGAAAATGGGAAGGCAACTGCAACTGAATTACAAGGATGCTGGGCATGTGGGATTTAGACCAATAAAAAACCAAAGATTATACCTTGTAACATTGTTAATTTACCAAATACATCCCTGGGTCATTTGTAACCCCGAATGTGCTAGATCAATTGTGCCACCAGTAAGTTCACTGAAACCTAGAGGTTTTTCCTTGCCTGGGATCACCTTGCTAGCTGGGGACGGAACCAAGATTAATTCTGGAAATTTATAGTATGAATGTATTATAACATAGTGCTATAATAATAGTATGGTAATATNACCTGTTACCAGGACACCAGGAATAGTGGTTCTCAACCTTGACTGCACATTGGAATCACCTCGGAAGCTTTAAAACACACTTATACCTGGGTCCCAACCCCTAGAGTTTGGGATTTCATTGGCTTGGGATTCAGCCAAAATGTTATAGTTTTCTTTTCTAAAGCTCCACAGGTGACTCATGGTTGAGCAGCACTGACCAAAAAGCATGACCTATTGGCTTATTAATTCACACACAGTAGATTCCTGGGGAAGATAGTTTTTGTGGAAAATGGGAAGGCAACTGCAACTGAATTACAAGGATGCTGGGCATGTGGGATTTAGACCAATAAAAAACCAAAGATTATACCTTGTAACATTGTTAATTTACCAAATACATCCCTGGGTCATTTGTAACCCCGAATGTGCTAGATCAATTGTGCCACCAGTAAGTTCACTGAAACCTAGAGGTTTTTCCTTGCCTGGGATCACCTTGCTAGCTGGGGACGGAACCAAGATTAATTCTGGAAATTTATAGTATGAATGTATTATAACATAGTGCTATAATAATAGTATGGTAATATCATAACATAAGTGTTATAATGGACAGAGGAGCCTGGTAGGCTGCAGTCTATTGGGTCACGAAGAGTCAGATACATAACTGAGCAATTTCACTTTCACGCATTGAAGAAGGAAATGGCAACCCACTCCAGTGTTCTTGCCTGGAGAATCCCAGGGACAGCAGAGCCTGGTGGGCTGCCGTCTGTGGGGTCGCACAGAGTCGGACATGACTGAAGTGACTAAGCAGCAGCAGCAGCAGCAGTGTTATAATATCAATAATAGAGTTATCATATAATATCATAACATTTATAGTACTGATTTGTGGTTTGTTGCCTTGATTATTTAGGTCAAGGTCTGCAGACCTTTTCTGTAAAGGGCCAGATCATAAATATTTGGGGCTGTGCAGGCCATATGGTTTCTGTTATAAATACTTAACTTTGTCAGCCTAGCAGAAAGCATCATAGACAGTATACACAAGAAGGAGTGTGGCTGTATTCCAATAAAACTTTATTAACTCAACTTTTTCTCTTTTACTTCCAACCCACAGTTATAATCAGTCTTCAGATAGGGAAAAATATTGGCCTGTATTCCAGTTATGAAGAAGAAATACACTTTAGTCCTTTGAAGTCTGTAGCGAGTTGTGATTGCTGGATTTAGTAGAATTTTTTAATGAAATAGAGACCTGATTCTCTGAGGTCATTTATTATTATTTTAACTTCTTAGAGTAGATACCAAGATTTTATTTAAAAACTCAATATATTTCTTAAAATTGGTCTTGTGACAAATAGGGAGTCGTTAACGATTTAAAGGGTATGTTTAGTTTCTTAGATCAATATTTCATTTCATTTGGATTTAAGATCACTGTAGTGCTTGTATGTGGTTAATGGAATCTTTGGCTAAGCAGAGTGAATACTATTGAGTCCTCATAGCCCCGGAAATACTGGAAATACAGCTCCAAATCATGGGCTTATTCCAGTGCAAAATACAAACAAGCCTGACAACAGGGCCATGAGTTGTAGTGGAAAGAACACTGACCTTGGAATCAAAAACCCTGGTGTGACTCTTGGATTTATCACTATTTACCAACCTTGCTTTCTTCAACCATAATATGCAGATACCAGTCCTACATATGTATTATGGATGCTGAAGGTGAAGACTGCTGTTTCTCTTCACATGGTATGACATATATGGAACTGCCTCATTGAAGAGGCCTGGGTCAGGTTTGGCAGAAGTGACAACTGTGTAGCTGAAAGCTAAGGAAGACTAGACTAGCATGGAGTGAGCCTAAGGGACTCTACCTATTGGTTTCCAGAGGGAATATCTAAGAGTCTACTAAAGAGACTTATCCTAGAGCAAAGATACCAGAAATCGGAAGACTGAAGAACAAGTAAGGAGGCAGTTCAAAGCTGGGAAAAGGGAAGTCTGGGATTCTGTCTCCGTTCAGTGACTCCAAATAAGATTCTCACTCTTGCATTTGTCTTAATCCAGTATGTTTTTTTTTTTTTTAATGTCTTGGGTATTTGGAAGCTCCTGGCTGCACAGTATTCATTGAAATAGAGGCACAGAGTCATGCCAAATAGCTGTGCTATAACAGATGTAATCACTTTGTTACTTGCTGAAAAGGTCCGTTTTCATTCCAATCCCAAAGAAAGGCAATGCCAAAGAATGCTCAAACTACCACACAATTGCACTCATCTCACACGCTAGTAAAGTAATGCTCAAAATTCTCCAAGCCAGGCTTCAGCAGTACATGAACCGTGAACTTCCAGATGTTAAAGCTGGTTTTAGAAAAGGCAGAGGAACCAGAGATCAAATTGCCAACATCTGCTGGATCATGTAAAAAGCAAGAGAGTTCCAGAAAAACATCTATTTCTGCTTTATTGACTATCCCAAAGCCTTTGACTGTGTGGATCACAATAAACTGTGGAAAATTCTGAAAGAAATGGGACTACCAGAGCACCTGTCCTGCCTCTTGAGAAGCCTATANAAAAGCAAGAGAGTTCCAGAAAAACATCTATTTCTGCTTTATTGACTATGCCAAAGCCTTTGACTGTGTGGATCACAATAAACTGTGGAAAATTCTGAAAGAGATGGGACTACCAGAGCACCTGTCCTGCCTCTTGAGAAGCCTATATGCAGGTCAGGAAGCAACAGTTAGAACTGGACATGGAACAACAGACTGGTTCCAAATAGGAAAAGGAGTACGTCAAGGCTGTATATTGTCACCCTGTTTATTTAACTTCTATGCCGAGTACATCATGAGAAACGCTGGGCTGGAAGAAGCACAAGCTGGAATCAAGATTGCCGGGAGAAATATCAGTAACCTCAGATATGCAGATGACACTACCCTATGGCAGAAAGTGAAGAGAAACTAAAAAGCCTCTTGATGAAAGTGAAAGAAGAGCGTGAAAAAGTTGGCTTAAGGCTCAACATTCGGAAAACGAAGATCATGGTATCCAGTCCCATCACTTCATGGGAAATAGATGGGGAAACAGTGAAAACAGTGTCAGACTTTATTTTTTGGAACTCCAAAATCACTACAGATGGTGATTGCAGCCAAGAAATTAAAAGACGCTTACTTCTTAGAACGAAAGTTATGACCAACCTAGATAGCATATTCAAAAGCAGAGACATTACTTTGCCAACAGAGGTTCGTCTACTCAAGGCTATGGTTTTTCCAGTGGTCGTGTATGGATGTGAAAGTTGGACTGTGAAGAAAGCTGAGTGCCGAAGAACTGATGCTTTTGAACTGTGGTGTTGGAGAAGACTCTTGAGAGTCCCTTGGACTGCAAGGATATCCAGCCAGTCCATTCTAAAGAAGACCAGTCCTGGGTGAAAGGAATGATGCTAAAGCTGAAACTCCAATACTTTGGCCACCTCATGGGAAGAGTTGACTCATTGGAAAAGACTCTGATGCTGGGAGGGATTGGGGGAGGAGAAGGGGACGACAGAGGATGAGATGGCTGGATGGCATCACCGACTTGATGGATGTGAGTTTGGGTGATCTTCTGGAGATTGTGATGGACAGGGAGGCCTGGTGTGGTGCAGTTCATGGGGTCACAAAGAGTTGGACATGACTGAGCAACTGAACTGACTGACTGAGTGAAAACCAAAGGATTATCAGCTAGAGTCCCTGCCCAGAAGGTACTTATGAGCTATAGGTGGATATGACATCTATCACCCACCTAGTCACTTAATACCACCTCAGGTGACTCATCTTTGTCATGGACACTAAGATGCCTTGTTGTTGTTGTTTAGTTGCTAAGTTGTATCCAACTCTGTTGCCAGTCCATGAACTGTAGCCCTCCAGGCTCCTCTGTCCATGGGATTTCCCAGGCAAAAATACTGGAATGGCTTGCCATTTCCTTCTTCAGGGGATCTTCCCTACCCAGGGATTGAACTAAGTGTTTACTAAATAGTATGCATTTGTCTGCTAGGCTGTGGGATTTTGCAGGTGAGAGGAAGAGAGATGGAGAGAAGGGAAAGGAAGTAGAAGTAGATTGGCAGAATTACACAATGTCATTTCATCTGAGTTGTTTTTAAAGCTGAAGGCGACTGAACTGAACTGAACTCCAGTTTTAGACTCCATGTGCAGGACTCAAGCATCCTGGATCTGACCCTAATGCTACTCTTGTGGTCAGCATATTGTGGGATTGTGCAGCATTGAAGCTGGGGACAGTAGGGTCATGTCTAAAAGCCAAGGCCAGGCTGGAGTTTCAGTTCATAATTTGAGTGTTATGGTCATGTGGGCAGCCAAAAGGATTATCAGGAAGTCAGGAGCAGTAGAGTTAGGAAAGTATGGAAAGTAGTCTGAGCAATAGTTGATAGAACGGGAGGAGTCCCTGGGGTTACTTGTCCCAAAATGTGTTCTAAGTGCCATGGGAGTTTAACTTGCAATAAATGATAAAAATATTCCCTGGACATATACTGGGTTCAAAGTTAAACAGGTTTTTGTTTTCGTTTTTTACTGTAGGGCTCTTGATGCCTCAATATGCCTATTGGTATCATGAGTCTGCAAGATAAAACTGTCAAATTTGGCAGGGAACAAATATTTCATATAGAATCATGGTTAGTTGGTTGGTTGTGGTGGAGTGATAGAAGGGGAAATTGAGAGATCTTTTTCACAGGACACACTTTGGTGAAATTTGTCCTAGGACGTGTGACACCTCCAGTGAAGACTGCTGTTACTTTTCACCTGGGCTCTTTAATGGACTTCTGTGAGCCCTGTGGAGTCCTGAAGGAACCTACAAACACCCAGAAACTTGGCCCTGCTCTCCATAAGTGCATTTTCCCTCCTTCCAGCCTAATCCCTTGACTGATATTTGTTATGTTATTGATAAAATTAAGGAAATCGGCCCTTCTAAAGAAAGACAAGTGACTAACCCATAATTACTGGGACCAGAAAAAAAAACAGGTCATAGTCTCTTTTAACTGAACTTGCGTGGGGCAAATAGGCTTTTCCCTCCCCCTTACCTTAACAAGCATTGAAATGATATTTAAAGAAAATTTCAGAGCTAATATATCTGAAAAGTTTAACTATGAGATTGGAAAATGAGGCAGGTGGAGTGTTAAGATTGGCCAAACCTAATGAGTGAACAGGGCAGACTGTTCTTCCTGCACAATCTCACAGACTCCTAAAATATTGCACACAGAGCTCTAGTTTTCTTGCATTCTTAAAGTGTAAGGCACTGTTTCCCTGACAGTTAGTCAGGAGCCTAAGTAAGTGTTATCCTTTTGTCCTCTCTGTCCCTCCCTTCTTAAGTCAGTCCCTTACTAATTCTCTCCTTTTCATCCTCTGCCATTGCTGATAGGGTAAATGGTTCAGTTGCCTCCTAATGGCAGTTAGCAAACAGATGGGGGCAAGGGGACTGACACCTAAGCGACTGCACATATCTCTTTCAGAATTAGCTAAGGGTAAGAATTATGTCTTATTTGTCCTCCTGTCCCCAGTAATTAGCAGAGTACCTGGCACTTTTAATTAGGGAGTTATCATTTAGTACCTATAAGGAGGAACCAAAGGAAAAAAGAATAAAGTAGAAAGTTTTGTTACTCATTTTGCAGTTGGCCATTGGATATTCTCAAAGCTTATAAAAGCAGTTTGTACTTTGGAGGCATAAAGATGAGAGCTATTAAATACTGAATTTAAGGGGTTGTGGTGGGCAATTAAAGGTGCTTTTCAGAAAATGATTGTTAAAAACTAGTGATTGTGAGTAATGTAAAATGGAGGGAAAATGAAAAAAGTTATGGAATGCAGGATATGTATTTATAATCATGGTAAAAGGTGAAGAATAATCATTAAATTGTTTGGGATTGAAATGATCTACAACAAATTCTACTCTGCATCAAATGTCAGGCTCAAGGAATTCCCTGCAGTCCAGTGGTTAAGACTCTGTACTTTGACTGCTGAGGTTCAATCCCTGGTCAGGAAACTAAGATCTCACAAGCCTCATGGGGCAGCCAAAAAAAAAAAAAAAGTCAGATATCACATTGTCATTACTAATACTGTTATGTTTAATGTACCAGGCCACTTATTTGTAAATAATTCATTATTGTATTAATTTGCAAAAGAGTCAGTAACTGGTCAGAATTTATCCAAAATGGCCTATTGGGAATCCCTGAAAGTAGCAGAGACACTGAAGCAAATGGCAGCAGCTAGTAAGCAAGCATGAGCAAGTGCTGTAAATCAAAATTCAGGCCTTGGTAAGGGTAAATATAAGGAGAATGCCAGGCATAGGAGGAGGCAAAAAGGAAGGGCCTTAAGAGATTAAAGGGAGGAGAGAGTAAAGATCTGGTCCCCTGATCCACTATCCTGACAATTATACAGCTGTGAGTATTATATGGGTTATAAAAATAATAGCAAATACTTATATAGCAATTATCATGTGCTAGCTAGTACTCTTGGAGAAGGCAATGGCACCCCACTCCAGTACTCTTGTCTGGAAAATCCTATGGATGGAGGAGCCTGGTAGGCTGCAGACCATGGGGTCGCTAAGAGTTGGATACAACTGAGCGACTTCACTTTCATGCATTGGAGAAGGAAATGGCAACCCACTCCAGTGTTCTTGCCTGGAGAATCCCAGGGACAGGGGAGCCTGGTGGGCTACCGCCTATGGGATCGCACAGAGTCAGACACGACTGAAGTGACTTAGCACTTAGCAGTAGCAGCTAGTACTCTAGTACTTTCACTAGAATTAAATCATAATTTTCACAGCAACCTTATAAGAGTGGTACTGTTGTAAATTCTATGAATTCTCATTTACAGATCAGGAAATTTATGTAAGTCAGTCACCCAACTATTAAATGGTAAAACTAGTATTTGAACCTAGGCAAATGAGAGTTGTATGACAGGTACCCTGAAGAATGTTTAAATTGCTGGAAAGGTGTGTTTGCATATGTGCTAAGTTGCTTCAGTTATGTCCGACTCTTTGCAACCCAATGAACTCTAGTCTTCTAGGCTCCTCTGTCCAAGGGATTCTCCAGGCATGAATACTGAAGTGGGTTATCATGCCCTCCTTCAGAGGATCTTCCTGATCCAGGAATTGAACACCCATCTCATGTCTCCTACATTGGCAGTTAGGTTCTTTACCATTAGTGGCACCTAGAAAGCCCAAGGGTGTGTTTAGTAAACTAGCTATAAAACTAGTACAAATGGCCCAGAAACAAACATGTGTTATGCTTCTGGGGATCAAGGAAAGTTGCCTAGGTGTGCATGTGTACAGCATCTGATCAGATACAGATGATCTTATGGGGAAATCTAATACTACTTAGCAGGCCCATCTGCACATTAATATCCTTAGAGGTCTTTCATGGTATGTTCATCAGTTTCAAAACTTAAAAATGTTATAAACCTTAGACTCAGGCAAAAAGTGTGATGACTTCAAAACTCAGCACTTACTTGATTAGGTTGGACAGCTTCTCAGGGACATTTCTCATTGTCAGTACAGCAGTAACAGGATGTTTTGATAAATCTAGGGCTCAGCTTCTTCTACTTAGTTATAAGGAAGAAGGAACCAAGAAATGGGTGTTATTATAATAATTAGGTAACATCATGGAATCAATGAACATGAATTTGAGCAAACTCGGGGAGATAGTGAAGGACAGGGAAGCCTGGCGTGCTGGGTCCCATGGGGTCCCAAAGAGTAAAACATAACCTAGCCACTGAACAACAAATATTATTAGCAGCAGTTTATCCGATAAAGCACAGCAGGCTGTGAACCTCCTCCAGCTCAGATGGTGTCAACTAGAACTGCCCTTTGCAAGTAGGCAAAAAGAACAACTTGTAATTGATTGTGGTTTGTCTTTATTCTCACCTTCCGCTTTGGTCATGGCTGTAGACACAGTAATTTTTTTGTGCTTTAAATAGCAAGAGTTTTTCTGTAATCTTGACCAACATTCTTTGTTGCTGCTTCTGCTTAGTCACTTCACTTGTGTCCAAGCCTGTGCGACGATGGCCAAAAGGGGAACCTCCATCAGTGTATGGTTGAGGGTGGAAGAACTGCCCCTAGCTCCCTTCCCCACGCAGGATGATGCAGAGGAAGTTTGGTCTCTACCCAAAATAACACTGTACCAAAGCACAACAGAACACACTGATCAAGCAGCCCCAGCACCAACCCAGAAGGCATGGTGGAATGTGATTTCAGCACTTTCTGTGTTTCATGGCACCTAACAAATGGTCACTCTGAAAGTGGGGAGCAGGGATTCAGACCCCTAGAACTCATGACTGAATTGTAGTGATATATGCAGTCTGCTGTATTGGGCTTTCCAGGTGGCTCAGTAGTAAGGAATCCACTTACCAATGCAAGTTGGATCCCTGGGTCAGGAAGATCCCCTGAAAAAGGAAATGGCAAGCCACTCCATTATTCTTGCCTGGAAGTGCCATGGCTAGAGAAGCCTGGCAGGATACAATCCATGGAATTGCAAAGAGTTGGCTATGACTGAGCGACTGAACAGTAGCTGCAGCATATGTACATATACATAACAGGTACCATGATTGTGGGCCTCATCTATAAGCTCAAAACTTCCATCAAAACTGGAACTCAGTGAGTTGTGTTTCAGTTCATCTAATAATATTTTAACTTTGAAAGGATTAGTCACTATAGCAGTCTTTAGAAATTTTATTAACGTTTCCATTACTTTTGTGTAGCAAAAATTTTAATAAAATTATGAAACATGTTTCAGAAAAACTGTTACTAGTTTGAAAACCGATTATTTTTGTGTTTTCAGAGGCTGCATTTATTTTATCTCATTGCATATATTTTTGGATTTGCCTTAGATACAGTAGTTAACAGTGAGTTACCTTTATACATATTTTATTTGTAGCATAAAGCAGTGTGTATTGCTAATCCTATTTGCTACACCAGATGTCTTGCTGTTCACACTGTCCACACTGTTTGCCGAATCCAGGGTAGGCAAGGCTCGAGGTAGAAGGCTGGAAGGAGACTTGAGGAGCCGTAGGAACTACAGACATGAATATTCTCTCCTGGCTGGCATGGCAGCCATAACACAGCCTCTCTTCTGGCTGATGCAGCATCTGTAGCAGCAGCCATAACATAACTATAAACAGCCATAACATAACCTCATATGACGTAACCATGATGTCACTCCAGCGTAGACTGATGCAGCAGCAGCCAGGGCTTCCAGGGTGAAGTTCTTACAGGTATACCGCAAAAAGTAGCCCATAACCGTGTGAGTACCTCATAACGCGCATGCAGTCCTGTAAGTGTCTCAGCCATACATAATCGTGCAGAGTCATTGCTTACAGAACATGGATGAGAGGGGCTTGAGAGCATGGGTTGAGAGAGCTTGACTGGGGCCATCTTGTTAATTTCCCCACACAGTGGAACCTTTAAAAATAAGAAATATCTACCGTTACCTACCTTCAAGGCTTATTTTAAGTTCATATTACTTTTGAACTTCAAAGATCTGAAGCAATCTACTTTTCCTAACAATTTAACTCTATACTATTCTATAATTTTAGGTAGTATCAGATGCTGAGTCTGAAACACTGGCAGCTATAGTGCATTTTAGTTGGTCTAATAAATGTAAATAAAATTACAGAAAATATTTCAGTCCATTGCTGGGACTTTTTGCTGCTATATATTTTTTTCTTAAATCAAGACAAACAATTCTGGATGTTTAGAAATCTCCTGGATTCAGGAAGATGAATTGGGTAAAGTTTCCCCCCCTCAACCCAAGATATTTAGAATTTGTATATAAATAACTTGGAATGTTTAAATTTCACCTCAGAATGGAAATGTTTGAAATTTTGTGTAGATTGAGTTCTCAAGCAGCTCCATCTTTCCTTATTGTTGAAATTTAGAAAACATATCTCATGAAATAGAAAATGAAAATGTTAGCAGATGAAGAGAAACTTGCCTAAAGTGTCTAGAATTTATTCCTTCAACAATTAGTTACTAAGCATCTACTTAATTTGGCAGGTGATGTTCATGAGATGTTCCCAGGGCTTACATTCTAACCAGGGCAGAGAGACAATTAACAAAATAAATAATGCAGTGTGTTAGAAGGTGATAAGTACAATGGGAGGGGGTACAATGTGTAAAGCAGTTATAACAGTTAACTATATCTTATAGCAGTTAACTATATTATATATATATATATATATATATATATAGCAGTTCACTATATATAATATATATGTATTATACCAGTTAACTATAACTATATGTTGAATGGCAAACCATTCAGTATCACAGTAATTCAAGTCTACGCCCCAACCAGTAATGCCAAAGAAGCTGAAATTGAGCAGTTCTATGAAGACCTATAAGATGTTCTAGAACTAACACCGAAACAAGATGTCCTTTTCATTATAGGGGACTGGCATGCAAAAACAGGACGTCAAGAGATACCTGGTGTAACGGGCAAATTTGGCCTTGGAGCACAAAATGAAGCAGAGCAAAGGCTAACAGTTTTGTCAAGAGAACACACTGGTCATAGCCAACACCCTCTTCCAACAGCACAAGAGAAGACTCTGCACGTGGACATCACCAGATGGTCAACACTGAAATCAGATTGATTATATTCTTTGCAGCCAAAGATGGAGAAGCTCTATACAATCAGCAAAAACAAGACCCAGAGCTGACTGTGGTTCAGATCATGAACTCCTTATTGCCAAATTCAGACTTAGGCTAAAGAAAGTAGGGAAAACCGTGAGACCATTCAGGTATCACCTAAATCAAATCCCTTACAATTATATAGTGGAAGTGACAAACAGATTCAAGGGATTAGATCTGATAGACTGAGTGCCTGCAGAGCTATGGATGGAGGTTTCTGACATTGTACAGGAGGCAGTGAGCAAGACCATCCCCCAAAACAAGAAATGCAACAAGGCAAAATGGTTGTCTGATGAGGCCTTACAAATAGCTGAGAAGAGAAGAGGAGAAAAGGAAAGATGTACCTATTTGAATGCAGATTTCCAAAGAATAGCACGGAGAGATAAGAAAGCCTTCCTCAGTGATCATAGCAAAGAGACAGAGGAAAACAATGAGATGATGCTATGAAAGTGCTGCACTCAATATGCCAGCAAAATTGGAAAACTCAGCAGCGGCCCCAGGACTGGAAAAGGTCAGTTTTCATTCCAATCCCAAAGAAAGGCAATGCCAAAGAATGCTCAAACTACTATACAATTTCACTCATCTGACACACTAGCAAAGTAATGCTCAAAATTCTCTAAACCAGGCTTCAACAGTACATGAACAGAGAACCTCCATATGTTCAAGTTGGATTTAGAAAAGGCAGAGGAACCAGAGATCAAATTGTTAACATACTTTAGATCATAGAAAATGCAAGAGAATTACAGAAAAACATCTACTTCTGCTTTATTGACTATACCAAAGCCTTTGACTGTGTAAATCACAACAAACCCCAGAAAATTCTTCAAGAGATGGGAATACCAGACCACCTTACCTGCCTCCTGAGAAATCTATATGCAGGTCAAGAAGCAACAGTTAGAACTGGACATGGAACAACAGACTGGTTCCAAATAGGTAAGGGAGTACATCAAGGCTGTATATTGTCACCCTGCTTATTAAACTTTAATGTAGAGAATATCATGCAAAATGCTGGCCTGGATGAAGCACAAGCTGGAATCAAGATTGCCGGGAGAAATATCAATAACCTCAGATATGCAGATGACACCACCCTTATGCAGAAAGCGAGGAAGAACTAAAGAGCCTCTTGTTGAAAGTGAAAGAGAAGAGTTTTTGAAAAAGTTGGCTTAAAACTCAACATTCAGAAAACTAAGATCATGGCATCCGGTCCCATTACTTCATGGGAAATAGATGGGAAAACAGTGGAAACAGTGACAGATTTTATTTTGGGGGCTCCAAAATCACTTCAGATGGTGACTGCAGCCATGAAATTAAAAGATGCTTGCTCCTTAGAAGAAAAGTTATGACCAACCTAGACAGCATATTAAAAAGCATAAACATTACTTTCCAACAAAGGTCCGTCTAGTCAAAGCTATGGTTTTTCCAGGAGTCATGTACAGATGTGAGAGTTGGAGTATAAAGAAAGCTGAGCACTGAAGAATTGATGCTTTTGAACTGTGGTGTTGGAGAAGACTCTTGAGAGTCCCTTGGCCTGCACTGAGATCCAACCAGTCCATTTTAAAGGAATCAGTCCTGAATATCCTTTGGAAGGACTGATGCTGAAGCTGAAACTCCAATACTTTGGCCACTTTATGTGAAAAACTGCCTCTTTGGAAAAAAGATGCTGGGAAAAATTGAAGGCAGGAGGAGAAGGGGTCAACAGAGGATAAGATGGTTGGATGCATCACCGACTCAATGGATAAGAGTTTGAGCAAGCTCCGGGAGTTGGTGATGGACAGGGAAGCCTGTCGTGCTACAGTCCATGGGGTCGCAAAGAGTCGGACATGACTGAGCAACTGAACTGAACTGATAACTATATAACAGTTAAGTATAACTGCTATAACTTTGTGTAGCAGTTATACTAGATAAGAGTGGTTAGGGTAGCCCATGTTGACAAGATGCAATTTGAGCCAAGATGTGAAGAGAAAGTAGTTATCTGGGGGAAGCGCATTGCAGCAAGACACAGCTAAACCAATTCCTGTAAAGCATGCTTTTCCTGTTGGAGGAATAGCAGGGCACCAGAATGACTAGAGTGTAGTGAGCAAGGGGGTAATACTAGGCAATGAAGTCATTGCTAAGGGGACTAAAGACCAGATCATGTAAAGCCTGTCAGCTGCAATTAACAGTTCAGTTGTTAAACTATGAGTGAAATGTGGAGCTGTTGAAGAATATTAAGCACAGGAGTGACATGATCTGAGTTGGGTTTTAAAAGGGACTGTCTGGCATTTTTGAAAACATGTACTGAGTATAGTACTTTTCCCAATGGATCAGCAGTAAAGAATCTGCCTCCAATGCAAGAGCCACAGGAGACACAGGTTTGATCTCTAGGTTGGGAAGATCCCCTGGAGGAGGAAATGGCAACCCACTCCAGTATTCTTGCCTGAAAAATGCAGTGGACAGAGGAGCCCGGCAGGCTATAGTTCATGGAGTCACAAAGAGTCAGACACAACTGAGCGACTAAGGACACACTGAGAACAAGGGTAGGTGCAGGGTGACCAGATGGAGAGTCTTGTTGTAATCCAGTCAACAACTGTGATAATTTAGACCAGAATAGTAGCTGTGCAGGTAGTAACGGTAGATGGTAGAGTCCACAGGATTTCCTGGTGGTTACATCCCCCTTTGGGCTTCCCTGATAGCTCAGTTGCTAAGGAATCCTCCTGCAGTGCAAGAGACCTTGGTTTGATTCCTGGGTCGGGAAGATCCGCTGGAGAAGGGATAGGCTACCCACTCCAGTATTCTTGGGCTTCGCTTGTGGCTAAGCTGGAAAAGAATCCGCCTGCAATGCAGGAGACCTGGGTTCGATCCGTGGGTTGGGAAGATCCCCTGGAGAAGGGAAAGGCTACAGACTCTAGTATTCTGGCCTGGAGAATTCCATGGACTGTATAGTCCATGGGGTCGCAAAGAGTCAGACACAACTAAGTGACTTTCACTAGGATATAGAGTGCAAGAGAAAACAAGAGGACTTTAGAATACTTCCAAGCTTTTCGTCCTAAGCACATATGAGATTGCCATTTACTGAGATGGAGAAGATGGTAAAGGCAATTTATTTTGAGTGAAAATTGGAGATAACAGAGTCAGATTTGGGTGTGTCCGATGTTAATTAGTTCTTTAGACATACTAGTGGAGATGCTAAGTAGGCAGTTGAATGCATTAATATTTCTTTATTTTTTTCTTTAGCAAGCAAATATGCTTTGTTAGTTACTTTTTTGTTTACATGCATAATAAAAAGTTTAACATCTTACCTATTTTAGGTATATAGTTCGTTGGCATTTTTGTCGTTTTCTAAGTCATGTCCAACTCTTTTGTGACCCGTGGGACTGTAGCCTGCCAGGATCCTCTGTCCATGGGATTTCCCAGGCAAGAATACTGGAGTGGGTTGCCATTCCTTCTCCAGGAGATCATCCCCACCCAGGGATTGAACCCCGGGCTCCTGCACTGGCAGGTGGATTCTTTACCACTGAGTCCCCAGGGACCTCACTAGCATTAAGTACATTCCATTGTTGTACTGTGACAACCATCCATCCATAGAACTCTTTTTGATTTTATAAAACTTAACTTTTGTAAAATNTCCTTCTCCAGGAGATCATCCCCACCCAGGGATTGAACCCCGGGCTCCTGCACTGGCAGGTGGATTCTTTACCACTGAGTCCCCAGGGACCTCACTAGCATTAAGTACATTCCATTGTTGTACTGTGACAACCATCCATCCATAGAACTCTTTTTGATTTTATAAAACTTAACTTTTGTAAAATAGTAACTTCATTCTTCCATCCCTGTAGTCCCTGGCACCATACTCTAATTTCTATCCCCAGTTTTGACTACTCTATGTAACTCATATAAATGGAATCATAAGGTATTTGTGTTTTTCAGCTGACATATTTCAGTTAGCATAATGGCTTCAAGGCCACCCATTCTGTAGTATGTATCAGAATTTCCTTCATTTTCATGCTGAGTAATATTCAATTGTATATATATTCACATTTTATTTATGCATTCATCTGTCAGCAGATACTTGGTTTGTCTCCACAGCTTAGCTATTATGAATAATGCTACTATGAACATAGGTGTGCACTTATGAGTGAAGTGAANCAAATCCTTAAGAACATTTGGATGACTGAAGCTGGCTGAGAAATGAAGGTGATACTAGTGGGGACTTCCTGCTCAGACTGAGGGATTATCACAGTGACAGTTTTATGCCCACTTCCTGGCAAATCGTTTATAAATTATGTATGATGCTGCTGCTAAGGCTTCAAGAGCCATTATGTAATTTTACTTCAGTTGAAGACTCTTATTCTAGATCAGTAATTCTCAACTGGAGATAATTTTGCAGGCCTGTGGCACCCACCCCAATGCTCACTGGTATTATCTGGAGACGTTATTTTTGGCTTGCCACGTTTGGGATTTGCTACTGGCATCTAGTAGGTAGAGGATACGGATGCTGCTCAACATTCTACAATGCACAGGTCAGCCTTTTCCACCCCTACTAGCAAAGAATGATCTGACCTGAAATAGCATTAGTTGGAGAAACTGTGATCTAGATCCTAAAAATAGCTCATAATTAAATTTTGGACTTACCAGGTGGCTCAGTGGTAAAGAATCTGCTTGCCAATGCAGGAGATGCAGAAGATATAGGTTCGATCCCTGGGTTGGAAAGATCCCATGGAGGAGGAAATGGCAACCCACTCCAGCATTCTTGCCTGAAAAATCGCATGGACAGAGGAGCCTGGCAGGCTACAGTCTATAGGGTAGCAATGAGTTGGGTGCATCTGAGTGCACACACACCAATTAAATCATATTTGTTTGTTTATCATGGCTGCAATTTATTATGGTGATTTTTATTTTTTTTTAATTTTTTATTTTTACTTTATTTTACTTTACAGTACTGTACTGGTTTTGCCATACATTGACATGAGTCCACCATGGGTGTACATGAGTTCCCAATCCTGAACCCCTCCCATCTCCCGCCCCATATCATCTCTCTGGATCATCCCCATGCACCAGCCCCAAGCATCCTGTATCGAACATAGACTGGAGATTCATTTCTTACATGATAGTACATGTTTCAGTGCCATTCTTATTATGGTGATTTTTAAAAGGAGAGAATATTTATAACTTTTATTAGTAATGATTATATAGTAATATAGTTAGAGATTGTTTTGCCTCAGAAAATACCCTAAGGCCTTGAGAAACAAGGCCTTCATACCAGTCCTACTAGTAAATCAAATTACTGAGCAATCCCAATTACTAAGTCTTTCTTGTTCACCACTTCTAATGTTGACCTATTTTCTGCCCTGATTGGCATAACTCAAAAGAATTTCCTTAGCAGTTCAAGATAATCATACTTTTTCTTTTAGGAACTTTGATCCACAAGATTCTACATAGTTAATTATTTTGATAAAGCCCACATACTGTCCCTTCTCAACCATTAAACCTTAATGTTTAAAAATTTTTCATCTTTGAAAGTCACATTATTGTTTCAGTAATTTAAGTAAATAATTTGACTTATTCAATTGAGTAATTCATTTCATCTGCTTCTAAAGTAAAGCATTCTATGTATAATGCTGAATTCTTAATGTATGTTATAAATTTAACAAAAATTTAAAGGAAAAAGCAAGGGAATTCCAAAAAAACATTAATATAAATGAATTAATATATGCTGCTAAGTCACTTCAGTCATGTCCGACTCTGTGCGACGCCATAGACGGCAGCCCACCAGGATCCCACATCCCTGGATTCTCCAGGCAAGAACACTGGAGTGGGTTGCCATTTCCTTCTCCAGCATTAATATATAGCCAGCTGTTTTTCATAGTAAGTAAAATAAGAGTAATAGAAACCTACTGGTAATCTGCAAATTTAAACTGGTGTAAAGAAAAAAAAAAAAAGTTACCTGCCATTCCAGTTCTACAGGGATCAAGCTAATATCCCATTAAATATGTTCCCAGAGGAAAACTGGTTACCTTAAGATATCTTTCTGTTCTTTGTGATTCAGTTCAGTTCAGTTCAGTTGCTCAGTCATGTCCGACTCTTTGTGATTAGTAGTAATCTTTTTGTGCTTGACTACATATTTTTCCCAGCAAAAAAAAAGCTCATATTTATCTTGGCCCCTTCCTTAACTCTTTGGAGCAGTTCTTCAGATCTAACTGAGAGGCTGTCTCCCTGCTATAGTCTTCAGTAAGGTCCTTGAATAAATCTTAACTCACAACTTTTTGGTTGTATATTTTTCTTTCAGTTGAGAGTGGCAAATACTTTCTTTTTCATTCTCTAATTATTTTGTATATTTGGAAATGTTTAATAATTAAAATTTTTTGTTCTCTTTAGTATCTGTACAGTTAACTCTAGTGGAGCCCATTTTACTTATCATCAATGAGAGACCTCAAAGTCAGCATGTCATTGCCATGTTCTTGACTAGACTACTGATCTCTCCAAACATTGCTTAACCTATTCTGTCAGTTGTTAGCTATATAAAACTTGCATACAATTGAGCTCATTTCACATTCTAGCAAAGTAACGCTTAAAATCCTTCAAGCTAGGCTTTAATTGTACATGAACCGACAACATCCAGATGTACAAACTAGATTTAGAAAAGGCAGAGGAACCAGAGATCAAATTGCCAATGTCCATTGGATCCTAGAAAAAGCAAGGGAATTCAAAAAAAAAAAAAACATCTACTGCTATTTTATTGACTACTTAAAGCTTTTGACTGTGTAGATCACAGTGAACTGTGGAAAGTCCTTAAACAGGTAGGAATACCAGACTACCTTAGCTGTCTCCTGAGAAACCTGTATACAGGACAAGAAGGGATAGTTAGAACCGGACAAGGAAAAATGGACTGGTTCAAAATCAGTAAATATGCAGTAGGACAAGGCTATGATTGTTACCCTGCTTATTTAACTTATATGCAGAGTACATCATCCAAAAAGCCGGGCCAGAAGACTCACAAGCTGGGATCATGATTGCCTGGAGAAATATCAATAACCTCAGATGTACAGATGATACCACTCTAATGGCAGAAAGTAAAGATGAACTAAACAGCCTCTTGATGAAGGTGAAAGAGGAAAGTGAAAAGCTTAAAGCTAAACATTTAAAAAACAAAGATCATCACATCCAGTTCCATCACTTTATGTCAGATAGATGGGAGGAAAATGGAAACAGTGACAGATTTTCTTTTCTTGGGCTCCAAAATCACTGCAGATGGTGACTGCAGCCACAAAAATAAAAGATGCTTGCTCCTTGGAAGAAAAGCTATGACAAATATAGACAGTGTGTTGAAAAGCAGAGACATCGCTCTAAGTCAAAGCTATGGTTTTTCCAGTAGTCACCTATGGATATGAGAATTGGACCATGAAGAAGGCTGAGCACTGAAGAATTGATGCGTTCGAATTGTGGTGCTGGAGAAGACTCTTGAGAGTCCCTTGGAGAGAAAGGAGATCAAACCAGTCAACCCTAAAGTAATTCAGCCTTGAATATTCATTGAAAAGACTGATGCTAAAGCTCTAATATTTTGGCCACCTGATGTGAAGAGCTGATTCATTGGAAGACACTCTGATGCTGGGAAAGATTGAGGGCAAGAGAAGAAGTAGGTAGCAGAGGTTGAGATGATTGGATGTCATCACCAACTCAATGGACATGAATTTGAGCTTGCTCTGGGAGATAGTGAAAGACAGGGAAGCATGGCATGCTGCCATTCATGGGATCACAAAGAGTTAGACACGAGTTAGCAACTAAACAACAAGTATCAAAGAAGGTATGTTCACTGAGTAAAACATAGATGAAAGAGTTATTTTATAATTCTTTAGACGCAGAATGATGAACACATTCACTTCCTCCTTTGCATATTCTAGTTAGGAGTGCTGAAATTATTACTAATGTTAAAACTATTTGGTGGGGAGGTGGAATATTGTCCTGGTGTACTATTTTGGTATATATTTTTTCTACACAGAAAAATTTTCCTTAAAATGAACAAATATCACACTTGTTTAAGCCCCTTCCTTCTCAATGGTTACTATACTATTCTTTCCACCCCCAAATATTATTATATCTTAGAAAATGGTATCATTTTCATAAAAAGAAGCATGTCATTTTTTTCTTGTTTGTGTTGACAGAGAAAGAGGTAGATTGTTATACCTATAGCACATTGTGTTATATATATGTTTTCCCTCCTCTCTGTAAGGATTGATTACTGAAACAGAAATTATGAAATCTAGGCCAGTAAGCATCAGACAGCTGTCAGCTTGCTGAGTTTATAAAAGAGGTAAGATTACTAAAAACCAGGGTGACCAGCTCCAGGTAAAGGGGCATGTAGTTAGAAGAAGACATGATTCTCTACCCATTTTCAGGAGGTTAGGAAAAGGATTAAAAAAAAAAAAATGGAGATGATTCTGTTTGATTTATTGAAACTTATATAGTTATATATTATTTTACCCAGAATGTTAATTAAAGAGAAAAATGATACTGTACTGGTTTTCAGAATTGAAGTAATTCTTATACTGATTAAGCATTTATGGCATATTATATTTTCTCAGATACAGAATTTCTCATTTATTAGAGAAAACCTGTAGATTTTAGTATTTTGGAAATGATCTGTTCATATTCTGTGAATTGAGTGGAAAACTTATTAGTAAGCAAATTATATGTGGTGTATTAATGCTAGGCAACTATTAATGTAGCAGTCTAAATTCTGTAACCACCTTTTACAGATTTATGATGAGAAGCAGTACTAATAATGAAAGAAGCTAGAGTCTGGGTACCAGTTATAAAATGTGATCAGCCTTGTTACCCCAGGCCAATAATCACTTAAGCTCTCTAAGCCTTCATACACATAGGAGGCAAATAATGATCCATATCAGAAGTCTGTAAAGAAAAAAATTCACCTAAGATCAAATGAGATACAGTGCTTTTCTTAACTGAGAAGATGCTCTAAGTAATGCAACATTATATTAATGTCATTTGTTGTTTTTTTTTTGTTGGCTTTATGTCTAACTTACTACCTCTGGATTTTAATATATCTTTTATCACTCTAATTATTAGAAAATCTCTTTTATAGCAAGCAGCGTACCTTTGGAATTCATTTCAAATTTAGTACTTTCCTTTCTCTGTTTAGATAAAAACTGCTATGTCATCTCTAGTAGAGTTTGGAATGCCTTAGTCATATGTAGATCCATAGATGTTTACTAAAGTCATATTTTAAAATCACTTAAAAATGAAAGAACCTCTTGAATCTTGGATATTGGACTTCTGCAGGACACAGAACAAGTGTCCAGGATAGATAAATGTCTCTTGGTTGAGGTTCAGCCCAAATTTGATAGATCTCTTAACAAAAATTTGATAATGGTAAAGATTTTTACACCAAGAACACTAGGATTTTTTGCTTAGGAACAAATATCAGTGAAATACTGAATTCTATGAATTCTTTTTCTACAGTGCCTCCAAAGCCACTACACCTGCAGAATTTACCTTCGACCAGTGTACACCAAACTCCTAGGCATAAAGCTTTATCTAGTGCAAAACCAAGGATGGAGGAAGTTAAACCTGCCTCTGCTTGTGTCTCAAAGGAAAAACCCAGTAAGATATCAGATCTCATCAGTCGCTTTGAAGGAGGCAGGTAAGAGCTCACTTATAATGGGAGAAGGCTGAGGGGAGACTAAAGCTGATTTTTGAAAAAAATGTATGATAGAGATGTAGATTTAAAAATAAAAATATATAGTTTTTTATTCCATTAGGTGTGGTAGGCCTTTAGAAAGAGAGAATTTTTAAAATGCTAATCTTGCCCTTTTTGACTTTTCATACTGTCCATGGGATTCTCCAGACAAGAATACTGAAGTGGGTTGCCATTTCCTTCTCCAGTGTAAATTGTCAGAATTATTCACTATGATCTGTCTGTCTTGGGTTGCCCTTTATGGCGTGGCTCATAGCTTCATTGAGTTACACAAGCCCCTTCGCTATAACAAAGCTGTGATCCATGAAGGGGACAGAGGAGCCTGGCATGCTATAATCCATGTGTTTGCAGAGTCGAACGCAACTTAGCGACTAAACAACAGTCTTCCCTATATGAATTGTCATTTGTCATATTTATTTGCATGCAGTGCTTTCTGCCCCAGCCTTCTCATGGCATTATGCACTGTGTACACCTTGCTTCCTCTGTGTCTGGGTACGTCATTCCATGTGTTGTTGCTTCTTGTGGTCAGTCATTCCATTGGTCACCAGATATCTGGGTTGGAAGGATAGGAAGTTATATCTGTCTGTTTCTCATTTTGTATGCTTGAATGAACTTCTATGGGCCTATCCCATCTTTTCTTTCTATTCCATTTTATTTAGTATAGATCTGTATCCATTCAGTCTGTTTTCCCTCTCCCCATACCCCTGTACTGTTCTAGGTTCGTGAAGAGATACTGGCAGTAGCAGAATTTATGTTAAATCTCTGTTTGTATTTATTAGATATAATTTTTTATTCTTTAGCTCTGTTTAAAAAAAGTAGCTGAAATGTATATTTCTCAACTAAAGATAAAAACAAACTCACATAAGTTACTTTTCTGCTTATATGACCCTCAGTTGTTTTTTCTTAGAATTACCATCACTGACTTAAATAGATTTTTTTTTAATTTATCAGAAGGATTTTATTGTGTGTCAAAAGTCTATATGTAATTAAACAATATATTTAACTTCACTTTCATCCTTGAAGCCAAATATTTCCATTTATTCTAGTGTAATATTTGGGAATGGTAATCCATTAGGTGATTTCATTTTTTATTTGAAGGATACATTTTTATTTATGTAGTGAATCAAAGCTTGAAAATACTTTCAACAGCTTCTAGAAATTGTGACCAAATGCAATATTGTGAACAAATGACTATATTTAGTAACAGATTCTGGAGAAAAGTAGTTCAGAAGCCTGTCTTAATTTTTTCATTCTTGATCAATTATGGAAACTTGTCATAATTAAATTTCAACATTTCACTCTCTGAAGTAGGATTTTTAATACCTTTGCTATCTTAAATTATAGTAATCTTTACTAGAAAAGACTGTTTTCTGTGGCAGGTTGATTCTGTAGCACAAAGTGATGTGCCTCATGTTTGCAGATTCCCAGGTCCATGTCCAATGACTTCATAATAAAAGAGGGGGGATGGGCCCCCACCCCTATTCATATTACATGCCAGAGCCTGTATCCTCAGATTTGGGTATAACTTTGGGAAGCCCCAAATCGGTCAATACTCTTCACTATTTTGGTAACCCAGTGTTATTTCTCTTCATACACAAAAAGTGCAGTTTTTCCATATTGATTATTTTTTCAATATATTCTTCCAAATCAGTTTTCTTTTACAGTTAACAGATTCAAAGGCTTTTTTTTTGATGAAAAGCTTGAAGGTTGGCTCTAAGGAAAGATGTGCTATAATGTGTGACATTTTACGCAAAATTGTTGTAAGAGCAGGTAGGCTGTAATGTGAGCATTTGGGCCAATCTAGTGAAGGGATGTACTTGTGGCAGAAATCCACTGCCAGTACAAAAAAAATTATATGTTTTTAATGAAGTATTACCCATAGGAACAGGCCCTGAAAAATATCTGAATGGGTTTCTGTTGCATTATGTCTACAGGACTTGAATGGGAAGTTTTTATTTCTTGTTGAGTGAGGTTCATGTACCTGTAGTGTGGCTTCCCTCCCCACCTGATCCTACCTGACTCTCCCATGCATATCCTCTGGATGTCACTTATTACAGGAGATTCTTGCTTCTTGTTCACAGCAGTCCTTCCCAAAAATCCTAAGTAAGTCCAGAGTTTGGTTCAGAGGATCTTCTGAGGATCTTTCCTTGTCTTGCTGGACACTAATGTGTCCAGGTAAAGGACAGTTTGATTCATATCTTGAAGGGCTTTTGGAGAAATTTGTTGTTGATCAGTTGTGTCTGACTCTTCGCGACCCCATGGACTGCAACACGCCAGGCTTCCCTGTCCATCACCAGCTCCCAGAGCTTGTTCAAACTCATGTCCATTGAGTCGGTGATGCCATCCACCATCTTGTCCTCTGTCATCCCCTTCTCCTCCTGCCTTCAATCCTTCTCAGTGTCAGGGCCTTTTTTAATGAATCAACTCTTCACCTCAGGTGTCCAAAGTATTGTAGCTTCAGCATCAGTCCTTCCAATGAATATTCAGGACTGATTTCTTTTAGGGTTGACTGGTTTGATCTCCTTGCAGTCCAAGGGACTCTCAAGAGTCTTCTCCAACACCACAGTTCAAAAGCATCAGTCCTTTTGCACTCAGCCTTTTTTATGGTTCAAGTAGCACAACTGTACATGACTACTGGAAAAACCATAGCTTCGAATATACGGACCTTTGTTCACAAAGTAATGTCTCTGCTTTTTAACATGCTGTCTAGGTTTGTCATAGCTTTTCTTCCAAGGAGAAAGCATCTTTTGATTTCATGGCTACGGTCACCATTTGCAGTGATTTTGGAGCCCAAGAAAATAAAGTCTCTCAGTTTCTATTGTTTCCCCATCTATTTGCCATGAAGTGATGGGACTCGATCCCATGATCTCAGGTTTTCGAATGTTTAGTTTTAAACCAGCATTTTCAGCTAGGCCTAAGGAATGCCCTCGTAGAAGGCAGACATCAGTAGTGGAAGATGTCACATTTACTTATACTAGCAACCTCCAACTTTTTTTTTTTTTAACACCAAAAATATTTCATATTATGGTATAGCCGATGAGCAATGTTGTGATAGTTTCACATGAACAGCAGAGTACCTCAGCCATGTATATATGTATCCACTCTCCCCCAAACCCTACTCCCATCCAGGCTGGTACATAACTTTGAGCAGAGTTTCATGTGCTATGCTATAGATCTTTGTTGGTTTTCCATGTTAAATATAGCAGTGTGTACATGACCTTCCCCAAATCCCTAACTATCCCTTCCCTCCAGCAACCATAGGTTTGTTTTCTAAGTCTATGGACAACCTCCAACTTTTATAAGATGTTTTCCCTTACCAAATTTTTCCTTCCCTTCTTGTGATAGTAAACCTCACTGTGTTTTGTCTTCTCTGACTGCTTTCTTAGCATTTGTTAGCCACATTGCATTGGCCACATTATCTAGGTTTCCAAGCCTGTATTGTGGGGTCCCTACTTTGGAATTATTTATGATATGGAACAAGATAACCTATGAAAAGGGCTTAATGTAGTTTCTCGCACTTAATAAATGTTAGTTGGTATTATTGAATTACTGTTATGATCATCATCACAATTAGTTATTCTGTTGTTCTTCCACTTTTTATTGAGCATTGTCACATACCAAGTGCTGTGCTAAGAGGTGGGAATAAAGCAGAAAACAAGATGGGTACATTTATACCGTCACAGAGTATTAGTCTGTTTTAATTTTTTCTCCTCATTAGGTTATAAGAATCTCTTCAAGACTGAAGTCCAGAATTTTATATTTTTCCTTCCTGGAATCCTAGATAAAGTACTATATTAGTATGTCCACAGAAGCATGTCTATATACTGGCAGTTAAACTTAAGCCTCTTTGAGGTGACATCTGAGCAGAAACATGAATGATGGGAAGGAGCAAACCACACTACTGACTTGGGGAAGACTGTCCTGGGCAGAGAGAATTGCAGCTTAGATATGCACATTTGCTTATTGCGTATGGGAACAGCAAAGTGACTAATATGATAGCACAGTAAGTGAGGCGAGAACAGAATTTAATGAGGCCAGAGCTAGTAGGGGCTAGAGTATACAGCATCTTGTAGGCCATGATTAAGATGCCAGATTTACCTTCAAGTGTTCAGGGAAGCCCTCACTCACAGTTTGATCTTGTGGCCTATCTGGGACTGGAGGGCATCTCTGTGGAAGCAGAAAGACCAGTTAGGATGCTGTGGCAGCATGTGCAGTAAGGTTTTTGAGAAATGTGTCTGCTTTCCAGAGACAAATAATCTTTGGTTTCTAACCTGTTCATAAATTGAGGGCTGACTATACTTGTCTTTAAAATGTTAAGAAAGTAAAAATCTTGGGATAAGGTGGCCTTATTAAATATATTTCTCACATCTAAGTCTTTGCTAATTAACTATGTTAAAAAACAACCCAAGGAATGTTTCCAAACCTATAGGTAAAGCTCAGGCTTATCATCTTTATTTAAATGTCTATTTGAGTGTAGATAACATCCTGAACAACTGAGAGCTACTCTACCACTTTTTATCTAAGTTTCTAAAACCAAGCGAGAGGGGCGAATATCTTCACTACATGTCCCTAAACACCTGGGATAAATTTGTTTTTATTCTAGAACTTGTCTGTGCCAGCATTTTCATACTTCCTTTGTGTTTTATCTTTTAGCACTTTATCAAATTACAGCGATTTGAAAAAAGATTCTGCTGTGAACCTAAATGCTCCTAGAACCCCAGGAAGGCATGGATTGACAGCCACACCTCAGCAGAAACTCCTCTCCCAGCACTCACCACAGAAGCAGGAAAATGGTACAGATCAATCTCAGGGTGAACAGACTTGTGTGGCTAACGGTATGGTAGCAGCACAAAACCAGGCGGAATGTGAGGAGGACAAGGCGGCCACTCTTAGCCCAGATACTCCTATTCAAACTTCTGAACCGTTGCCCGATACAAGCTTAGTGAATGGAGAAAAACAAGAAGCAACCACAGGCTCTGCATCACCCACAACAAATAGCTGTCATGAAGATGCTTCTGACCGTAGCTCCAGGACTTTATGTGCCAGCCCTGTGCTCCCCATGGAAGAGGAAAGGACAGACTCAGAAGGCAAGGTACAAGAGAGGGAAAGTGAAGAAAGCCCCCTAGAACTGGAACAGCTGGACCAGCACCATGAGATGAAGGTAAAGCATAAGTAGGAGGAAGCACCAACTATTCCACTGTGGTTTGAACTTTATTTTATAGCACTTACGTGATGAATAAGTCTGATCACCCTCACCACCAGTTCAGCAGTTTTCAAGCTGTAGCTGCTGATGCATGTTTCCCCTACTCTCTGAGGAGACACTTCACTTTTTCTTCTATATTATTTCTGTTGGTCTCTCTATTATGATTTCAAGATTCAGAGCAGTGTAAAGACTTTGATATAGGAAAACCACAAACATAGTGTTTATATTTACATCAGAAATTGCCCCCCCATAAACATACGGGCATCCCTAATAATAAACATAGGGCTGCATCCTCAATATTTATGGTCTGAGTAACAGGAAATTATTTAATCCTAAAAATCATCTTAGTTCAGTAATTCATTTATAGAAGAAAAAATAGTCCCAGGAAGCTTAAATGATGTTCCAGACTCACAGTAAAAGCCCAGACACCTTGTGCCTTGACTCTCAAGCCAATATTGTGTCCTGATTCAAGAAGTCACAAGCATAAATGCCTAATTGCAATAAGTGTCAGTGAATGCAGCAGCCATGAGTGATAGGCTAAAGAGAGGTGGGACTGTGGGAAACTAGAAGTTCACTTCCTTTCTAAACAGAGCAGCAGTTTGATAAACCACCTGAGTGGCATTTCTAAGCTAATAAAGGGCTGATTTGCTGATGAAATAATATTCATAACCTACCTATACTACAGCAGAAAGTTTTATAAAACTTCAATAACAAGACCACTGCATTTGTATTCTTTATTTGTGTCAATTTAGTGCTTTGGGAAGATCAATCAATATGGCTTTTACATATTGAGAATTTAGAATTTGAAATTCCAATTCCATTTGGAATTTCTTGGATCAGAGATGCCATATCAGCATTATTATAGAGTTCCCTGGAGTGGAGAGTTGTTTATAATTCTGAAGACAAGGAAAAAAGGTTTCCATTGTTTAGTCTCTCTTATTGATTTTAAATAATAATGTGGGTAGGAGAGTTGAGAATTAAAAATTGGACAATTACAGAAAAATTTGTAAATGACAAATCCAAGTCCTAAATCTGTTTAGAATTTTTTTTTAATGATACTGTGTCTTAAGTTGGAGAAGGCAATGGTACCCCACTCCAGTACTTTTGCCTGGAAAATCCTATGGATGGAGGAGCCTGGTAGGCTGCAGTCCGTGGGGTCACTACAAGTTGGATACACCTGAGCGACTTCACTTTCACGCATTGGAGAAGGAAATGGCAACCCACTCCAGTGTTCTTTCCTGGAGAATCCCAGGGACGGGGGAGCCTGGTGGCTGCCATCTATGGGGTCGCACAGAGTTGGACACAACTGAAGCGACTTAGCAGCAGCAATGTCTTAAGTAGCACTGCCATAGGCAAAAATTCAAAAAGACTGACACTAAAATATTAGAGTAAAAATGATTGATGTGTTCAGAACTTTAAAGTGAAATCTGTCTTATAGTTCAGTTCACAGTGACCCTGAAAAATGTCACAAATAGGCAAAATGCCAGAGGTTTAATTTTAAATGCTGACTCTGAATCAGAGAAAGTTTAAATAAGGAAGTGGGTGGGAGAAAGTGAGTCATCCTCGGTAACAATATCTGAAACATTAAAGAAACAGGACCATACAAAGTGAATCTCTTTAAATCTCAGTATAGTAGTAGATTTTAGGGTCTCTGTGCTTAAATTACTTTGAATGGAAGAGAATTTTAGAACCAAAGAACTCAAGGCTCAATCTGTCATTTTACAGTTGGGATGGTCCCACCAGAAAGTATCAGTAAAACAGCAAGAACTGTTTTCTATTAAGGGAAATATTTTAATTGGTGATNTCTCAGCCGTTCCCGCGCCGTCGCAGCCCGGCACTCTCGGCGGCTGCCCCCAACCTCGGAAATGGGGTGTCTCCTCTCAGCCGTTCCCGTGCCGTCGCAGCCCGGCACTCTCGGCCGCTGTCTCTTGGACACAGGGTGGCTTCTCCCGGCTGCCACCCCTGTCCTCGGACGCGGGGTAGTTCTCCTCGGCTGCGCCCAGTGAGCCGGCTCCGCAGCTGCCTGCGCTTAGTCTATATCATGTTTTTAGATCTGCTCATTCCATTTTTAAATGAGTAGTTGGTATTTTATTAGTCTGTTCACTTGTAGGCAAGTAATAGTCTCAGTTTTTGTTGCAAAGAAGATTACAGTGAAAGCCAACTATTGACTAATAGTTACTCAAAATCACATTCTCTGCTATAGAAATAAAATCTGATTTAGTCCTAACTCTGTAACCTTGGGCAAGTTAACTGGCCTCTTTGAGTCTTGTTTGTTTTTTTTTTTAAGCTCTGGAATTTTGTTGTATATGTATACTACATATAAAATAGGAATAATATTGGCATTCATTTTATAGACTTGTTGTAAGGACCAGTCAGTCTACGTAAAATGCTTGTAACTGTCTGGCCTATTTCCTATTCCAGGGGATCTTCCCAACCCAGGGATCAAACCTGGGTCTCCCACATTGCAGGCAGATTCTTTACCATCTACCAGGGAAACCCACACATAACAATCAACAAGTGAATAATTGTTAGCTATTCTTATTATGGTGATATTATCAACATTTTTGTTGTGATTAACCTAAAAAAAAAAAGTCTCCATAACTCTTTGATGTCCTCACTTTCACCATAAAATCTCTTGTAACTTTTCACAAACCTTATATATGAGTGATTAAACCATTTGTTAGCAAGTTTACTTTTGCTTATCTTTGTGTTGGCTTTGGCAAGGTCAGGGACCTAATGTTAGAAGACCATCTGTGTGGAAGAAGTGTAGTTTTTATAAATAACTACTGGCATTCCCTTGGGTTTTGCAAAATATGACCAGGATACCCATAATTTGCCACAATCAGCTAAAGTATAATTTGCAGTCAGCAAAAGACTTTTTCTTATAAGTTTCTTATTCCACTTCCTCTTCTGCTTTTTCAGAGATGACCTCATCGCATAGCAGTAGTAAACAGTATAATCTGTTGTTTAGTGAATTCTCTGACTCATAAAATGTATTATTTTATCATGGCACGAATTCTGCTTGGTTGTTTTCTTTAAAGATTTCTGTTAGAAATCTTAGCATTAGAAGATAGAAAAGAATATGGTGGGTCAAAAAGATATCACCACTATAAGAATAAAATGAAGGGCTGGAAAAGAATGAACTGCTAATACTAATAACAACTTGGATGTATCTCAAATGCTTTTTGATAAGCAAAAGAAGCAAAGACGCAAAAGACACATACATACTATGTGATTCCATTTACATGTCTTTCTGGAACAAACCAGATCAGCATTACTAGGAGTTAGTGGTAGAAGAGGAATGTGCTTGACTATAGATACCTAAGAAGAGTTTCGATAGAAATATTACCTATCTTGATTGTGGGGGTAGTAACATGATTGTAAGCATTTGTCAAAACTCCTAGAACTATTCACCAAAAGGGTGAGTTTTACTATTTGCAATTTTATCCCAGTAAACCTGGCTTAAAACCTGAAACAAATAGCTGTAGTATTCATGCAGGTCAGTATTTCATGTATGTGAAACAAGATATAACTTATTCTGAAATGTTATATATTTGTTATGTTCTTATGTATTTACTTATTAAACTTACTTAAAGCTTTGTAAGTCACATTTTTAGTTCATTAGGTATTTTATTTTCTTCTCTATAAATAGTGATCATCTAAAAGTTCCTTGAAAGTTTATCAGTTTCATGGTATTATACTGCATATGTTTTTTAGTATTTTAATTTTTTTATATTGATCAGGATGCTACCAGTAACAGCAATACTACTCATCAGTGAGTCAGTTCAGTCACTCAGTTGTGTCCAGCTCTTTGTGACCTCATGGACTGCAGCACGCTAGGCTTCCCCATCCATCACCAACTCCCAGAGCTTGCTCAAATTCATGTCCGTTGAATTGATGCCATCTAACCATCTGATCCTCTGTCATCCCCTTCTCCTCCTGCCTTCAATCTTTCCCAGCATCAGGGTCTTTTCCAATGAGTCAGTTCTTCGCATCAGGTGGCCCGAGTATTAGAGCTTCAGCATCAGCATCAATCCTTCCAATGAATATTCAGGACTGATTTCCTTTAGGATGGACTGGGTGGATCTCCTTGCAGTCCAAGGGACTCTCAAGAGTCTTCTCCAACACCACAGTTCAAAAGCATCAATGCTTCGTCTTTCTTTATAGTGCAGCTGTCACATCTGCATGTGGAAAAACCATCGCTTTGACTAGATGGACCTTTGTTGGCAAAGTAATGTCTGCTTTTTAATATGTTGTCATAGCTTTTCTTCCACGGAGCAAGTGTCTTTTAATTTAATGGTTGCAGTCACCATCTTCAGTGATTTTGGAGTCCAAGAAAATAAAGTCTGTCTCTGTTTCCATTGTTTCCCCATCTATTTGCCATGAATTGATGGGACGGGATGCCATGATCTTATTTTTTTAATTTTGAGTTCTACACTTGATCTTAGCCAAAATGCCAAGAAGCAATGAATGTTGAGTTCCAAACCAGCTTTTTCACTCTCCTATTTCACTTTCATCAAGAGACTCTTTAGTTCCTGTTCGCTTTCTGCCATAAGGGTGGTGTCATCTGCATATCTGAAGTTATTGATATTTCTCCTGGCAGTCATGATTCAAGCTTGTGCTTCATCCAGCCTGGCATTTCTCATGATGTACTCTGCATATAATTTAAGTAAGCAGAGTGACAATATACAGTCTTGACATACTCCATTCCCAGTTTGAAACCAGTCCGTTTTTCCATGTTCAGTTCTAACTGTTGCTTTTCTTGACCTGCATACAGATTTCTCAGGAAGCAGGTCAGACGTTCTGATATTCTCATTTTCTTTGAAGAATTTTCCACAGTGTGTTGTGATCCACACAGTCAAAGGTTTTGGCATAGTCAATAAAGCAGAAGTAGATGTTTTTCTCGACCTCCTTAAATAGTAAGGAAGTTTATTGGCTTCATTTCTGTGGTTATGAGATGACTGCTCTTTAGCACTTAAACCTGCACGTGCCCTCATCTACATGGAGCAGCAAACAGATCTCTTTTTTCTTTGTTTCTTCCGTAAGGGTAGGGAGCCTTCTTTTCCTAAGCTGCCATTGCATATTGTCTCGTGTCACATTGGCTCCTAAACCAATTAATGTATACCGTTGACAGCGACACCATTCAGGGCTCTCTTTTCATCTGTGGATAAGGTCAGTTTCTGCAAAAGAAAGATTACATAGTACTGGGATAGACACATCAACCACATCTGGATACCATTAAGAGATAAGGGGAAGAGGGGGATGCCAGGCAGGCAGGCAACAACGCTAGTACTTTACTCTGAATTTATTAAGTTAAACCAAAATCTTGACTAATTGTGGAATTTGATTGCTGTATAGTTCTTATTTCAGTGTTTCTGAGACCACAAATTATTTAAACAGCATTATGTTACTTTATCCTAAAGACTCACATAAAAATATCTCAGTTCAGTGGTAATATAAGAAGCAGCATGATAACTTTCCACATTAGAATGTACATTGCATATAAAGCATAGCGTAGATGTCATATATGTTTAATACCATGAAATATTTATACAACTTCATAGCTTTTTATACAGAATTCAAAATGTAGCCTTTATACAAATTAGACACTGGCTTAAAGTATATTTTGGTCTGCTTTGGCACTAAAGTTTTTACTAAACTCATTATAGTCATACTCTCCTAGAATGGAAAGAGTATTTCAGAAAAGTAGGTAGAAAACAACTCTGAATGGTACACAGAGCCTAGATTTTATCCTGTTCGTGAGAAGAGGACTATTGGAGACTTTTTTTTTCCATTTCCTATTAGAATTAGATGAGCAGAGCAGAGTTTTAGAAAGATTCCTAAATACAATATATACAATAGTATTCAAGGTGGGTTAGAGCCACCAAAATAATGGAATCAGATAATTGGACAACTATTGATTGGCCTGGGCTTGAGATAAGGTATGAGCAAACAGGATACTAGTGATGAGAACTTAAAAGATGATGCTAAAGACAGAATATTATGAATAAGAGTTGATGGCTGACTGGATTTTGTGATAGGGAACTAAGCTTAAAGTAATTTAAGTCAGCTAATTAGAAAGGGATAGAACCACTGCTGGGTTGGTAAGGTCCAAGGATGGTGGTAGAATGGAGATTTTACAGAAAAGGTAATTTTGGTCTTAGATTAACAACATGTCAAAGCAATAATAAGTGTCCAGCAATATTTAGGCATGTGCAACTGCTGTTTATCATTCATTCACTGATATTTTATTGAATGCCATTGTTTTATTGAAGCACTGTAGTAGACACAAGAGATGGATCAGTTAACAAGGGGAAAATATTCCTGTCCTCATGGTACTAGTAAGGTTATACAAAGATATTTAAGAGTTAAGTAGATGTAAACTGAGGAAATAATGAAGTCTGGATTTAATTAAAAATAATATAGGTAGAGGGGAGATGGGTGGGAGCATAGATGAAAGATTAACAATGAGTTGATGTTGGATCTTGATGTTAGACACATGGGAATTTGCTTTATTGTTTTTTCTAGTTTTATATAAGATTGAAATTTTCTATAATTAAAAATTTTAAGCTAAAAAGTTCTGTGCATAGAACTAATAGAGTGATACAAGCAAGTGCAAAGAGTAGCCTGAGGGAGGTAGGTGAAAAATGAGGAAAGTGTAGTACCTGGGAAATAAAAAAAATAAAAGATGTTTCAGGGAAAAGATGGAAGATACTGTTAATTGATGCAGAGATCAGAGAAGTTATAATCTAAAGAAGTTGTCATAGGTTAAATCTAGCAGATTGCTAATGTCTAGTTTTGTTCACTTCTGGTTGGATGTTCCTTGGTGCCTTAAAGAAATTGAGTATGTGAGAAGCTTAAGAATACTTTTGATGAAACCATTTGATAATGTTTATTACTTTAGAAATACCATCCAAGCTTTCTTTCCTAATATGTGAATATCTGTTCTATTTTTAGGAGACTGATGAAGAAAAACTTCACAAAATAGCCAATGAACTTTTGCTTACAGAAAGAGCTTATGTCAGCCGACTTGATCTCTTAGATCAGGTAATATTTTCTCTTTCAGAATTATTTTATTTTTGTCATTATACATCACTTTAACTTAGTAATTAAAGTGTTTTAGAAACTGCGAGAAGGGCTTGCCTGTTTCTGGCTACTTCCTCAAGGAAATCACTAACATTTTCAACTTTGTCAGTGAATTAATTAGGCATAAAGGTTTCATAATTCATAGAAAACAGATTGAAAGATTCTCTTATGGGTCACAGAATATCTTTATTTGTGTCTTTCAACCTAAACACTACTCTTGTTTCTTGACCCTTTATTGTGATCCTAAAGGCCGTGTTACTAAATAGGAGATTCTGATGCTGGCATGAATACATCACTGATTCTTGTCTCACTTGCTGTTCAGCCATTGAGAGTGACTGGAATTGCCTACAGTCATAGGGCCAGATGGAAATTTGAAATTTCACTTGTTCAGCCTTGCACGAAAAGTTAAAAACAGTGCCTGGTGTTAATAGTTGTTGAATATGTGAATAACATTTTATACTTTTATCACGGTAGAGGTTTGTGAATCATCTCAAGTCTACATTTGCGAGGAAAGTTTTAAAATGCATCATTAGAACATTATCNAGTTTCAGCTTCAGCATCAGTCCTTCCAATGACTATTCCAGGTTGATTTCCTTTAGGATTGACTGGTTGGATCTCCTTGCAGTCCAAGGGACTCTCAAGACTTCCCCAACATCACAGGTCAAAAGCATCAATTCTTTGGTGCTCAGCTTTCCTTATATAGTCCAAGTCTCACATCCATACATGACTACTGGAAAAACAATAGCTTTGAGTAGATGACTGGACCTTTGTCGGCAAAGTAATGTCTCAGCTTTTTAATATTCTGTTTAGGTTGGTCATAGCTTTTCTTCTAAGGAGCAAACATCTTTTAATTTCATGATTACAGTCACCATCTGCAGAGATTTTGGAGCCCANCATACATGACTACTGGAAAAACAATAGCTTTGAGTAGATGACTGGACCTTTGTCCGCAAAGTAATGTCTCAGCTTTTTAATATTCTGTTTAGGTTGGTCATAGCTTTTCTTCTAAGGAGCAAACATCTTTTAATTTCATGATTACAGTCACCATCTGCAGAGATTTTGGAGCCCAAAGAAAATAAAGTCTGTCACTGTTTCCCCATCTGTTTGCCATGAAGTGATGGGACCAGATGCCATGATCTTCATTTTTTCTATTTTGAATTTTAAGCCAGCCTCTTCATTGTCTTTTCACTTTAGTCGAGAGTCTCTTTTGTTCCTCATTGCTTTCTGCCATGAGAGTGGTGTCATCTGCATATCTGAGGTGATGGATGTTTCCCCCGGAAATCTTGATTCCAATTTGTGCTTCATCCAGCCCGACATTTTGCCTAATGTACTCTGCATATAAGTCACTATCTGCTTATAGGGTCATTATTTCTAATTTATTCCTTCATGCCTATACTGTAGTTACGAAATTCTGGCTGCACAATTCTGTATGAACATCTTGTCATCAGTACACAGTCAACATGTTCAATTCCCGTCTTTAGCTTTCAGACATTTTTTCCACATAATATTTATACTTTGTAATGTTTGTGATTATGTGATTGGATTTATTACACAACACCAATATTCTTTTATTCACCAGAATTTGATCACATGGCTTTATCTTTGATTTATCATTTTTCCTCATTCTCTGTTTGTGTTCTTTATATAGTATATTCAAGGGACTTAACATGGAACTTGTTGCATATAAATGCTCAATATGGTGATGGTGATAATGATTATTATTATTGTTTCATCAAGTATTAAAACTCTGAATCAGCAATATCTGTCTTCTCCATATTATAAGGAAAGGATGGAGTTGTGAAAGGAGTGATAGTTTGAGAATCAGCTAAGCTAGTTAAGATTCTAGTCTGCTACTTATAGTCACTTGATCTTAGAAAGCTCCCCTAACTTTTCTGGACCAATTTCTTCATGTAAAATTTGGGAATCAGTAATATTTTCTTGGCGATATATGTGTGTATGCATATGTGTGTGTCTGTCCCCTAGGCTTGCTGGAGAAAGTCAAATGGGATAAACTAAACTTACAATATTTGTAAATTACAGGTTATTAAGGGGAGCCATTCACCCTCAGCTTCCATGCTAATTTCAGGCTGTTTTTACTTAGTTTCCCTACATGTTCCCAAGGCCACACTGCAATAGATTGATCTTAATAGATGTCATATCTAATGATATTACTCCACAGCCTGAAAACCTGCATTAGGTAAAATAAATCTAAACCCAGCTTGACATTATTACACCAGATTACATTTTAGTTTCTTGTTTGCTTTGAATGCAAATATCATGTCTTATCTTAATATTGACACATTTTTACCCTGAAGTGCTTTGGTCATGGTCATCAGTAAATATATTAAGGGTTTCTGCTGTGTTTAATATGAAGAGGAACACATCTTATTTTCAAGTAATCTTTTTTCTCCCCTTCCACATTAATCGCTTACTGAAAGCATGTTCTATGGACTCAATTTTGCCAGAGCAAAGGAGGTCTATTCAGAGTTTGGTTTCTAATGAAAGAAAATACCATGACCTAATGAAAAATTAAAATTTTATTATCTTGTCACCCTTCTACATGTGGAGTCTTTTCAGTTCAAAGGAAATGACATTTATAGTAGCCTTATTATAGGATAGTTTCTGCTAAATCCATAGTCATTTAATATAGTTTTACTTAGTAAACTTCTTTTGATAGATGCTTCTTTTGAAAATCTCTGGAGTTATGATTTGATAGTGTGACCTGACAAACCCTTGTAATGACCAGTCAAAGTAGATGCCATCAATCTGGAATTTTCTTGCTTAAAATTCTGCTTGGTTTTTTTTTTTTTTCCTGAGTAGATTGGTGGTCCTCAGATTTTAATGGAAAAAATTGGGGATGTTCTTAAATACATATGCCCAGGCTGTGGTCTCAGAATTGTGGTTTCATAGTTTAGAGTGGTGTTTAGGATTTCCATTTTTAATAGCATCCCAGGAATGTATCTAACGCAGGTGATACACAGGCCACACTTTGTAGAGAAACGCTGCCCTTAGTGAAAGTTCTGTATTATCTTGAGTTTTTAGACTGGCTAACCTAATTTTTAAATCTTTCTTTAAAAACCTTTCTCATTACAGAAACAGAAGATCTGTGGGAGCTTGACTTTGCAGCATCACATGCTAGAACCTGTTCAGCGCATTCCCCGGTATGAGATGCTCCTTAAGGACTACCTAAGGAAATTGCCCCCTGATTCTCCGGACTGGAATGATGCTAAAAGTAAATCCCCCCTTCCATTATGGGATAATTTAGTGGCCAAGTAGCATTGTGATTTCAAAGTGAAGTAGAAGCCACTTTAGTAAAATATTGGTGCCAGAAAATAACCTCACTGGAAGTTGTTATCAACACCTCAATTAGGCAAGCACTTCTGAGCCCAAATCATAGGCTTAGAGCAACGCAAATCACATTTCTCATGCTGGTTTCACATTAGTGATTAAGTCTGAAACATAAAACTGTAGTCTTAAGACATCTGGAATAGCAATACACAATTACCTTCTCACAGGAAGAGTACAGCCATTCAGAATTACTAGTGCTGCTGGTTAATTAGGGGGGTAGATATATACCAAGAAAACTAAGATGACATTTACTATTTAAAAATAGCCTAAGCAAAGTGATTTCTCTCTACTTTTTACTAAGAAGAGAAAATAATGGTGTTTAGTGTCAGCATTTTCCCTGAGAAACCTTTATTCCTGTTCTACTCATTATCTTTTTTTTATTAGATCATAATGAAAGACTTTTTAGGACCTAAGCATTTCAATAAGATATTTATTTTCTTGTGTACTTTTGAAAAAATCAATTAACTGTGTAAAATGAAAATTTAACTTGGGTTGGTAATCAGCATGTAGTACAACTGCTACTAAAACCAGCAGAACTAGTGGTAAGATTGGAAGTTGGATTACTATTGCTACTTCTTAGACTCATCTCTTGGGCAATAGCCCCAGCCCATCTTAACTTGTCTCCCTCTACCTTGGATCCTATATGAAATGTACTGAATTGCTCAAATCAGGATAATTCTCTAAAATTTAAATAAAAATTCCTTTTCTTCTATATTCAAAGGCTTGGACTTGTGCTAAGGTACCTATGTCAAAAGTGAGAAAGTTGGAATTATCTGATGGTCCAGTAGTTAAGAATTCACCTGCCAGTGCAGGGGATACAGTTTTGATCTCTTGCCTGGGAAGATTCCCCATGCTACAGAGCAACTAAGCCTGTGTACCACAACTGTGGAACATGTAAGCCACAACTATTTACCCACGCACCATAGAGCTCATGTTCCACAAACAAGAGAAGCCACAGAAGTGAGAAACCCATACACCGCAACAAAGAGTAGCCCCTGATTGCTGCAACTAGAGAAATCCTGCACACAAAAACAAAGACCCAGGGCAGCCGAAAAATAAATAAATAAAAATTTTAAAATAGAAAAAAAAAGACTGTGCAGTGAGAGGGGTAGGGGCTGGTGGTCCCCACACTTCCTCCCCCCTCTCCAAAATGAGAACGTTGGCAACACAATAGGGTATTTTATTGCTCTTTGATTTCCCATTACTACTTATACTAACATTCTAAGGAAACACGAAAATACTTTCAGAAACCTAAAAGTAGAAGGGAAAGCAGCAAAAATGCATTTTGTTCAGCAGTAGAACAAAGAAGACAGAAAAGCTGGTTTAGAATGATGAGGTTGTTATGATATCAGAATTAACCCAAACAGTATTTATAGGATAGAAAAGAAAGGAGGAGAGCAGGGCATGATGGAGGATTGAGAACATTCCCTCAGGTTAACCCAGCAGGAAGCCTCAGCTTCTACCTTCGACCTCTCTTCACCAGTAGTCCTGAAGCTTCTGCCTTGCCCATATCAAAGCTCCTACCTGCCCCATTCCCATCTCTCACTACCACTTGCCCTAGCAACAAAACCTTCCATCGACATTGGCATCATAAAATTCTCGTTCACCTAGATTAGAACTGTGAGTGTGTTTTCCCAGAGAAAACTGATTATGTTTGTTGGTTAATTTACTTGCAAAACTAGTTAAATACTACTGCTGAAATGTAGAGCTTTTGAGTCAGAAGATTTAGTTTCAAATGTAGCCCTTCAGTATCATAATCTGTGACCCTACCCAAGGAACATCACTCTCTACTTCTTTCATCTGCCAAATGAAGCTTATGTATTTTCCATTCAGGATTGCATAAAAATGAATTGACACAATATATATGAACATCCCTGACAAAGCGCCTTGTAACAAGCTATTGTCATGATGTTTGCTATTTTGAAGATTCCTAATGAATTAAATATACCTGTGAGCATAGTCACTATATATGACTTTTTATGAGTAAATACCTTTCAATTTCCAAATCATCTGCTTACAAATGAACTTTGGAAGTATCCAATTTGTAAATGGAAATTGCCCCTGCTTTTATTGTGTGTCTTTGGTCTCAGATTCCTTATTATGCTATATATTACTCAGCTATATAGTAATATAGAAAGGACAAAATATATTTACTTTTCTTTTTTCCTGTTTAGAATCACTTGAAATTATATCTACAGCAGCAAGCCATTCTAATAGTGCAATAAGAAAAATGGTAAGTAGTTTTCAGAGAAAATGGGAGTCTTTTAGTTAGATAATGGTTAATAATGTAGTCTAATATTATCTATAGTTTTAGACCAAAATGAATTGACACAAGTGAACAAAAAATATTGTTTATAAAATGTTTAGAACTATCTGTAATTATCCTCTTCCCTCTTCTCCCAGGTTTTAATTTGCTCTTAACTGATCTTTATCCTTAAGTTTATGCTTAGTTCCAATCCTTTCTGAATTGTGTATATTTTAGCTGCAGTCATTGATTAAAGGCATTAAGATGAAACCTCCTTCTATTTGATCTTGCTGTGTTTTCCAGGAAAACCTAAAGAAACTCTTAGAGATTTATGAAATGTTGGGAGAAGAAGAAGACATTGTAAATCCTTCAAATGAATTAATAAAAGATGGACAGATCCTCAAACTAGCTGCTCGGAACACATCAGCACAAGAACGCTACCTTTTCTTAGTGAGTTTTGTAGTATGAGGAAGTCACATAAGAATACCGCATAACACTGTTATATGTATCTTGGAAAAGTAAGGTGCTTGCTTGCTCACCCAAGCAATTATTTCTAATCTGATTTAGTCAATACTGTCTGGATTCCATATCAGGGAATGTCCGTAGTAACTGAAACTTGTTCTTTGAAGGACAAAATCTGTTTTTGAAGTATTTTTCTGTGTACTTATCATGTGTAATTTATTTCAGTAACACATAGTGAAGATAAATTTAATGTTTCCTTGAAGATCATAGGCATCAGTGTATATGGGGGGATCACTGTTTTAATTATTTTTGTTTTAAGAAATATGTAAACAAAGTTGAAAAACTTGTGCTTCAAATGTCTATGTAAAAGTACATGAGTTTGCTACATAGTTCTTTTTCACTGTAGTCACTCTCCGTCCCTCTCTTAACTTCCTGGAAATGACAATTAGTCTAGAACTTCCTGGAGAAGGAATGACAAACCCCTTCAATATTCCTGCCTTGAGAACCCCATGAACAGTAGGAAAAGGCAAAAATATATGACACTGAAAGATGAATTCCCCACGTCAGTAAGTGCTACTGGAGAAGAGTGGATAAATAACTCCAGAAAGAATGAAGAGATGAAGCCAAAGCAAAAACAACACCCAGCTGTGGATGTGACTGGTGATGGAAGTAAAGTCTGATGTTGTAAAGCTCAATATTGCATAGGAACATGGAATGTTAGGTCCATGAATCAAGGTAAATTGGAAGTGGTCAAGCAGGACATGGGAATCAGAGAACTAAAATGGACCAGAGTAGGTGAATTTAGTTCAGATGACCATTATATCTGTTATTGGGGGCACGAATCCCTTAGAAGAAATGGAGTAGCCCTCATAGTCAACCAGAGTCCGAAATGCAGTACTCGGATGCAATCTCAAAAATGGCAGAATGATTTTTGTTCATTTCCAACGCAAACCATTCAGTATCACAGTAATCCAAGTCTCTGTCTCAACCACTAATGCAGAAGAAGTTGAAGTTGAACGGTTCTATGAAGACCTACAAGACCTTCTAGAACTAGTATCAAAAAGATGTCCTTTTCATCATAGGGGACTGGAATGCAAAAGCAGGTAGTTAAGAGATACCCAGAGTAACAGGCAAGTTTGGTCTTGGGGTACAAAATGAAGTAGGGCAAAGGCTAACAGTTTTGTCAGGAGAACACACTGGTCATACAAAACACCCTCTTCCAACAACACAAGAGAAGACTCTACACATGGACATCACTAGATGGCCAACACCAAAATCAGATTGATTATATTCTTTGCAGCCGAAGATGGAGAAGCTCTATACAGTCAGCAAATACAAGACTGGGAGTTGACTGTGGCTCAGATCGTGAAATCCTTATTGCAGAATTCAGACTTAAACTGAAGAAAGTAGGGAAAGCCACTAGACCATTTAGGTATGAACTAATTCAAATCCCTTATGATTATACAGTGAAAGTGACAAATAGATTCAAGGAATTAGATGTGATAGAGTATCTGAAGAATGATGGACAAAGGTTCATAACATTGTATAGAAGGCAGTGATTAAAGCCATCACCAAGAAGAAGAAATGCAAAAAAGCATGTCTGAGGAGGCTTTACAAATAGCTGAGAAAAGAAGCTAAATGCAAAGGAAAAAATGAAAGATATACCCATTTGAATGCAGAGTTTCAAAGAATAGCAAGGAGAGATAACAAAGCCTTCTTAAGTGATCAACGCAAAGAAATAAAGGAAAACAATAGAATGGGAAAGACTAGAGGTCTCTTTGAACTGTGGTGTTGGAGAAGACTCTTGAGAATCCCTTGGACTGCAAGGAGATCAAACCAGTCACTTCTACAGGAAATTATTCCTGAATATCATTGGAAGGACTATGCTAAAGCTGAAATTCCAATTTTTTGGCCACCTGATGGGAAGAACTGATTCACTGGAAAAACCCTGATGCTGGGAAAGATTGAAGGCAAGAGGAGAAGGGGACGACAGAGGATGAGATGGTTGGATGGCATCACCGACTCGCTGGACATGGGTTTGGGTGGATTCCGGTTGTTGGTGATGGACAGGGAGGCTTGGAATGCTGTGGTTCATGGGGTCGCAAAGAGTCGGACATGACTGAGTGACTGAACTGAACTGAACTAGGACTTACTGATGATAAGTGCTCTTCTTGGGGCATCCAGGCCTTTATATTTTAGTCTCTATTAATTCCAGTTCCTTTCTATATCTAATGATACAATAATAATCATAACGGCTAACAATGTTTAACAATAACCTTGAATAATTAAATAATAGCTCATTAAATTTTAGCTATTTCTGTGATTGTAATCATAGGCAAAGAAACAGAGTTACATTGATAAAGAGGCTGCCCTGTGACTGTCACATGACACATTCTCAGGATGTTAGTCACGTCTGACTTTTCTCCTGCATAGCAGTCATGTCACGAGACTTAGTATGAGTTGTTTGGGACTAGCGGATTCTGATTGCAGCTTCCCTTGAAAGACAAATTTATAGGAACTAACTGTCATGGAGAGGGTGTTCATGATATCTCTCATTTTTAAAAAAGAACATTTGGTCACCAGGTGATTGAACATTTCTAGTTCAAGTTGATAAAACTCAAGAAAATTGAAAACATGTCCACACAAAATTTGTACATGAATGTTCTTAGCAAAATTATTTATTATAGCCCCAAAGTAGAAACAACCTAAGTGTTCATCAATTGATGAATAGATAAACAATTTGGTATACCTATTCACTGGAATAATATATGGCAGTAAAATGGAATAAAATACTAATATATGCTATGTGGATAAACTTTGAAACATTGTGTAAGTGAAAGAAGCCACTCACAAAAGGCCACATTTTATGATATGATTTCATTTATGTGAAATGTCTAGAATATTACTACTTGCAGAAAGTAAGTGGTGGTAGCCTTGGACTGGTGCAGAGAGGAAATAGGCACAGGATTTCTGTTTAGAGTCATAAAGTGTTCTGAAATTAGTGATGGTTGCACAACTTACAGCTATATAAAAACCGTGAATTATACTTTTTTAAAAGGGTTTTTTGAATTATATCTCAGCATAATTTTTATACATAGTTTCCAAATTGCCTATAAAAAAATCTTCATTTGGGCTCAAAAGAAGAACTTCACCTTGCAGAGGTTTTATAGAGACCTAGATGTAAATCAGGGACTTGTAATATTTTATTAGGATTCAGAGAGCTATTTACTTAGAAATATAGGTTTGGTTTATATCTTTCCTTTTCTCCTTTGCTTTTTGCTTCTCTTCACAGCTATTTGTAAGGCCTCCCCAGACNTTTCCAAATTTGCTGGCATATTGAGTGCAACACTTTCACAGCATCATCTTTCAGGATTTGAAACACCTCACCTGGAATTCCGTCACCTCCACTTGCTTTATTTATAGTGATGCTTTCTAAGGCCCACGTAACTTCACATTCCAGGATGTCTGGCTCTAGATGAGTGGTCACACCATCATGATTAACCAGGTCAAGATCTTTCTTGTACAGTTCCTCTGTGTGTTCTTGCCACCTCTTCTTAATATCTTCTGCTTCTGTTAGGTCCATACTATTTCTGTCCTTTATCGAGCACATCTTTTCATGAAATGGTCCCTTGGTATCTCTAATTTTCTTGAAGAGATCTCTAGTCTTTCCCATTCTATTGTTTTCCTCTATTTCTTTGCATTATCACTGAGGAAGGCTTTCTTATCTCTTCTTGCTATTCTTTGGAACTCTGCATTCAGATGCTTATATCTTTCCTTTTCTCCTTTGCTTTTTGCTTCTCTTCACAGCTATTTGTAAGGCCTCCCCAGACAGCCATTTTGCCTTTTTGCATTTCTTTTCCATGGGGATGGTCTTGATCCGATGTGGATTTATCTCTGGGTTTTTATTTTGTTCCATTAATCTATATTTCTGTCTTTGTGATGGTATCATAGTACCTTGATGACTGTGGCTTTGCAGTAGAGCCTGAAGTCAGGCAGGTTGATTTCTCCAGATGCATTCTTCTCTCTCAAGATTGCTTTGGCTATTTGAAATTTTTTGTGTTTCTATACAAATCGTGAAACTATTTGTTCTAGTTTTGTGTAAAATAGATGGAGAGACAGTGGAAACAATGTCAGACTTTATTTTTCTGGGCTCCAAAATCACTGCAGATTGTGATTGCAGCCATGAAATTAAAAGTTTACTCCATGAAAGAAAAGTTATGACCAACCTAGATAGTGTATTCAAAAGAAGAGACATTACTTTGCCAACAAATGTCTGTCTAGTCATGGCTATGGTTTTTCCAGTGTTCATGTATGGATGTGAGAGTTGGATTGTGAAGAAAGCTGAGCACCAAAGAATTGATGCTTTTGAACTGTGGTGTTGGAGAAGACTCTTGAGAGTCCCTTGAACTGCAAAGAAATCCAACCAGTCCATCCTAAAGGAAATCACCCCTGGGTGTTCTTTGGAAGGAATGATGCTAAAGCTGAAATCCCAGTACTTTGGCCACCTCATGCGAAGAGCTGTCTCACTGGAAAAGACTCTGCTGCTGCGGGGCAGGAGGAGAAGGGGATGACAGAGGATGAGATAGCTGGATGGCTCCACTGACACGGGAGTTTGAATGAACTCCCAGAGTTGGTGATGGACAGGGAAGCCTGACGTGCTGCAGTTCATAGGGTCACAAAGTCAGACACGGCTGAGCGACTGAACTGAACAGAATTTGATAGGGATTGCACTGAAACTATAGATTCAATAGGTAGTATACTCAATGGGTTGCACTTTGAGTAGTGTACTCATTTTCACTATATTGAATCTTCCAATCCATGAACATGGTATATTTCTCTTTTAGTTGTGTCTTCTTTGATTTCTTTCATCAGTGTTTTATAGTTTTGTATATATAGGGCTTTTGTTTCTTTAGGTAGATTTAGTCCAAAGTATTTTATTCCTTTCGTTGCAATGGTGAATGGAATTGTTTCCTTAATTTCTCTGTTTTCTCATTATTAGTGTATAGGAATGCAAGGGATTTCTGTCTGTTAATTTTATATCCTGCAACTTTACTATATTCATTGCTTAGCTCTAGTAATTTTCTGGTGGAGTCTTTAGGGTTCTCTATGTAGAGGATTATGTCATCTGCAAACAGTGAGAGTTTTACTTTTTCTTTTCCAATCTGGATTCCTCTTATTTCATTTTCTGCTCTGATACAATGGCCAAAACTTCCAAAATTATATATAATAGTAGTGGTGAGAGAGGGAACCCTTGTCTTGTTCCTGAATTTAGGGGAAATGCTTTCAATTTTTCACCATTGAGTATAATGTTTGCTCTGGGTTTGTCATATATAGCTTTTTATTAAGTTGAAGTATATTCCTTCTATGCCTGCTTTCTGTAGGTTTATTTATTTATTTATCATAAATGGATGTTGGATTATGTCAAAGGCTTTTTCTGCATGCACTGAGATAATCATATGATTTTTGTCTTTTCATTTGTTAATATGGTATATTACATTGATTGATTTGCAGATACTGAAGAATCCTTGCATCCTTGGGTTAAAACCCACTTGATCATGATGTATGATATTTTTAATATGTTGTTGGATTCTATTTGCTAGAATTTTGTTAAGGATTTTTGCATCTATTTTCATCAGTGATATTGGCCTGTAGTTTTCTTTCTTTCTTTATTTATTCTTTGTGTGGCATCTTTGTCTCATTTTGGTATTAGGGTGATGCTGGCCTCATAGAATGAGTTTGGACATTTACCTCCTTCGGTAATTTTCTGGAAGCGTTTGAGTAGGATAGGCGTTAGCTCATCTCTAAAGTTTTGGCAGAATTCAGCTATGAAGCCATCTGGTCCTGGACTTTTGTTTGCTGGAAGATTTCTGATTACAGTTTCAATTTCCCTGCTTGTGATGAGTCTGTTAAGATTTTCCATTTCTTCCTGGTTCAGTTTTGGAAAGTTGTATTTTTCTAAGAATTTATGAGTTTCTTTCAAGTTGTCCGTTTTATTAGCATATAGTTGCTGATAGTAGTCTCTTATTATCCTTTGTATTTCTGTGTTGTCTGTTGTGATCTCTCCATTTTCATTTCTAATGTTTTTAATTTGATTCTTCTCCCTTTGTTTCTTGATGAGTCTGGCTAATCGTTTGTCAATTTTATTTGTCTTCTCAAAGAACCAGCTTTTGGCTTTGTTGATTTTTACTATGGTCTCTTTTGTTTCTTTTGCATTTATTTCTGCCCTAATTTTTAAGATTTCTTTCATCNCTTCTCCCTTTGTTTCTTGATGAGTCTGGCTAATCGTTTGTCAATTTTATTTGTCTTCTCAAAGAACCAGCTTTTGGCTTTGTTGATTTTTACTATGGTCTCTTTTGTTTCTTTTGCATTTATTTCTGCCCTAATTTTTAAGATTTATTTCCTTCTACTAACCCTGGGGTTCTTCATTTCTTCGTTTTCTAGTTGCTTTAGGTGTAGAGTTAGGTAATTTATTTGAGTTTTTTTCTTGTTTCTTGAGATAAGCCTGTATTGCTATGAACCTTCCCCTAGCACTGATGTACAGTGTCCCATAGATTTTCAGTTGCTGTTATCATTTTCATTCGTTTCAATGCATATTTTAATTTCTTTTGTGATTTGTTGGTTATTCAGCAGCGAGTTGTTCAGCCTCCATATGTTGGAATTTTTAATAGTTTTTCTCCAGTAATTGACATCTAAACTTACAGCATTGTGGTCAGAAAAGATGCTTGGAATGATTTCAATTATTTTGAATTTACTCATGTATGGATGTGAGAGTTGGACTGTGAAGAAGGCTGAGCCCACAGAATTGATGCTTTTGAACTGTGGTGTTGGAGAAGACTCTTGAGAGTCCCTTGGGCTGCAAGGAGATTCAACCAGCCCATTCTGATGGAGATCAGGCCTGGAATTTCTTTGGAAGCAATGATGCTAAAGCTGAAACTCCAGTATTTTGGCCACCTCATGCGAAGAGTTGACTCATTGGAAAAGACTTTGATGCTGGGAGGGATTGAGGGCAAGAGGAGATGGGGATGACAGAGGATGAGATGTCTGGATGGCATCACTGATTCAATGGACATGAATCTGAGTGATCTCCAGGAGATGGTGATGGACAGGGAAGCCTGGTGTGCTGAGATTCATGGGGTCACAAAGAGTCGGACAAGACTGAGCGACTGAACCTAACTGAACTGAAGGCTAGTTTATAACCCAGNGAGGGCAAGAGGAGATGGGGATGACAGAGGATGAGATGTCTGGATGGCATCACTGATTCAATGGACATGAATCTGAGTGATCTCCAGGAGATGGTGATGGACAGGGAAGCCTGGTGTGCTGAGATTCATGGGGTCACAAAGAGTCGGACAAGACTGAGCGACTGAACCTAACTGAACTGAAGGCTAGTTTATAACCCAGGATATGATCAATTCTGGAGAAGGTTCCTTGCGCACTTGAGAAAAAAGTGAAATTCATTGTTTTGGTGTGAATGTCCTGCAGATATCAATTGGGTCTAACTGGTCTATTATATCATTTAAAGTTTGTGATTCCTTGTTAATTTTCTGTTTAGTTGATCTATACATAGATGTGTGTGGGATATTAAAGTGTCCTACTATTATTGTTATTGGTAATTTCCCCTTTCATACTTGTTAGCATTTGTCTGACGTGGTGCTCCTATGTTGAGTGCATATATATATTTATAATTGTTATACCTTCTTGGATTGATCCGTTGATCATTATGTAATGTCCTCCTTTGTCTCTTTTCACAGCCTTTGTTTTATTTTATTTTTTTAGGGGAATATTTTATTTTATTTTTATTAAGTTTAAATTTTTATTTTTTAGTTTGTTTTGCTTTACAATACTGTACTCATTTTGCCATANACTTTGGCCACCTCCTGCGAAGAGTTGACTGATTAGAAAAGACTCTGATGCTGGGAGAGATTGGGGCAGAAGGAGAAGGGGACGACAGAGGATGAGATGAATAGATGGCATCACTGATTACTAGATGGGCATGAGTCTGAGTGAACTTCGGTAGTTGGTGATGGACACGCCAGGGAGTCCTGGCGTGCAGTGATTCATTGGGTCGCAAAGAGTCGGACATGACTAAGCGACTGAACTGAACTGAATAGGTTTGATTACTCGGATATGGTGCAGCGAGCACATCAGGAGATGATTGCCATTGAAAAGATAGTTATACTCACAGATCCCAAAAGGCGGAGGAACACCACACCAAGGGCTTCATGAAAAAGCACCAGGGTTAGTCAGAAGGCAGAGGGAGCAAGCAGAACCTGTGGGCAAGAACTTTTAGTTTGGTTTCTGCAAGTAGGAATAGGCAAGGCAGGGAAAACATGCTTAGAATTTACTGGTTTAAACCATTTCATTAGGCTGTGGGGGCACAGGGACTGTTGCCTAATACCTAGCCTTAGGGTTCTTGGAAAAGGGGAATACTGGCCCAAAGTATAAGAACTCACTAGAGAAGGTGGTTGGGGTATGGGCTCTGGGTCTGTTAGTTTAAAGTTATGCTTGCATGTTAGTCACTCACTGTCTCAGAATTAAGTAGTGCTGAGAGGGAGTATCACTTCATGGCAAACAGATGCGGAAACAGTGACAGAANGGAAAAGGGGAATACTGGCCCAAAGTATAAGAACTCACTAGAGAAGGTGGTTGGGGTATGGGCTCTGGGTCTGTTAGTTTAAAGTTATGCTTGCATGTTAGTCACTCACTGTCTCAGAATTAAGTAGTGCTGAGAGGGAGTATCACTTCATGGCAAACAGATGCGGAAACAGTGACAGAATTTATTATGGGGGGCTCCAAAATCACTGCAGATGGTGATTGCAGCCATGAAATTAAAAGACACTTACTCCTTGGAAGGAAAGCTATGACCAACCTAGACAGCATATTAAAAAGCAGAGACATTACTTTGTCAACAAAGGTCCATCTAGTCAAGTCTCTGTTTTTTCCAGTAGTTATGTATGGATGTGAGAGTTGGACTAAAGAAAGCTGAGCGTGGAAGAATTGATACCTTTGATCTGTGGTGTTGGAGAAGACTCTTGAGAGTTCCTTGGACTGCAAGGAGATTGAACCAGTCCATCCTAAAGGCTATCAGTCCTGGGTGTTCACTGGAAGGACTGATGTTGAAGCTGAAACTCCAATACTTTGGCCACCTGATGCGAAGAGCTGACTCATTTGAAAAGACCCTGATGCTGGGAAGGATTGAGGGCAGGAGGAGAAGGGGACGACAGAGGATGAAATGGTTGGATGGCATCACTGGCTCAATGGACATGGGTTTGGGTAGACTCTAGGAGTTGGTGATGGACTGGGAGGCCTGGCATGCTGCAGTTCATGGGGTCGCAGAGTTGGACACAACTGAGCGACTGAACTGACTAAGAGCAGGCAGTCCTTCAATGTCTGCAGGGCCCCGAAATGTCAGAGCATCAGAAATTCACATTAAAAAGACGTGCTTAGTATCTTTTCTGGGCAAAATGCCTGGTAGTCAGTGTCTTCTGTTTGTCTTTACTCTGCCTTTAGGTGCTTAGGTAAATTTCCTTCCCTCTCTTCAACATTAGTGTTGCAGTTTCTGTAGTTAAACTTTAAGCTATATGTCTACAGTGGTCTTGGTTTAATTTTCACATTTGAGAATTATTGTGGAAATAGTTTTGGACTGAATACCTTAATACAGAGCCAGTATAAGAAGCTGTTTGCAGAACAGATGGCAAAGAGCCTTGAGGGGATGCAGCAGTAGTGACTTTGAGGAAAGTACGTGAAGGTACCTATCTTGTTCCAGTTATTATGTTATCAAACATATCATTCTCCTTCCAGGATAATGAAGTCCTACAGTAGAAATTTTAGGAAAGCCTTATCCATCTTTTGAAGACCATCTTAGAAGCATTTCCTGTGATGTTCATTCTTTCAGTCCTCCCCCTCTAGTACTGCACTTGTCATAGAATCTCTCTTCTGTGCAGTACACATTTATTCCTATGAAGTATCTTACTTTTCTTATATGCAGAAGCTTCAGAAGTAACTTTTTATTTTCCTTTCTCTCTAGAAGTAAAATGAGGGCAGTTTTCTATTTCTTACTCTGAAGATATTACATTTGTAAATCTGAAAAGCCAAATTTATGTTTAAAATTTGATTTTGGCTTTCAAATGATCGTCATGTGTTTGCATTTTTTTCTTGCCTTCTCATTATGCTTTTCACATTAATGTAGGGCACTCTGTTGAGTAAATAATCACATCGGACATCTGAAAGTTAAAAAAAACCACTAAATGCTCCCATAGAATAAGAGGTTTTATTCTTGGCTCTTTGGAGTTCTAGTCTTTATTTCCTTGTAGCTTTTGACTGAGTTATTATATACACACACACACACACATATATATATGGATATATGTACATATATTTTTTTTCTGTTGACTAATTTAAAACATTAATATAGACCAGGCACTGGAAATTTTCTCCAACATTATATTTTTACCTTCTAAAGCAAACTTTAATAAACTGTCATGAGTGGGATATAAAATTGAATTGTTTCAGTTAGATAATATATTTCAAGAGAATTGAAAGAATCAAGGAACACTAGAGATAAGTAGGTGAAACTCCCCTACTCTTTTAATAAAATTGAGATTTTCTTCCAGGTTTTGGCACAGTCTAACTCTTCTAGAGCTTGCCAGCCAGAGAATGCTTTATCAGTAACTACTTCTGAGCTATGGGCATGGAATAAAAAGAATCTCTTTCACTGAAAGGGAAATTCAGTCTTCTTGGTCCTACAGTTGTTATAACTTCCTCGTTTAGTCCTAGCAAAAACCCAGAGAAGGTGATGGTGGCTTTTGCCATAGGAGCAAGATTCACAGAGGGAACAGGACTAGCTATTTAATTCCTCTATGTATATGACATGGACTTCTTTGTAAGCATTATCACCTGCACCTCTAAGTAGAAGAAGAAGGGTATTTATTAGATATATTGTAACCTGAGTTTATGTAAGGTTAATATATAATATTGACAATTTAGAATGTGAAGTCCCACTTAGAAAGAATAGGGGAAATGTAATCCTGAAAGCATGAAAGGGAAAGAGAAGCACATCATTATAAGACAGTCTGTCATCTTTTGTGAGCATAACTACCAAAAGCAAATGCTCAGAACTTTCATATTCATGGGCTTGTGTTTTTATAAGATGATAAGGCTTTGTCGAACTTTATCCATCACATTTGAGTATGTGTATCTGATAACTCAGAAATTTCACTCCTTAACGTTATGTTTGTCACTCAGTTTGCAGAAAAATTTGATTTGTTGTTGCTGTCTTGAAAGTGTGAGTCCCCTCCATTTTGGTGGCTGCTTTGTAGCCCTGCCTCACTGTTCAGGTATTGCGAAACCCCCTCTAGAGAAGGCCTTGATAGAAGAGAGAAAGAAATAGTAACATGAACAGTTAGCAAGCAAGGAGTTGCCTCAATCAAGCTGCAATGATGATGATAACCTTTAAGAGTAGTTTCAGATCTCCAGATTTTGTGTACTACAAGGAGGCTGTGATTGCCATACTTAGAATATAGTGGGCAATTAATGATAAAGATGGATTCTATTCCCTTCTAGAAATGTGAATTTGAAGTGTTGTAGTTAGGTATATCTGATAAAAATGTATTTGGTTACCTTTTATTTCTGCATTATCCAGTGTGGAAGTGAAATTTATGACACTGGTCATAGGAAGTTAAAAATAATGTATGAGGAACAACTGGTTAAAAAATTTACTTTCAGAATGAGTACAGTGGACATTGTCACATAAACATATTGAAATGTTTTAAATATCCANGACTAAGCGACTGAACTGAACTGAATAGGTTTGATTACTCGGATATGGTGCAGCGAGCACATCAGGAGATGATTGCCATTGAAAAGATAGTTATACTCACAGATCCCAAAAGGCGGAGGAACACCACACCAAGGGCTTCATGAAAAAGCACCAGGGTTAGTCAGAAGGCAGAGGGAGCAAGCAGAACCTGTGGGCAAGAACTTTTAGTTTGGTTTCTGCAAGTAGGAATAGGCAAGGCAGGGAAAACATGCTTAGAATTTACTGGTTTAAACCATTTCATTAGGCTGTGGGGGCACAGGGACTGTTGCCTAATACCTAGCCTTAGGGTTCTTGGAAAAGGGGAATACTGGCCCAAAGTATAAGAACTCACTAGAGAAGGTGGTTGGGGTATGGGCTCTGGGTCTGTTAGTTTAAAGTTATGCTTGCATGTTAGTCACTCACTGTCTCAGAATTAAGTAGTGCTGAGAGGGAGTATCACTTCATGGCAAACAGATGCGGAAACAGTGACAGAATTTATTATGGGGGGCTCCAAAATCACTGCAGATGGTGATTGCAGCCATGAAATTAAAAGACACTTACTCCTTGGAAGGAAAGCTATGACCAACCTAGACAGCATATTAAAAAGCAGAGACATTACTTTGTCAACAAAGGTCCATCTAGTCAAGTCTCTGTTTTTTCCAGTAGTTATGTATGGATGTGAGAGTTGGACTAAAGAAAGCTGAGCGTGGAAGAATTGATACCTTTGATCTGTGGTGTTGGAGAAGACTCTTGAGAGTTCCTTGGACTGCAAGGAGATTGAACCAGTCCATCCTAAAGGCTATCAGTCCTGGGTGTTCACTGGAAGGACTGATGTTGAAGCTGAAACTCCAATACTTTGGCCACCTGATGCGAAGAGCTGACTCATTTGAAAAGACCCTGATGCTGGGAAGGATTGAGGGCAGGAGGAGAAGGGGACGACAGAGGATGAAATGGTTGGATGGCATCACTGGCTCAATGGACATGGGTTTGGGTAGACTCTAGGAGTTGGTGATGGACTGGGAGGCCTGGCATGCTGCAGTTCATGGGGTCGCAGAGTTGGACACAACTGAGCGACTGAACTGACTAAGAGCAGGCAGTCCTTCAATGTCTGCAGGGCCCCGAAATGTCAGAGCATCAGAAATTCACATTAAAAAGACGTGCTTAGTATCTTTTCTGGGCAAAATGCCTGGTAGTCAGTGTCTTCTGTTTGTCTTTACTCTGCCTTTAGGTGCTTAGGTAAATTTCCTTCCCTCTCTTCAACATTAGTGTTGCAGTTTCTGTAGTTAAACTTTAAGCTATATGTCTACAGTGGTCTTGGTTTAATTTTCACATTTGAGAATTATTGTGGAAATAGTTTTGGACTGAATACCTTAATACAGAGCCAGTATAAGAAGCTGTTTGCAGAACAGATGGCAAAGAGCCTTGAGGGGATGCAGCAGTAGTGACTTTGAGGAAAGTACGTGAAGGTACCTATCTTGTTCCAGTTATTATGTTATCAAACATATCATTCTCCTTCCAGGATAATGAAGTCCTACAGTAGAAATTTTAGGAAAGCGTTATCCATCTTTTGAAGACCATCTTAGAAGCATTTCCTGTGATGTTCATTCTTTCAGTCCTCCCCCTCTAGTACTGCACTTGTCATAGAATCTCTCTTCTGTGCAGTACACATTTATTCCTATGAAGTATCTTACTTTTCTTATATGCAGAAGCTTCAGAAGTAACTTTTTATTTTCCTTTCTCTCTAGAAGTAAAATGAGGGCAGTTTTCTATTTCTTACTCTGAAGATATTACATTTGTAAATCTGAAAAGCCAAATTTATGTTTAAAATTTGATTTTGGCTTTCAAATGATCGTCATGTGTTTGCATTGTTTTCTTGCCTTCTCATTATGCTTTTCACATTAATGTAGGGCACTCTGTTGAGTAAATAATCACATCGGACATCTGAAAGTTAAAAAAAACCACTAAATGCTCCCATAGAATAAGAGGTTTTATTCTTGGCTCTTTGGAGTTCTAGTCTTTATTTCCTTGTAGCTTTTGACTGAGTTATTATATACACACACACACACACATATATATATGGATATATGTACATATATTTTTTTTCTGTTGACTAATTTAAAACATTAATATAGACCAGGCACTGGAAATTTTCTCCAACATTATATTTTTACCTTCTAAAGCAAACTTTAATAAACTGTCATGAGTGGGATATAAAATTGAATTGTTTCAGTTAGATAATGTATTTCAAGAGAATTGAAAGAATCAAGGAACACTAGAGATAAGTAGGTGAAACTCCCCTACTCTTTTAATAAAATTGAGATTTTCTTCCAGGTTTTGGCACAGTCTAACTCTTCTAGAGCTTGCCAGCCAGAGAATGCTTTATCAGTAACTACTTCTGAGCTATGGGCATGGAATAAAAAGAATCTCTTTCACTGAAAGGGAAATTCAGTCTTCTTGGTCCTACAGTTGTTATAACTTCCTCGTTTAGTCCTAGCAAAAACCCAGAGAAGGTGATGGTGGCTTTTGCCATAGGAGCAAGATTCACAGAGGGAACAGGACTAGCTATTTAATTCCTCTATGTATATGACATGGACTTCTTTGTAAGCATTATCACCTGCACCTCTAAGTAGAAGAAGAAGGGTATTTATTAGATATATTGTAACCTGAGTTTATGTAAGGTTAATATATAATATTGACAATTTAGAATGTGAAGTCCCACTTAGAAAGAATAGGGGAAATGTAATCCTGAAAGCATGAAAGGGAAAGAGAAGCACATCATTATAAGACAGTCTGTCATCTTTTGTGAGCATAACTACCAAAAGCAAATGCTCAGAACTTTCATATTCATGGGCTTGTGTTTTTATAAGATGATAAGGCTTTGTCGAACTTTATCCATCACATTTGAGTATGTGTATCTGATAACTCAGAAATTTCACTCCTTAACGTTATGTTTGTCACTCAGTTTGCAGAAAAATTTGATTTGTTGTTGCTGTCTTGAAAGTGTGAGTCCCCTCCATTTTGGTGGCTGCTTTGTAGCCCTGCCTCACTGTTCAGGTATTGCGAAACCCCCTCCAGAGAAGGCCTTGATAGAAGAGAGAAAGAAATAGTAACATGAACAGTTAGCAAGCAAGGAGTTGCCTCAATCAAGCTGCAATGATGATGATAACCTTTAAGAGTAGTTTCGGATCTCCAGATTTTGTGTACTACAAGGAGGCTGTGATTGCCATACTTAGAATATAGTGGGCAATTAATGATAAAGATGGATTCTATTCCCTTCTAGAAATGTGAATTTGAAGTGTTGTAGTTAGGTATATCTGATAAAAATGTATTTGGTTACCTTTTATTTCTGCATTATCCAGTGTGGAAGTGAAATTTATGACACTGGTCATAGGAAGTTAAAAATAATGTATGAGGAACAACTGGTTAAAAAATTTACTTTCAGAATGAGTACAGTGGACATTGTCACATAAACATATTGAAATGTTTTAAATATCCATCAACATTTCTTTGATGTTTGGAGCTACACAGAAGACCTAGCAAAACAGGACATTATTCCTCATTTAATCCTCTCAGCAACTTGTGACTTTTACAGATAATGATCCTGAGGAATGAGAGGTTACATAAGAGGTTAGGTTCTCAGTAGCTTTTGTCTTATAAAAAATATATTTAATCTTAGAAACAATGTTAGAAACAATAAATATGAAGTAGGAAGAAAATTATGGACCTCTTTAGTAATCTGCCTGCAAGTTAATCTAGATACTTAGACTTTCATCCTTTTGCATAATTTAATATATTTAAAAGTTAATTAAATGTCCTCCCCAGATCATTGCTTGGTAGTAATTAGCAGGGGCTGTTCATTGTTGACTAGAAATGAGGCAGTAATTTGATTCATTTTCAAAATAAATTCTTCATTTTAAATAAAGATTTTTTTACTAAAATAGATGACTTTTCTGTTAATTCATACATGATGATTTCTTATTGGAGATGGGTGACAATATAAAACAGTGACTTTGTTTTTTCCAGATGATTTGCTATTCTAACCCATGTTCTAATAAATTTAAATGAATAATGTACTTTTTAAATTATTTATTTTTTAATTGAGGGATAATTGCTTTACAGACTTTCATTGTTTTCTGCCAAACCTCAACATGAATCAGCCATAGGTATACATATATCCCTCCCTTTTGAACCTCCTTCCAATCTCCCTCCCCATCCCACCCCTCTAGTTTGATACAGAGCCCCATTTGAGTTTTCTGAGCCATACAGCAAATTCCTGTTGTCTGTCTGTTTTACATATGGCAGTGTAAGTTTCCATGTTACTTTCTGTGCATCTCACCCTCTCCCCTCTCCCCATGTCCATAAGTCTATTCTCTGTGTCTGTTTCTCCACTGCTGCCCTATAGATAAATTCTTCAGTATCATTTTTCTAGATTCCAAATATATGCGTTAGAATAATGATATTTATCTTTCTCTTTCTGACTTACTTCACTCTGTATAATAAACAACATTAAGCACATTGGTAAAAGTAATTGCTAAATATTGCTCTTTTCCTTTAACAGCTATTATAGACTTGTTGCCTGAGATACAACAATTAGAAATTTTATTGTCTAAGGGCTTCAACTTATGTGGTTGAGAACTCCAGTTTCTGGTATATAGAAGATCCTTAATAAATTATTACTGAACCTAAGTTCTTTAACTCATTTTCTTACTAGTATAAAATGATTTATTTACTTAAATATTAGTAAAATATTTATGAACCAACAAAGGAAAATACATGCTACATATTTTATAATTAATCATTTTGATATAAGCATACAAGCTCTATAGTATAGAAATAATTTTTTCACAAAGAAAGCATAATATTCCCTGGAATTTTTGTCTTGGGTTACTGCAATGTTGGTCACTTTCCTCTGCCTTGTTTTCCTGTTTTTTTAATGTGTATTCCTCTTTCTTGCAGTTCAACAACATGTTGTTATACTGTGTGCCAAAATTCAGCTTGGTGGGCTCTAAGTTCACTGTTCGAACCAGGGTAGGCATCGATGGCATGAAAATTATAGAGACTCACAATGAGGAATATCCACACACTTTCCAGATATCTGGGAAAGAGAGAACACTGGAACTGCAAGCCAGGTAAGAGAACCATTCCTCTCTCACATTCCAAAAGCATCAAGTTAAATCGTAGGACACAATAATTCTGAGGCCTTTTCCCAAGCTTGGTTGAACATAAATGGAAAGTTGTAAGCTCTTGAAAGTCAGAAATTGTCTTCCTTTTTGATTCCTGGTACCTAGGATAGTGATTTTTCAGACAGTAAACATTCAATAAATTAATATGGCTGTTGAGATTTACAAGGTGCAAAGAATGAAGTTGTTGCATTCAAGCCAAAGTTTCAAGTCTTGGAGGAAAAATGTCTCTCCTAACCATTTTCCCCTCCATCTTTCCTTTTGGTTCACAAATGTTTATTGATGTTTATTATTTCATGATAAACATTGAAGCTTTAGCAATCTGTCCTTCAGAGACTCTGCGTCCATAGGACTTAATGGCACTTTGGTCTAGAGATTGACTGGAGGAGGCATTTTGGAAAAGATAATTCTCCCGCCACCATTGATGATACATAAAGGGGGTCATTTGGGGCGCTAGTAGCCTTTTGCAACCAGGAATTCTGGAAGGGGTGGCTCTTCTTATATGCTTTATTGAGTAGGAGAAACGATCTAGAGGTCTAGCATCCATCGCTCTAGCATAACCATGTTTGGAAAGAAAAAAAAAAACCTGAGAACCACCTGTAGTAGATCATAGTCACCTCATGTGTGAACCTCTAGAAAACAGAATGCTGTCAGATTTTAAAATATCTGCTAAAAAAAATAAAAATAAAATATCTGCTTTAAGAAACTATCATCCTTTTATCCTATAAAGACCAAGCATGGTGAAAATTGAGATTGGCCAAAAGTTCTGTACAGATCAGAAGGTTACCTACTAATCCCAGCTCTTAGAGTTCGGATACCTTAGAGCCTGTGGAGAATCAGAGAACCCTTGTGTTCCTTTCTGTGTGGTTCTGGCTGCTCACGTGAACCCATCCAAGATATTTGTGCTTATTAGTAAGGCACGTACCAGGCTACAGTCCATAGGATTGCAAAGAGTCAGAAGCGACTTAGCACACACAACTCTGTACGAGCTTAAACTTCATATTTTCAAAAGAGAATAAATTATTTTAGTATGAATTTGTGCCCAGGGAGCAAGGGAATGGTGAATACAGATGTGGAACATGTGTCAGACTAGGAAAGTTTGAAAAAATACCTCGCCAGTTCTTTGATTTTCCACAGAAAATATTTAATGAACCTGCTTTGCTTAGGGAGCTTCCAGAAGGGTTCTCTGAGGATTAGGAGGTGGAATTTCAAGCATGAGTTAAACTGGTGAAGGACTTGGCCTTAAATGTCACAGTTTTCCTACTTTATCACGGTGAGATTTGGACCCCAGCTATCAAACCTAAGAGAACAATGTATGTTGCTGTGCGTGGAAGCTCCTGACTGAAGTCCTTATTCAGTGGTTGACCTACTAAGTGGCCCTGGTAACAAGGAAGACTCATCAATATTTCAGATCATCATGAAAGTCTTCATTACTGATGAATGAAGGTGTTGTTGGCTCTGAATGTG
>SJYA01000791.1:167927-301749 GCA_006410615.1 Neotragus moschatus | reverse complement strand
TAAATTCTTCAGTATCATTTTTCTAGATTCCAAATATATGCGTTAGAATAATGATATTTATCTTTCTCTTTCTGACTTACTTCACTCTGTATAATAAACAACATTAAGCACATTGGTAAAAGTAATTGCTAAATATTGCTCTTTTCCTTTAACAGCTATTATAGACTTGTTGCCTGAGATACAACAATTAGAAATTTTATTGTCTAAGGGCTTCAACTTACGTGGTTGAGAACTCCAGTTTCTGGTATATAGAAGATCCTTAATAAATTATTACTGAACCTAAGTTCTTTAACTCATTTTCTTACTAGTATAAAATGATTTATTTACTTAAATATTAGTAAAATATTTATGAACCAACAAAGGAAAATACATGCTACATATTTTATAATTAATCATTTTGATATAAGCATACAAGCTCTATAGTATAGAAATAATTTTTTCACAAAGAAAGCATAATATTCCCTGGAATTTTTGTCTTGGGTTACTGCAATGTTGGTCACTTTCCTCTGCCTTGTTTTCCTGTTTTTTTAATGTGTATTCCTCTTTCTTGCAGTTCAACAACATGTTGTTATACTGTGTGCCAAAATTCAGCTTGGTGGGCTCTAAGTTCACTGTTCGAACCAGGGTAGGCATCGATGGCATGAAAATTATAGAGACTCACAATGAGGAATATCCACACACTTTCCAGATATCTGGGAAAGAGAGAACACTGGAACTGCAAGCCAGGTAAGAGAACCATTCCTCTCTCACATTCCAAAAGCATCAAGTTAAATCGTAGGACACAATAATTCTGAGGCCTTTTCCCAAGCTTGGTTGAACATAAATGGAAAGTTGTAAGCTCTTGAAAGTCAGAAATTGTCTTCCTTTTTGATTCCTGGTACCTAGGATAGTGATTTTTCAGACAGTAAACATTCAATAAATTAATATGGCTGTTGAGATTTACAAGGTGCAAAGAATGAAGTTGTTGCATTCAAGCCAAAGTTTCAAGTCTTGGAGGAAAAATGTCTCTCCTAACCATTTTCCCCTCCATCTTTCCTTTTGGTTCACAAATGTTTATTGATGTTTATTATTTCATGATAAACATTGAAGCTTTAGCAATCTGTCCTTCAGAGACTCTGCGTCCATAGGACTTAATGGCACTTTGGTCTAGAGATTGACTGGAGGAGGCATTTTGGAAAAGATAATTCTCCCGCCACCATTGATGATACATAAAGGGGGTCATTTGGGGCGCTAGTAGCCTTTTGCAACCAGGAATTCTGGAAGGGGTGGCTCTTCTTATATGCTTTATTGAGTAGGAGAAACGATCTAGAGGTCTAGCATCCATCGCTCTAGCATAACCATGTTTGGAAAGAAAAAAAAAAACCTGAGAACCACCTGTAGTAGATCATAGTCACCTCATGTGTGAACCTCTAGAAAACAGAATGCTGTCAGATTTTAAAATATCTGCTAAAAAAAATAAAAATAAAATATCTGCTTTAAGAAACTATCATCCTTTTATCCTATAAAGACCAAGCATGGTGAAAATTGAGATTGGCCAAAAGTTCTGTACAGATCAGAAGGTTACCTACTAATCCCAGCTCTTAGAGTTCGGATACCTTAGAGCCTGTGGAGAATCAGAGAACCCTTGTGTTCCTTTCTGTGTGGTTCTGGCTGCTCACGTGAACCCATCCAAGATATTTGTGCTTATTAGTAAGGCACGTACCAGGCTACAGTCCATAGGATTGCAAAGAGTCAGAAGCGACTTAGCACACACAACTCTGTACGAGCTTAAACTTCATATTTTCAAAAGAGAATAAATTATTTTAGTATGAATTTGTGCCCAGGGAGCAAGGGAATGGTGAATACAGATGTGGAACATGTGTCAGACTAGGAAAGTTTGAAAAAATACCTCGCCAGTTCTTTGATTTTCCACAGAAAATATTTAATGAACCTGCTTTGCTTAGGGAGCTTCCAGAAGGGTTCTCTGAGGATTAGGAGGTGGAATTTCAAGCATGAGTTAAACTGGTGAAGGACTTGGCCTTAAATGTCACAGTTTTCCTACTTTATCACGGTGAGATTTGGACCCCAGCTATCAAACCTAAGAGAACAATGTATGTTGCTGTGCGTGGAAGCTCCTGACTGAAGTCCTTATTCAGTGGTTGACCTACTAAGTGGCCCTGGTAACAAGGAAGACTCATCAATATTTCAGATCATCATGAAAGTCTTCATTACTGATGAATGAAGGTGTTGTTGGCTCTGAATGTGGGCATAGTTCCAAACCTGCAAACCTAAGAGATGTGTCTGAACAGCAGACAACAGATTGCTAAGGTTTCTTGGCTTTCCTAAGTAGGGAGGAACTCCAGCCCTCCCTGAAGGGCTTTTTCCCTTCAGGATGGAGGTGATCCATGAAATTTTTTTCTTAAGTACGGGCAGTTTATCATTTTGCAGAGTTGCAACATGTACTATAGGGTACATTACAATTAGTATTGAAAACACATTCATTTTTCCTTAAATTTCTTATTCTCCTAATCTCATTTGGAGAAGGCAATGACAACTCACTCCAGTACTCTTGCCTGAAAAATCCCATGGACAGAGGAGCCTGGTAGACTGCAGTCCATGGGGTTGCAAAGAGTCGAACACAACTGAGCAACTTCACTTTCACTTTTCACTATCATGCATTGGAGAAGGAAATGGCAACCGACCCCAGTGTTCTTGCCTGGAGAATCCCAGGGACAGCGGAGCCGGGTGGGCTGCTGTCTTTGGGTTCGCACAGTGTCTGACACAACTGAAGCGACTTAGCAGCAGCAGCCTAATCTCATTGAATTAGTTGTATTTATCACTTTTTGGTGACTTGCAGATCTGAATGAAATGTGATTATTTATCTTCTGGTTCATAATGACTCTCTCAAGAGTATAGACGCACATTAAAATTCTCAGAAAGCCAGAGGGATTAAATGGAACCTCAATTTGGGGATGTATTTGATGGTATTTTATTAAAGAGAATTCACTTCTGAAGCAAATACAGGAAAAAATGTACTGCTTTTCTTACTAAATAAGTCAGCCTCAAGACTGACCTCTTATACTCTGCTTCCTCTTCCACATTCAAAAGAATATAAGCTTTTGAATCAAAATTATTTTATATAGTTTTTATCAATGATTTTCTGTTGCCAAATGGTTATAAAAATAGAGTTAATGAATAAACAAAGGAGTAAAAAAAATATGTCATGATTGAGAAGACAAAAAACATTGAAGACTTGTCAAGTTACTTTTCATTTAAAAGGCTAAAAGCAGCTAGCAGATGACTATGCTTCCAGAGCAACAGAACTGATTTTGTGGGAGTGGGCATAGCATTAGGAGAAATCTTTTTTGAGAGCTAAGATTGAAGCCCCTGCCCCCACCAAGGTTCTTGGTTCAAGGATCCCCATGTGAAAAATAAGCAGACCCTCTTCAACATTTGGCAGACACAGGTTCCAGCAGCATTCCTGGCATATCATGATACTCAGTAATAAATTTGTGAGAAAGATGGATGGTGTTAACAGGAGCAAGCCTCCTGCCAGACTCTCACATATGTGATACCTGTGGGACTGAGGCATGTGACATTCAGGCTGAGACTGGGCCTCAAACTTAGCCCTAGCCTACCAAATACACACAAACAAATAGAGCCTATTCTTCACAATCCCTCAATTTGGAGATAAAGTCTACTAAATGGGAAATTGTTTTCCCACCAGAAAATTATTAAATACTGAGGTTCATTAATCTGTGAAATCTCCTTCCCACAGGCATTTAAATCTTTGTTGCTTTATCTCTAATGAATTAGGCGTGGTATTGTCTGAAGCCTCCTAGCAAAATAAAATTAAATTGCTTATCAAAGGAAATGTTAAATATCTCCCTGAGGCCTTACAAAGACAATTTATGTTCTCAAGGATAATTACAATCTTTCCTAAGATGGGTTGTGACTAGTAGCCTTTCAAAGCCTCATGTTTTCATAAAAGTGAATTGGAAGACTAAGCCTATATCTAGTATAATGCTAGATCTACAGATACCTAATATATACTACTAGTTGATGGTTGTTAAACCAATAGAAGCCCAACTTAACTCTCTCTGTCAAAAATTGTATGTACCAAAATAAATGGATAGTCTAAAACTATGTTTATAAATTCATATGTTCAGTTGCCAGAGATTCTGTTTTAGTTTTATTATAACTCCTTCTTGGACATCCCCAAATTTTTCATAAGATTGGAATAACATAAAAACATTATTTTATGCACCAGATATAACTCATTAATGTTCTCTTTGTTTAATTTTTTGTTGTTATATATTTTAGTTCTGAGCAAGACAAAGAAGAATGGATCAAGGTAAACCTGATTTCTGTTTTCATTTTTGTTTTGTGGTAACCTCTGTATGTCTGCTCCAGTATTCTTGCCTGAGAATCCCATAGACAGAGGAGCCTGGCAGGCTCAGGTCATAGAAAGAATCACAGTTTAGCAACTAAACAACAACTGTATGTGTACCCAGATGTGCATATATTGTTGTATTATGCACATATTGTAGTCATCAGAATAAGTTAAAGTCATCACTTTTAATTTTTAAGGTGATTTCTATCTTAGGTATTTGTTTAATAAAGTATTCATTTGTTTAATTAATTTGCATATGATACTTTAATATGTGTTTGAATTTCATATATATTTTAGGCACTTCAAGAGACTATTGATGCTTTCCATCAGAGGCATGAAACTTTCAGAAATGCAATTGCCAAGGATAATGAGATTCACTCAGAGGTTTCTGTAAGTTGAATTAAATTCTTTAAGTTCTTTTCTTTCTGCAGTTGCAGAATATCTATGTAGTCATTTTGTTTTCTATTTTTTTTTCCCTTTACAGCATCAAAACTGGCTGTTTGGACAGAATCTTATTTCTTAGATGAATGCAATAGAGTGCCTTTTCATACTGCTTAAGCTTCTTTGAACCTTTGTTTTCTTTTGCATTCTGACTTTCAGGACACGATATGAATAATGTTGTTAAAATGCTTCTTAAATGAATGGATGGATGGAAATGACAGTTTTTGCCATTAAAATTGAATCTCTTTCCTTTTTAGACTGCTGAGCTAGGCAAAAGAGCTCCAAAATGGATCCGAGATAATGAAGTTACAATGTGTATGAAATGCAAGGAATCTTTTAATGCCCTGACAAGAAGAAGGCATCATTGTCGAGCATGTGGACATGTATGTGAGATTTCTTGGTCATTAAGGTTGCTAATCGGTATATAAGTGTTATAAAATCATTATCTTGGAAAATAAAAAGAAATCATTCAATAAATCACTTAATTGAAAACTTATTTTGGTGATTACTTTATGCAAAAGATTGTGTTGGGTCCAGGGGGAAAACTGGTAAGCAAAATGATAGCCAGTTTCACAGAACTCACGTTTTAATGGGGAAAACAAATCTGTCAAGTGAACAGACAAGAATTTCAATTGACTATAAATGCAATAAGAAATCAAGAAGTTAAAATAGAGAATAATGGTAATGAAACAAGATTTGGAAGCAATTTTACTTAGAAAAATGAAGACCTGTCTGAAGGGTTGATATTTAAGCTGATGCTTAAAACGTGAGCTACCATAAAAAAGAAAGGCAAGAAGTACATTAAGGCAGTAAGAGTTGTATATCAAAAGCCCTTTGGTAGGAAAGAACTTGATCTATTCTTGAGACTATCAAAAGGTTATGCAGCTGGAGCATAATGAGTGATCTAAGAAATAGATAAATAAGAACCAAAGGAGTCAAGAGCTTTGAGAAAATAAGAGATGAAACCTATAGCTTAAGTGGAAGTTCAGGCTTTTGATAGGGAGAAGGCAACTTCTCTCCACTGTAACAGAGGATGAAGGGAAAGGTGAGTGCTAATGTAGATGTGGTTTTTTGGGTTTTTTAAAATTCACTTTGATTTATTATTGTTTGTGGGTGTGTTTTTTTATCTTCTGGTGGGAAATGAGGGTATTTAGGTCTGATACNCCTATAGCTTAAGTGGAAGTTCAGGCTTTTGATAGGGAGAAGGCAACTTCTCTCCACTGTAACAGAGGATGAAGGGAAAGGTGAGTGCTAATGTAGATGTGGTTTTTTGGGTTTTTTAAAATTCACTTTGATTTATTATTGTTTGTGGGTGTGTTTTTTTATCTTCTGGTGGGAAATGAGGGTATTTAGGTCTGATACTATCTACATTTTCATTGATAATATGAGGAAGAGTCATCATCGAAAAGTAAAAGGGAAAGGAAGAAGGGGCAGGTGATTTGAAAAAGAGAGTTGTCTCTGGGCAAGTAAAAGAGCTTACCAAAGAAACAGTGATAGCCTGCTGGCTACCTTTTAGAGGTTTATGGTTATAAATTTAAAAGGACACACTAGCCCTTTTAATACAGTGATGTTTTTCTAACAAAATTCAGCAACACAAATCAGAAAAGGCAGCTGACAGGTTTGCAGCAATTGAATTGTTGCATATGGAAAGAATGAGAAGAAACAAAGCATGAACTGAAGCTGGAGAGAAGTAGTAGCAGGCTTTGGAGGGCTTATAAACCAAGTTGAAGATTAATACTTTCTTCTAAAAAGCAACACAAAGACAGAAGGGTAGGCATTGTAGTGTCATGATTGAATGCATTATTAGTATGTTTTTGTGCAACAGTTTTTATTGATAGTACTCATAGATTATTCTCAATTACTCTGCATATTTATTTTTCCTTTTTTTCCCAAGTTTTGACTCAATAAGACAGTTTTATAATCAAAACCAAATTGATAGCAAATATCTCTCCCCACCCCACCCCTCCACCAGGGTAAGACTTTTTAATCTATCACTGAGTTTACTTGAAGTGATATCAGATATTGACATACTATTTTCAATAAACAAAAATGTGTTTGAATATTCTATGGCATAATTTGAAAATAAATATTAGTTGATATGAATTTGCAGATACAGACATGTCTAATTTTAAATCCTAGAGTAATTTCATTGCAATCATGAGAAAACAATGGATAATTTTGATCGTGAATTTTACATGCTGTGAATCTAACTCCAAAGTTTTGCTAAGATTTCTATTTATCAAATATAGTTTTTCTACTATAATGGAAAATTGCTTCTAGAAGCAAGGAGATGATTTTTTAAACCACAAGGTTTGTTTGTTTTTTTTGACAATACCTTATAATAATTTGAAAAAATTACCATTCACTAAGAAGTAGCATGCATTTGCATTGTAGTCATTCATTCTATAAATGTCCTTGGTATTCTATAAATGTCATTGGCATTCTATAGATATTTATTATATAAAAAGGGAGCAAAATATACAAGGATGATTCCTCATAGAGCTTAGAGCCTAGTGAGGTTGAGACTAATCAAGTAATCACACCAGTATATGATTAGAAATTGTGTTCAGTACATGAAAAAAGTACATGAAACTTCAGTAACACAGTGGTGAGATGGGCTATATTCTGGAAGTGGGAAGAGTCTTCCTTGAGGAAGTGAAATTTGAGTAAAATATCTGAAGAATGAGCAAGAATTAACTCACTGAAGCATGGATGAGAGAGGGAAGGAAGCATAGCACTTTAGGAACTGTAAGAAATCAGTGTCACTGAAGACAGAATAAAAGGGATAGATTATGCAAGACTTTGTAGGCCATGGTTAAAAATTTGCTCATTATCCAAGAGCAAAGGGAAGATTTTAAAGGAATTTAAATAGAAGAGAAACATATCGGATTAGCATTTTAAAGGAAGTAAGTATCTCATTCCATTTGGAAAATAGTTGAAGGGACTCTTAGAGCAGCACCTGGACTCCAGTAAGTATGCTACAAGGACCAGTCATGAGGCTATAATGGTCCAAGGACACTGATAGCTTGGACTCAGGTGATTGCAAGGAAGATATGACAGACTGAAAAAGTGTCAAGGAGGTAAAATCAGCAGAGCTTTATAATAAGATGAACTTATGGGGTGAGGTAAAGAGCGGGGTCAGGATGACTCCTAGGTTTCTGACTTGCCATGACTGTTTAGAAGGCTGTGTTATTTAGAACAATAGAGAGTACTGTTGGGAGGTCTAAGTGTAATATGGAGAAAGCTGAGGGCAAGGAAGACTGTGAATTCCTTTGGGGAGGATATTGATTAAATATCCAGAAGTATGCTTCCCAGGTAACTCAGTAGTAAAGAATCCACCTGCCAATGTAGGAGACTCAGGAGAGGCAGGTTTGATCCTTGGGTCACGAAGATCCTCTGGAGGAGGAAATGGCAACCCACTCCGGTATTCTCTCCTGGAAAATCCCATGGCCAGAGGAACCTCGCGGGCTGTAGTCCACAGCGTGCCAAGAGTCAGAAATGACTGAGTATACATGCATACACATGAAGTATGAAAATCTGTACCAAGCCTTTGAAGATTTCTTACCTTTAGGGGCCAGAAAGAGAAGGATAAGCAAGCAGAGCCCATCACAAATAACATTATAATACCATGACAAATATTCCAAATGTTCATGGTAATATTACTAGTCTAGTAAAAAATTTGCCTTTTGCATTTCCTTTTTGTCATTTATTATTACCCATAACTGATTACTGCTTAAATCTTATTTTATAAATATGGTTATTCACTCTGTTATTTTTTCTTAATTTAAGGTGGTTTGTTGGAAGTGTTCTGATTATAAAGCTCAACTTGAATATGATGGTGGTAAATTGAGCAAAGTCTGTAAAGACTGTTATCAAATAATAAGTGGATTCACAGACAGTGAAGAGAAGAAAAGGAAAGGAATTTTAGAGGTATGAAATATTAAATACTGGATATATTTCAGATTTTTTTCTTTTTCTTTTTTTATTTTTTATACTAGAAATAGAATTTCCTTTTAACTCTGAAAAATACAAGTAATATATTTTGTTATTTCTCTTAGTATAACAATTTGGACCATGATGAGCAAGATTTATACTTTTGTTCTGTTGCTGACTCTTGGGATCCTGCTTAGTTGTATAGAAAGAAGAGAGGCAATGCTCAATTAACCAACAAGTATTTAAGAGTAAATCTAGTCCTTCCTTGGTATCTGGGGGATTGATTCCAGGCCCCTCCACAGATATGAAAATCCATGGATGCTCAAATCTCATATCCATTCAGTGGTGTGGTACAGCCAGCCCTTCATATCCTTAGGGTCTGTATCCACAGATATAGAGGGCCGATTGTGTATTGACTTTGTGAAGGTGTAGTCAAATATTAGAGTATTAATTGTATCCCTTTTAATGCTCAACTTACTACAATATATCTATATATTTTTAAGAAGAAAGTGTCTCTCTCAATTTCATCATATTGGCTTTGAAAACTACTTTATGATATAAAAATTTAGATTAAAGTCTTATTACCTGAAAAACTCTTCCCACTTATTGCATTAACAGCATCGTTTTATGGCCAGTGGCAGTAATCTGAGAACTATATTGAAATATGAAATGTCTTACAACTGAGTTTGATTTAATGTTTTACATACATTCAGACCTCCCAAACCTAGGAACTATAATGCAACTAATATCTGAAATGAGTTTTATACCCAAATATATTAACAACATAAGTAATAATAAGGCTCTTGGTGACAGAAAGTTTAAGATAGCCTGGAAATCTGTGAAGAATAGGCTCGTGATCAAAATCCTTATGTATCTAAATTTATAGAAATACTTGGTTTATTTAGAACATCTACAATTCATTGATTCTAAGAATCACTTAGTATTTATTAAACATCTATGCTGTATAAGCATACAAAAGTCATTTCTGTTAACTGAAGAAGGATCATAAACTTTAAAGTCCACTTGAGGTTAAAGTGTGAAGAAAGCTAAACTTTAAAGTCCACTTGAGGTTAAAGTGTGAAGAAAGCTGAGCACTGAAGAACTGATGCTTTTGAACTGTGGTGTTGGAGAAGACTCTTGAGAGCCCCTTGGACTGGAAGGAGATCCAACCAGTCCATTCTGAAGGAGATCAGCCATGGGTGTTCTTTGGAAGGAATGATGCTAAAGCTGAAACTCCAGTACTTTGGCCACCTCATTCGAAGAGTTGACTCATTGGAAAAGACTCTGATGCTGGGAGGGATTGGGGCAGGAGGAGAAGGGGACGACAGAGGATGAGATGGCTGGATGGCATCACCGACTCGATGGACGTGAGTTTGAGTGAACTCCGGGAGTTGGTGATGGACAGGGAGGCCTGGCGTGCTGCAATTCATGGGGTCGCAGAGAGTCAGACACAACTGAGCGAATGAACTGAACTGAACTGAACTGAAGTTAAAGTATGGTCCCACAACCTAAAACTCTGTATTCTTCTAGGATATAGGTGTTGCTTGTATGGCAAACCAGAGTGGACTTTCTCTAGCAGGGCATGGTGGAAAGACGTGCTTCAGTAGATCCTAGAAACAAAAATCATAATTTAGTATAAAATTTTTGCAATATGATAATACAAAGTATGGAATGCCTTGGGGTCAGGGAAGGTAGGTAACCTTTCATTTGAGTCCAGGATTAGTGTTCCTTGTCTTCAGATTGATTTTAAATGTTCATCTGCTTAGCTATATTTTTGTAAAATACACAGTTATGTACTCAGGCATCATCACAAATCAGATTGCTATAAAAGTTCCTAAATGCTTACTCTTGCTTTTTGTGCTTATCTCTAACTGGTAGCAAAACAGTTTGCACACCAGCACTGCTCAGTGGATGACACTGGATTTGAGAGATACAAAATAGATGCAGGGATTTCCCTAGCAGTCTAGTAGTTAAGACACTGCATTTCCACTGCAGGGAACACAGGTTCAATACACAGGTGATCCTGCAGGCCTCAAATAGAAAGAAAAGAAAACAGCAGAAAACAGATGCAAACCATTGACCATTTTTAGCATGGCCAAAAAGTAGAAAAGAAAAAACAGAAAATAGATGCAAACCAATTGCTTTCCATAATATATGTAATAAAAACCATCATTAGTCAAAGGATTTTGTTCCTTTTTAACCAGTTATTTATGTATTAGGAGCCAAAGCAGAAAACTGTACATGGCTCTACCAAGAGTTAATGTAATTTTAAAAACTTTGAAATTATCTCAGGTAAAGGGCAGAGACTGCTGGTAATCATTTGCCTTTTTGCTATTGTATTCTTAAATAGTGATGCTGATAGAGCATTGTGGCTCAAGAGTTCAAGCTCTAGATCCAGACTCAAATCCTAGTACGCCATTTCCTAAATCTTAGGAAAGTTGTTTCATATCTAAACCTCATGATAATGAAAGCAATACCTTTTTGGTGTTGGTGTGAATGTTACATGAATTGATACAAGTAGTAAGCTAAGAAAAGTGCAGTCAACAGTCAATAAATGTTTAATTTTGTGTAAATTCAAGGTCTGCTAATACAATTAAAATTGACTTAATTCATCATAGATTTAGATGCATATTTAAATAACTATTGCAGATGAACCTTCTTTTGGACAATCCCAGGAGGCATATTATGTAAATATATTATAATTTATGAATATTCCCTTCAGTTGAATTACTTCAATATCTGGGTTTATTTTGTGTTCGTTTCTCTGTCTCACTATTTCTTTGCATTATATTTTCTAGATTGAATCAGCGGAAGTATCTGGAAACAGTGTGGTGTGCAGCTTTCTTCAGTATATGGAAAAGTCAAAACCTTGGCAGAAAGCTTGGTGTGTGATCCCCAAACAAGACCCTCTCGTGCTGTACATGTACGGTGCCCCGCAGGTATCTAAACTATATCTTTCTGAAGGGACAGAGGGAGGCAGGTGGACACTGAATTTAAAATTTTTCCATTACTTCTCTATAGAATAAAAGAATTCATACAGTTTCACTATTTTTCATTATAATTGAAAAATATACGTAACTATAATTCAGATTTATTTAGACTGATTCCTTCTATATCTGCTTAGCTGCTCAGTCATATCCAACTCTTTGCAACCCCATGGACTGTAGAGCACCAGGCTCTTCTGTTCATGGGATTCTCCAAGCAAAAAATATTGGAATGGGTAGCCATTTCCTTATCCAAGGGAGAGGAGATCTTCCAGACCCTGGGATCGAACCCAGGTCTCCTGCATTGCAGGCAGATTCTTTACTGTCTAAGCCACCAGGGAAGCCTGATTCCTTCTATAGCCAAAAATATTTTCTCCCTATGGATCATTTGCCCCCTTCTGTCAATCCTATTCAGTGGGTTTGAGAAAATATGGGTTGAATTAGTAAAGAGCATGGGAAGAAGAGGTTGAATCAGAGGGAAAGGCAAGGAGCCTTTTTAATGATAGGAAATATTAATAAGCCTTTCTTCCAACCCCTGAAAGGATGGATACCTAAAAAAGAAAGCAATGTGAGAAGGTGACTTTAAATCAACCTTGGATTACCATTATCCAGTAATAATTTTGGGGGACCTTGTGTGAATGTATCTAAAATAAGTATTTGGGAACAACAGACATACACCAGGCATTAATGGATTATATTGTGCTTAAAAACCAACAACATATAAATCAATTGTGCTCTCACCTAGAAACATGAATATTTTAATGTACCTGTTGTATTTTGGCCTATGTCTACTTTAAGGGCTCATTTCAGTTCAGTTCAGTCACTCAGTCGTGTCCAACTCTTTGCGACCCCATGAATCGCAGCATGCCAGGCCTCCCTGTCCATCACCAACTCCCGGAGTTCACTCACACTCACGCCCATTGAGTCAGTGATGCCATCCAGACATCTCATTCTCTGTCATCCCCTTCTCCTCCTGCCCCCAATCCCTCTCAGCATCAGAGTCTTTTTCAATGAGTCAACTCTTCGAATGAGGTGGCCAAAGTACTGGAGCTTCAGCTTCAGCATCATTCCTTCCAAAGAAATCCCAGGGCTGATCTCCTTCAGAGTGGACTGGTTGGATCTCCTTGCAATCCAAGGGACTCTCAAGAGTCTTCTCCAACCCCATAGTTCAAAAGAATCAATTCTTTGGCGCTCAGCCTTCTTCACAGTCCAACTCTCACATCCATACATGACCACAGGAAAAACCATAATCTTGACTAGACAGACCTTAGTCAGCAAAGTAATGTCTCTGCTTTTGAATATACTATCTAGGTTGCTCATAACTTTTCTTCCAAGGAGTAACCATCTTTTAATTTCATGGCTGCAATCACCATCTGCAGTGATTTTGGAACCCAGAAAAATAAAGTTTGACACTGTTTCTACTTTTTTTCCCCATCTATTTCCCATGAAGTGATGGGACCAAATGCCATGATCTTCATTTTCTGAATGTTGAGCTTTCAGCCAACTTTTTCATTCTCCTCTTTCACTTTCATCAGGAGGCTTTTTAGTGAAACTTTTATTTTCAAAATAGACTAAAACTGCCAAGATGTGTACATGTATGTTTTTAGTTGAAGTACAAATGATTTACAACATCAAATAAATTTCAGATATATAGCTGCTGCTGCTGCTAAGTCACTTCAGTCACGTCCGACTCTGTGTGACCCTATAGACGGCAGCCCACCAGGCTCCCCCATCCCTGGGATTCTCTTGGCAAGAATACTGGAGTGGGTTACCATTTCCTTCTCCAATGCATGAAAATGAAACGTGAAAGTGAAGTCGCTCAGTCGTGTCTGACTCTTAGCGACCCCATGGACTGCAGCCTACCAGGCTCCTCCATCCATGGAATTTTCTAGGCAAGAGTACTGGAGTGGGGTGCCATTGCCTTCTCCAAGATGTATAGCACAGCTATTCAGAAATTGCTCTGCATGTGTGTGTGTGTGTGTGTGAAAGTGAAAGTCCCTCAGTCCTGTCCAACTGTTTGCAATCCCATCTAGCCTGCCTGGCTCCTCTGTCCTTGGACTTTTCCAGACAAGAATACTGGAGTGGGTAGCTGTACCCTTCTCCAGGGGATCTTCTTAACCTGGGGGATTGAACTCAGATCTCCTGCATTGCAGGCAGATTCTTTACTGTCTGAGTCACCAGGGAAGCCCATATACATATTTTTTTTAATTCTTTTCCCTTATAGGTTATTACATAATATTCAGTATAGTTCTCTGTGTTATAAATAGGTCCTTGTTGGTTATCTATTTTATACATATTAGTGTGTGTGTGTTAATCCTAGCCTCCTAATTTATCCCTCCTTCTACCCCTCTTTCCCCTTTGGTAACCAAAAAGCCAATTGTTTGTTTGTTTGTTTTTTCTGTGTCTGTGTATGTCTCTTTCTGTTTTGGAAATAAGTTCATTTATGTCTTTTTTTTCTTTTAGAGCCCACACATAAGTGATATAATATTTGCCTTTCCTTTTCTGGTTTACTTCACTTAGTATAATAATTTCTATGTCCATCCACGTTGGTGCAGGTGGCATCGTTTCATTCTTTTTATGGCTGAGCAATATTCCATTATGTATGTGTGTGTGTGTATATACCACATATTGTTTATCCTTTCATTTGTGGATGGATATTTAGGTTGCTTCCATGTTTTGACTATTGTAAATAGTGCTGCACTGAACATTGAGTTGCATATGTCTTATTGAGTTATGGTTTTCTCCGGATGTATGCTCAGGAGTTTTTTGTTGTTTTCGTTCAGTTTCTAAGTCATGTCTGACTCTTTGCAACCTGCACAAACTGCAACACATCATTTTCTTTGTTTTTAGTTTTTTAAGGAACTTCAACAGTGTTTTCCATGTGGCTGAACCAATTTACATTCCCGCCAACAGTGTAGGAGGTCTCCCTTTTCTCTACATCCTCTCCAGCATTTATTATTTATAGACTTTTTGATGGTGGCCATTCTGACCAGTGTAAGATAATACCTCATGGTAGTTTTGATTTGTATTTCTCTAATTAGCAATGGTGAGCATTTTTTCATGTACCTCTTGGCCATTTGTATGTCTTTGGAGAAATGTCTGTTTAGGTCTTCTGCCCATTTTTTAAATTGGATTTGTTTTTTTATTTTATTTCATTGTTTTTCCTGTCCATAAGTAAATTGATGCATGAATGAATTAAACACCAAATAGAACTGTGTTTGGTAATGAAATCATCATTAACATTTGCTGATTTTGTACAATAAGATTACTACTCTTTTCTTCTCTTTTACACTGAATAAAGAGCTGAATGGGCTCCCTCACAGGGAAAGAGGTATGGGGTCAATGAATTCTGGCTCATTTAGGCATTAGTGCTTATTCATTAATTCACTCAGGTGACATTATCAGTGGCCTCATGCAGAGGCACAGTGCTAAGCAATGATCTCTCCCATCTTCGTGGAGAGCTCATAGTACAAGCCTGTGGAGAGACGGTGGGGAAGGAGTGTTGGTGGGAGCCAGATCACATCTCACCATGTTTTTCCCTTAGGATGTCAGAGCACAAGCCACCATTCCACTCCTGGGCTATGTTGTGGACGACGTGCCAAGGAGTGCAGACCTGCCACACAGTTTCAAACTGACCCAGTCTAAGTCTGTGCACAGCTTTGCTGCAGACAGTGAGGAACTGAAACAGAAGTGGCTGAAAATCATCTTCTTAGCTGTCACAGGTGAGACGTCAGAATGTCCTAGCCAGCATCCAGACACGTTGGACGATCATCTTGAACCTAAGAGAAAATCAGAATGCCAAGTTCCAAGACCTACCACGGTGTAGGGCGTGTCTCAAGATTTATAGCTCACGATATTCTCAGCTCTCCTTATTCATCTCTTAGCACTTTATGTTGAAAAATTTTACAGGCTCATAAATACATCTTTTAGGGGACTGTTTTTATGTACTCTTAATGAAATTAATGTGCACAGCCATTCTACCATAAAGTTTGAAATAATGTGAAAAGTGGAGCATTTTTTTAATGAGCTATTCCTTGAATCTGTACTTTTGTCTTAGAAAAAAGTGGTATAAATTAATTCTATCATTTTACGTTAGAGAAGTCTTCTTTCATTTAAGAAATCCTTTAATGTCTTCACTTACACATGTAGGCTTTATAACAATTTGAAAGATATACCTCCATGTTGCCAAAATAGATCCACAGTGAAAATAAAGAAAAACAACAATACAGGGACAATTTAGTCTGTTGTGTTAACTTATTTAAGTTAGTTTATAAAACAAGCTGCATAAATGATGTACATTCTTTTAAAGCAAAAGAAAAAAAACACATTGTTGGTACTCAAGATAATACTTGTGTTTGTAGAAATACTTCTAAGAATAAAATGTCTTAAATATATAGCGATTATGTACATATAGTATTAAATACAAATATATATATACACACTATCCACACTTTTCAGGTTAGGTTCATATTTGTCTCTAATTTATTTTTAAATATACAGCATGTTTTATCTTGGAACTGAGCAGTGTTCTAAACTCATGAGATGTTTTTGCTGACTTACATTTAACTGATTAACATCTAAGGGTACTGATATTTTTCTAATAAAAAGCTGTAATTTATGTGGCATGGGATATATTAGTGAGTTCCAACAGTATTTTTAAAGTACTATTTTTCTTTGTTCTGTGCCTATTTAAAACAGTGCCTCTCTTTGCAGGTGCTAATAATACCTAGTTGAATATAAGATGAGGGTTTAATTAATGCTTCAGTCTTAATTACTCTGAGATAAAGTGCATTTTGGTCACTGGGATGATCAAGTCATACAGATTATTTTACCTTTTACTGTCCTCTAATTGTTGTGGCAATTAACATCAGCATGTACAAGATTCCTGACTTTACACAGAACTGGGACATATGGCAACTACATTTATTGTTATGTTTTCCTTTCCTTTAAGACTGTTAATTTTGGTTAAATGAGGACTATGAATAGTTAACATTTAAGATAACTGTGTGGACTTATTCCTTGTCAGACACACAAAAAAATTCACATGTGATAATCTGTCATTAAGAGTAAAGGATAGGTATTTAAGACAGTTTATGCTTAACTTTTTAAACCACCTCACTAAAGAACAGTCGTGGAAAATACAGTATAGAATTTTAATGGCATGTTTGGGGGGGTACAGTATGATTGATGAAAATTTGAGTATTTTCCCCCCTTTTATCCTCTGGGGAATTTTAATAAACAAGTTTAATATTAATAATTTCCTTGTCACAAAGGCCGTTCTTTATTATATTGTAGTTGTGATTAAAATCTCACATTGTTGGATATTTAAGTTAATCCTTTTCTCAAACTTAGATCTCTTTCTTGTTTTACACTTACTCTTGTCATGTTCCAAACATTGTCATTTTTTAAATTCCTCTGTCTGTTAGAAATCCATAAGAATGATCCTACTAGCCTTTGGGGATTACACCTTAAAGGTAGATCAGATTCACTCAGAATTTGAGATTGCCACACATTTTATTCAGGCCCTCTTTTTTAAAGAAATATATGAAGTGTCAGTATCTCTCTTTTCCCCCCACATTCCTAAGGAGAAGCTAAACTAATTATAGTGGGCATGATTAGATTGCCTTCTTCTGAAAAAGGAATACCAGCCATTATCATCAACATTAAGCCAAATACTTGGAGCCAAAAAAAGATAAAGGTAGCTTCTTAGGCCCTATTAAATTAAGGACAAATTTAAAATATTTTACATTGTTTCTCTTTTCTAGTTGCCAGGCATGGGTGTATTTGTATATGTGGTGTTTAAGGGTGATTATTGAGAGGGTTATAATATGGCTGTCGGTGATGCTTTGATTTTCTTAATCTCAAGAAAAGAGAAGCAGTAAAAATGTAGAATGATTGTCAGGAGAAGGTGACTTTTGTAATGAGGATAGCAAAATGGAAATGTAAGGGCCAGTTAGAAGATTTACAAGTCAAATTATTTTTGAAAACTATTTTGAAGAGCAAGAAGATTACATTTTTCCGACAAATAAGTCCTGGAATGGAAATAACATGAACACATTCAAGTTTTGGCTCCGTAAATATCAGATATTATTTAATGTAGAGTATTGAAAGAAGACTCATGTAAAGAGAATATTTATTATCATACTCTTAACATTATCTTTAACTTTTTTTCCAAAAAAAATAGAAATGTTAGTATCAGAAGAAACTTTCTGCTTATCCAATCACCGTCTTCACATTCCACATGTTCTTTTGTCAGGCGCAAAGAGAAGCAATGAAGCAGCTTTGTTTTCACTAATGCTTTTACTTGGAGAAAGGCAAAGGAATACTTTCAGCCATTTAGAAACACTCAACCAAAAGACCTCAAAATGCACCTAATTGATTATAAGAGTAACATCTTTTGCTTTCTGAGACACCTAAGCTAAATTGAGCCTAGAAAAGCAAATTGATTGTTTTACTATTAAAACAACATTCCATAAGGGCCTTATTCTTTATTTTCCTCTAAGTCATCTTTTCTTTAACATGCCCTTCCTTCAGACTTAAAAAAAATACTTCTTTGATTAAAAACTACTATTTATTATAAAACATTCCAGTTTTTTAAATATGAGTTTTGCTTTATTGAAAGTCTACCATTTGGTATATTGAATATGAAATGTAGTGCAGACTTATCTTCAGGTTTTAAGTGGAACCCAAAAATGAAAAATGCCACCAGCCACTTTTGTGACAGTGGCATCTATAATGCCATCATGTATGCAAGCAATAAAATTTTACAGGGTAGGATTTTATACTGAAATTTTAATGTGAACATTCCTAGCCACAGGGATACAGAGAATTAACTTCTAGGAGTGATACTGTAATTCAGATTGCTCATTTTAAGGAAAAGAAAGTATATGTGGCAGGGTTTGGGGTAGAGACAACATTTTTCTTGGGATTCAAGTAACCATCAAAAGCCTTTTTATTTTTGCAAGGCGTCTGGATGGTTTAAGGAAAAAAAAGCAGTTAAAGCACATCTGCACAACTTCATCAGGTTACATTTCATTTTCCATGAAGCTTAATGAAGATTGGCATATTTACTGGCTAATGTATGCAAATTAAAAAGAAAAAAAAATCCCAATTTTTAAAACTTACCAAACCTTTTATTGTCTTCTTACAGGATTTGTCCCCTTCTAAATTTTAGATCTCAGTTTTGGTTATACCCAAAGCCTTAAGTTCTTATTCTGAACTCATTGTCTGTGATAACTAATAATAATCTTTCTGGGCTGAGTATATTCTGAGGAAAAAGTAACAATGGGAACAAATAAACTTCTAGGGAACAAAAGGTTTTTGTTGTTGTTTTGTTTTTTGTTTTTGCAGGTATTCTTGCTGTATTGCAGAATAGAAAATTTTGTCTACATTACATAATGTTTCTGTTAGAGCCTCTAAGATTAAAAGCACATGATATATATAAGCTAAAATTAATTCAAAAAGCAAAAATATCTTAATGTCATAATTCTTAAATTTTATCTTCTTTAAGAATATATTAACATGAAATTTGTGACTAATGTGTTCTTATTCTTAGGGCTATATTGAACATCTATAGTGGATCATGTTACTTTTTCATCCTCATCCAATTTTATTAGAATCAAATTGCTTTTTATTTTAATACTATTATTGACTATAGAGTCTCCAGATTTAGAAAATAGGAGCTGATATAGAAAGACTACTAGATATACTTTTGAAACCCTTTCTGTGAGTTTATGCATACAGGTATATATGTAAAAGCACTGATGATTTCAAATTCTGTTTTTCCATAGGAATAAAAATTTTATAGAAAGTATTCTTTTTAACTTAAATATTTTAACATAAATTATATATATGGATTTTTAGTAAAATCTGTTCTTATGTATGCCCTGTAATCATGTTGTCATGAGAAGATAACTTTGCTTTCTTTACTGATATGGTAGAGAGGAATATGATTAGGAATTGAAACAAGCAAGTACAGACAGAAAGGTGGACAGAGAGAGACTCATGGTCTCCAAATCGAAGCAATATGTCTAAGATAAATGAAAATTACTTAAACTGCAGGGGGGTATGAACTATAAGATGCAAATCTATGTAATTGCACACTCACAGATCTATTGCACCTGGGCCTTTCACCTTGACCTCTAAATTATACCACTAGTATCTTGTCTTTGGGCTTCCCAGGTGGCTCAGTGGTTAAGAATCCACCTGCTGAGCAGGAGATGTGGCTTCAGTCCCTGGGTCAGGAAGATCCCCTGGAGAAGGAAATGGCAACCCACTCTAGTATTCTCTGCTGGGAAATCCCATGGACAGAGGAGCCTGGTGGTCTATAGCCTATGGCGTTGCAAAGAATCAGACACAACTTAACAACTAAACAGCAACAATCATATTATTACTTTCTTTTTCTTTTAGACTTAAAAAATAATAATAATACTGTTGGACCATTTTCTGCACTGTTTAATGACATAAAAAAAAAATTTCCTCTAAAGTCAGTCATGGTCTGTCTTCTACTTTTTGGACTGAACATTTGGCAGGAAACAGTGTCTTTTCTGTCTTTTGAAATAAAATAGCACATGACTTCTACAAGATAGTTAACTCATTGTGAGTCACTGAGAGTTACATGATGTTTACCCCTTCCTAAAATTCATTATAGATTGGATTAGTGAGATTAGGTAGACTAGTGAGAAATTAAATCAAGAAATATTGTAGCATATTTGAATAAGTGAATACCAAATACATAGAGTGAGATATATATACATTAATATATAGGTTTGGGAAGAGACATAATAGTCTATGGGACCATTATGATAACAGAATTGCATTATATATTACATATTATATGGATGTTGGAATGTATCACTTGGGGAAGGTCTCTATCAGCAATCATATCTGTATATAAAATTTGGGAGATTTTTTTTGTTTGTTTTACAAACTAGCATTTCATTTTGTGAGTGACAATTGACTGTTATTTTTGAATAAGTACTGTCTGGGTTTTTGAATTGCTGAATGATCAATTTGAAAAGGTATGTTAGCAAAATTTTAGAGTTAACGCAAATGTGAAAAAGTGTATACAAAAAGTAAGTTTTCTTTTCCAGCTGTATGAATGTAAGATACTTGCAGATAGTGTATATATTGTGTAAATATGTATATTTGGTCAGAGAGCTGGAAACATTGTAAAATTAAGCACTTTAATTCTTATTAAATAAACACTTGTAAATAAATACATCCTTGAATGAATTCTAAAGGCTTCAGTGTTATTTGAGCTAGGATTATGTATGTTCAATACACAATGATTTTGGTTGTTAGAAGTTTCGGTTGATTCAGAAGAAAGTTACTGCATAAGGTATTGATGTCCTTCTGACCTCCAGTCCCACCAAACCCTGTGTAAATGTTTCAAGAATAAAGCTTTTGACAGAAGCCAGGATTGCCTGGTTATAGAGATATAGGGGCTTCTCCCCTATAAGAACTACAGGGTCAGACCTCCAGGAACTGATACAGCAGCGCTGCTTTGTTCTCTTTGGAATGACTGCTGTACTCCATAGTGCTCCTTCTTGTGAAACAGAAATAGAAACGAACCGTGTTTGAGTCTTAGTCCTGCAATTACCTGTTACGTGATCTTAGACAATTTGCCTGAATCACAGTAACAAACTCACATTCATTTCAAGGAATAAGAAACAGACATTCAGTAACTATGAAGCACTATGCAAAATAGCATTTCATGGAACACTTCATTGGGATCATACCTTATTGGCCTTTAACAAATAAAAGATAACCCTCAAAGGAATCCTAAGTGACTCTCAGTGTTATAAGTAAAATATTTCTAGAAGTAATCCTTTTTAGGTATTTATTACCTTTTTTAGGCATTAAAGAACTATTTATTGATACTTACAAGCAATTGGCATCAGCTGAAGAATTTCTTAAATGTTGCCCTTGGCCCATTGATACGAATTGTTTGGGTGCATCTTACCCCAGAATAGATATTATGGTGGAGAGAGCTACTGTGGCCTGTTTGAGGGCTTTTCAAACTTTAATATACGTAGGAATCGCCTAAAGATCTTATTCAAATACACATTTTGATTTAACAGGTCAGTGACAAGGCAGTTCTTGTTAACAAGGTCTCAGGTGATGCTGTTGCTCCTCAAACCTGTCTTGGAGTAACAAGCTTTATATCGTGAACAACTGGCTAGACATTCCTGGCTCTGTCACTTACCGTTTGTCACTTTAGGCACAAACTCTTTGAAAAGTTGTGGAACTTAAATGAGAGAATACTGTAGTATGTTGCCTGGCTCATAGGAGACATTCATTATATAATTCTTAGTATCATGAATAGAGATCATTAAGGTAACATGGAAGTTTGCTGCCCTGACTGTACAGTAGAATCACCTGGAAAGTAGTTAGACCAGGTCATCCTCGGCCTTACTCTCAGAAATTCTATTTGCGGGTTGGGCTGTGGACATTAGTAGTGTCAAAAATACCCCAGGTGATCCTGATGAGAAACCTCGAGAAAGTGATTACACACATTATTTCACACATTATTCCACATAAGCCTCACACAGCACTCTTAACATTTTCATATTAAATAAGCAGGAATAGAGAGATTAAGTGATTTGTCACTCTGCTTTAAAAAAACTTTTTTTGTTTTTGGCTGTGCTAGCTCTTCATTTGGAGAAGGCAATGGCACCCCACTCCAGTACTCTTGCCTGGAAAATCCCATGGACAGAGGAGCCTGGTGGGCTGCAGTCCATGGGGTCGCTGAGAGTCGGATACGACTGAGCGACTTCACTTTCACTTTTCACTTTCATGCATTGGAGAAGGAAATGGCAACCCACTCCAGTGTTCTTGCCTGGAGAATCCCAGGGACGGGGGAGCCTGGTGGGCTGCCATCTCTGGGTTTGCACAGAGTCGGACACGACTGAAGTGACTTAGTAGCAGCAGCTCTTCATTGCTGCGAAGGCTTTCCTCTAGTTTCAGTGAGTGGAGGGTACTCTTCAGTTGCAGTGCGTGGGTTTCTCATTGAAGTAGCTTCTCTTGTTGCAGAGCATGGGCTCTAGGGAGTGTGGGCTTCAGTAGTTGTAGTTCCTGAGCTCTAGAGCACAGGCTCAGTAGCTGTGGTGCACCAGCTTAACTGTTCCATGACTTGTGGGATCTTCCAGGACCAGGGATCCAACCCGTGCCCCCTGCATTGGCAGGTGGATTCTTCACCACTGCGCCACCAGGGAGGGCCCTGTCACTCAGCTTTTGAAGTCCTCTCTTCCTTATCTGGCTTAAACATTCAATCACTATAATCACTCCTTTGCATTCAGTTCACTCAACCTCCTCTCTAGCTTTGTCTTACTTGCTTGGCAAAACCAAAACCTGGTTGACTCTATTCTGTCTTCTCCATGCCTACAGCCAAGTAGCCAAACAAAATGAACAGCCATAATGATTGGTCTCATTTTAAATTCATTATCGGATTACCATTTTGTATCCCCTTTCTCCTCATACCTCCAACACTACCTCCCTCATCCTCCACCCAGTTGATGACCTTCTTACTTTACTCAGAAAATTAATTGACAGGGACTCCTGCAGTTTCCCACAACTGCATCCAGCCGTCTACCAACACAGGTTCTACATACTCTTATCTTCCTAACCATCCATATTCCTACTTAAATCTGATTTCTAGTTTACACAGTATCCTGTCCCCACTCACCTTCTCAAGAATGCTGTTCCAACCATTATCTTTTTCTCATACAATATCAACTTTCCCTCTTAACTGAATCTTTCTACCAGCAAACACATAGGTTACAGTATTTCCCAACCTAAATAAACCTCTTCACTATACTTTCCCTGCCACCTACCACCCATTTTTCCTTTCTTTTTGGAGCAATAGTTGAGTTGTCTATCCTCTCTTCCCATTCTTTCCTGAATATACTCCAATCAGGCCGAAAAATGTATCTCCCTTGATAAAACCTACTTTATCCATAATTTTCTCCATCTCCATTAATTGAAACTCTGGTTTTCAAGTTTCTTAAGCCAAAAACTTTTCATCTTTGACTCCTCTCTTTCTCAGAATACACATCCAATAATCAGGAATTTATATTAGCTCACCTTTAAAATATTCCGAGAATTTTTCAGATTCTTTTTTACCAATTCCCACTGCTACCATTCTGGCGTAAACCATCATTGTCTCTTGCTACATTATTTCAGAAGCTTGCTAATTAGTCTCAAGTGTTCCAGCTCTCCCTCCACCCCTCCACTATTAAAAAGGCAGCCAGAGGAGTCTGTTAAAACACAAATCAAATTACAGGGCTTCTGTACCCCCAATCCCTCCAGGGACTCCCATCTCCCTTAGAATAAAAGCCGAAGTCCTTTGGCCTCATACATGTCTATGTTTCCGCACTACACCACCCGATACATTTTACTTTTCTTTAAGCAAGCCAAGTACACTTCAGCCTTAGAACATAGACAGTGTTCCTTCTTCCCTGCAGTGCTCCTTCCCCAGATGTCTGCATGATCACCTTTTCCAGTTTCGCGTCTGCTCAGGTCTCATCACCACAACCTGTTTACTGCCTCCACTATCAACATAACACTCTCATTCCTCAGCCTGACCTATTTTTTCCTCTAGCACTTGGCATCTTGTAACAAACTAGATAATTAGCTGTTTCGGTTTTTGGTTTTCTATGTTCTTTATCTACTAGAACATAAGCTCCTTGAAAGTACGGATTTTTATCTGTTTTAATCACTGATGCCCCCAATCCCCAGTACTAGGAGTTACTTGGCACTTTGTAGACATTCAGTAAAAACTGGATACAAAAGCTAGGCTATAAAAATTAAAAACGAACAGAAATGTACTTCTAAAATATCAAATTGTTGTGAACACAGAACTTTGGAACAGGGAATGAGAGGAAAAGAAAGCAACATTTTATATAGTTAAGTTGTTTTAGTAACAAAGCCAAATTCCTGATTGTTTAAAACATAGTCAAGGACTTCAAAATATAATAATGAAAATCTTAGCCAGCCTTTGCAGATGGAGTCTTGCTATAAAAAAAAGTCAGTTTCAACTTGCTCTCATCACCATCACCGCAACATCTAGTCTGTGAGGAATTTAGAGGCAGCTGGTCACTGTTCCAGAAGGAGCCGGAAGTGGTGAAAGATGCATGTCCCAAGGAAATGGGGCTAGAGAGGACCTGCCAGAGGGTTTGGATAATGAGCTCCTAGTCTGGAGTCAATCTCTTACAGAGGAAATGATCCATGTTTTGTTTTGGTCTTGTATTTATAAATACAGAGCCAGATTGCTTTGTCTCAATAAAGGAAACTGCTTTTATAGAGTAAGATAGTACCACATAGTTGTGTTTTCACAGGAAACCATATTTCTAGATTGCTTACATATATGGTTATCATACACTGAACAAAGGTAATAACTGAAACAAGTATATTTTTCTATTTGGAATCATGTTCAAAGCTGGGAGAAACACGACTCATCTTGTAGTTTTCCATTAAGATGTGTGTGTCCTTGGGGAGTGGAAAGCAGGCAGGCACAGACTACAGGGAGGCACAGGCTCACAGTTTTAATAGAAGGGAAGGAAATAAAAAATTATTTTCTTAAGTCTTGATGCTTTTCTGAGTATACCTTTTTGAGTTTTGACTTTTGAACTCTTGATGTTTTATGTACACAAGCACCCATGATAAAAAATGATGAAAAAAACTGAAGTGGAACATAAATACCAATGAACATATCAGTTGTCAAAAAAAATGCCAAGTGAATAACCACTCTAGACAAAAATTAGAAGAATTAATGCACATTTCTATAAAAGGTAAGTATGTATTTTTGGCTGCAATTTATTTATCTAGGGTGTTTGTTGCTGCTCACAGGCTTTCTATAGTTTTATTGTACAGGCTTCTCACTGCCGTGAATTCTCTTGTTGCAGAGAATGGGCTCTGAAGCACAGAGGCTTCAGTAGTTACAGCACTCAAGCTCAGTAGTTGTATTGCATGGGCTGACCTGCCCCGCAGCATGCGGAATCTTCTTGGACCAAAGATCGAACCCATGACCCTGCCTTGGCAGGCGGATTCTCACTGGACCACCAGGGAAATCCCTAATACACACTTTTGAATGCAGTATGTTGATAATACATGCATAGACTAAAGGCAAATAGAACCATAAAGGTAATGAATTCTAGGTCATTGGTTTGTTTTATCCAGTGGTATGACAACATTTCAAAAGTCTATGAGTTCTAGAGCTGAGCAGATTAGCATGTTGAATATAATAGGAGCCAAATTTCTCACTGACAAGAGAAGGCAGTTACAATATGGGAAAGGGGGAATGTGCTAAAGTTTGTGTTCTTGGACTAGCATTACAGGTATCAATATGAACACATAATTGTATAGTTATTTAGCTAACTGGGTATAGATATAATACATATATAGATGTGTGTGGATACGTATATTTGTGTGTGCACTCATACTGTGAGGGTCAAGAAGCAGTAATACCCCAGTAGCAATGTGCATACCTATGTTGGTTTCTAAATACAATTTCCACTAAAGGAACCAGAGCTGCTTGAAAAACTGATTGATTCTAGGGGTATAGCAGAGAAAATTCAAGATAAGCTTGGAATATCATACTGTGGCACAAAGTGAAGGGGTTTTCCTGGTAGCTCAGCTGTTAAAGAATCCGCCTGCAATGCAGGCAACCCTGATTCAGTTCCTGGGTCAGGAAGATCTGCTGGAGAAGGGATATGCACCCCGGTATTCTTGGGCTTCCCTGGTGGCACAGTCGGCTCCAGTCCATGGAGTCGCAAAGAGTCGGACATGACTGACTCTCACTCAAAAAAAGTGAAAAAGTACTCAAAGAATGACGTGAACATGTCAGAAGACCCAGAAGTCATTTTGAAGAGCCTCCAAATAGCAAACTCTGGGACAGCTGAACACAAATACTGAGTGTTTCCTATATGCTAGTTGCTTATTGTATCAATATTTAAGGTCTAGGATTACTTTGAATATACTGATGGTTGGTTTCTTTTTAAATTTCTCTTAGCATACAAATAACTCTCCTTATATTTTATCATGCCTCTAAATCAGAAAGTATGTTCTTTGTAAACAAAATACTCTGAATATTTTAAAATATATCAGTCATATTGTCACAAAATGTATATATGTCAACATTCACAAGATAAATTTCTGATACTTGTCATCTATGATTCAACCTAATATAAGATTTATAAAATGAAGTAAAAACAGAAGCATCCTATTTTAACCAAAGTGGAAACATGAACAAATAAGTATCTAAAATGTTATAAAATTACACATTGTTTCAAATAAGGGACTATGTTCCTTTGTTTAATATTTAGTAATATTAGTTTATTTAAGGAATCCAAGAAAGGCTAATGGAATTTGAGTAGGAAAAAATTGTGTCAAAATGAAAGAGATAGCAAGCTGAGAATATCTCTGACTCTTCCAAGTTCCAGAGCTCCTTCATGAATTTGGTGTTCTTATAGAGATATAAATGGCTGCATCATTTATTTTAAAAATCCTAAATTTCACAGAGGACCTGAGTTTCAGAAAACAGTAGGTAAAGTGCAGTAGAACAAGTTATACATTTCAGGATTCAGAACCCAAGGCAAGGAAACTATGAAACCATATGAGCAGAAAATCAAGCTGCCAAAGCAAAGTTCGATGAAGTTGAAAAATGGTGAAATACTGGGCGCTTTTTTTCTTAACTCTCCTTCCCTGTATTTTTCAGTTTTTCTAAAGTCTAAAAATAGAAGTTATGAAAAGTGTCATTATTAAGAAACTATCAACATTCACCAAAGAATGTGCTACCAGCCCACCTACCATCATTTACCAATAGTGGTGGCCACAGGGCAGACTCAAACTTCCTCTCACCCACAGGGCATTATCTGGTGGTTAAACTGGNTTCTAAAGTCTAAAAATAGAAGTTATGAAAAGTGTCATTATTAAGAAACTATCAACATTCACCAAAGAATGTGCTACCAGCCCACCTACCATCATTTACCAATAGTGGTGGCCACAGGGCAGACTCAAACTTCCTCTCACCCACAGGGCATTATCTGGTGGTTAAACTGGGCTCCACCCAGAAGAGAGGATCCCCAGCTCCTGCACTTTGCATTACTGTTTGTCACCTGAGCTCCGATTGTGTGCTGCAGATCTTAGTATTCAAAAGATTCCTTATAACCAGCATATAACAAGGGACATTTCTTACAACTTCTGCCAATAATCTGCCTTTTATGGCCCTGAAAGAGGCCAAGGATGAGGGTCCAATGGGATACACAGGTTCCCAAGTACAGTAATAATTTGGAACCTCTTAAAATTAGTGCTCAGAATTGTTTGACTCTTTGCAACCCTGTAGACTGTAGCCCACCAGGCTCCTCTGTCTATGGGATTCTCTAGGCAAGAATACTGGAGTGGGTAGCCGTTCACTTCTCCAGGGAGTCTTCCTGATCCAGGGATCAAACCCGGGTCTCCCAGATCACTGGCAGCTTCTTTACCATCTGAGCCAACAGGGAATCCCCAACATTACTGCTACTGAAATACTTGTTTAATATTTATTCAGAAAAGGAATAGCCAAGTATTACGACTTGGGGGAAGCTCTTCTATTGTATTCTCAGTTCTTCAGTTTGGGCAAGAGAGTTGTATACACTTACTATTCACAAAGTAAAAAGATGGAAATCAACTGGACCCAGTTTTACTAAAAAGTGGCTTAGAGACCACTGCTCAAGTGTGCCCCTGGGGATTTCAAGCTATGACAAGTGATTTTAACCACATTCTGTCTGTAAGAAGATTTTCGTAAATACGGTTTTCTCTACATCACTATTTTCTGTAGTGAGCCACAGTGCTCAGTACAATGGCAGCCCCTTCAGTGGCAGCATGGACAGCTCCCTGCTGGTCCACCCCTTAACCCAGCTCTGCGGGGAAGAGTAGGTGACTGTGCAGCTGCCTTGCGGTTCTCCCAGTCACCTTTGTCCCTCAACCCTGTCCCCTTATTCTCCTTCCCTTAAAAATAACAGAATAATTTCTCAAATATGTCTACACTGAGTCCAAGGGCTAGACTATCACAGCTCAGTCTTGATCCCCAAATTATGGGTATCTTTTCATGAAATAGGGGTCTACTGTTTGTAGTCTTAGATCTTGTTAGTTTCATTTAACATCATACTTGAAACACTTTATCTTTAAAAACAGTTTTTAATAGTTATGGTCAACATTTGACGGCTTCCTACACACTATTCTAGGATCTACATGGATTATTTCATTTATTCTCCCCCACAAATTTATTTAGAAAATCTACCCTGATTTTCCCATTTTGAAAATTTCCCATTTTGCACTAGTTTATTTTTTGATGCTTCCAAATAGTTATAGTTTGTTTTTCCCATTTTTTTTCCAGTTTCTCATTCTTTTAAATTTACTTTTGATATCCCACATTTTTTCTTTTATTTTCTTTTGGTATCCTGTACTTAGTAGAAGTCACTTTTCCCTCTCAGTTTCTAGTTTATTATTATAAAAGGTTGTTTACATTTATCTCTAACATTTTAAAAACTCAATGGTTTTATCTATTGTTCTTTTCCTACTTTTATTGAGAGATAATTGATATGCAGTACTGTATAAGTTTAAGGTGTACAGAATAATGATTGAACTCATGTGAGTCAGGAACTAATTACCACAATAAGTTTACTAAACATCATCTCAAAATTAAAGAAGTATAAAACTATTTTTTTTTGTAGTGAGAAATCTTAGGATTCACTCTCTTAACAGCTTTCATATATGACATAGAGCAGTGTTACTTATATTGTATGTTATATCCCTGCTGCTAAGTTGCTTCAGTCATGTCCGACCCTGTACGACCTCATAGACGGCAGCCCACCAGGCTTCCCCATCCGTAGGGTTCTCTAGGCAAGAATACTGGAGTGGGTTGCCATTTCCTTCTCCAGTGCATGAAAGTGAAAAGTCAAAGTGAAGTCGCTCAGTCGTGTCTAGTACTTATTTATCTTGCAATTGAACGTTTGTACATTTTGACTACCTTCCTCCTATTCCCCTTCTCCCCAACCACACTTCAGTTCAGTTGCTCCAGTTGTGTCCAACTCTTTGTGACCTCATGAACCACAGCATGCCAGGCTTCCCTGTCCATCACCAACTACCAGAGTTTATCCAAACTCATGTCCATTAAGTGAGTGATGCCATCCAACCGTCTCATCGTCTGTCATCCCCTTCTCCTCCCGCCTTCAATCTTTCCCAGCATCAGAGTCTTTCCCAATGAGTCAGCTCTTTGCATGAGGTGGCCAAGGTATTGGAGTTTCAGCTTCAACATCAGTCCTTCCAATGAACACCCAGGACTGATCTCCTTCAGGATGGACTGGTTGGATCTTCTTGCAGTCCAAGGGACTTTCAAGAGTCTTCTCCAACACCACAGTTCAAAAGCAGCAATTCTTCTGTACTCAGCTTTCTTTATAGTCCAACTCTCATATCCATACATGAGAACTGGAAAAACCATAGCTTTGACGAGATGGACCTTTGTTGACAAGCACAAATCTGATCTCTTTCTATAAGTTTGTGTTTTTGTATTTGAAATATAATTGAACTACAGAACTATGTTAGTCCCTGGTACAATGCATGAGAAAGCGAAGTGAAGTCGCTCAGTCAATGTCCGGCTCTTTGCAATCCCATGGACTGTAGTCTACCAGGCTTCTCTGTCCATCGGATTTTCCAGGCAAGAGTACTGGAGTGGGTTGCCATTTCCTTCCCCAGGGTATCTTTCTGACCCAGGGATCAAACCCAGGTCTCCTGCATTGCAGGCAGACGCTTTACCCTCTGAGCCACCAGGGAAGCATAGTGATTCAATATTTCTATACATTTCAAAATGATCATCATGATAAGTCTAGTTGCAATTGTTACCAAATGAAGGTACTGTTAATTCATAATTATTGACTATATTTCCCACATTGTATAATTAATACCTGTGACTTCATTTATTTTGTGACTGAAAGTTTGTACCTCTCAATCTCCTTCACCTACTTCTTTCTTCCCTCAACCCCTCCTCTCTGGCAACCATCTGTTTAGTCCCTGTATCTATGACTATTTTTGTTTAATTATCTTTATTCGTTTGTTTTCAAAGATTCCACATATACGTGAAATCATACAGTTTGTATTTGTATTCCTCTTTCTGTGTCGGACTTACTTCACTTAGCATATTACCCTCTGTGGCAGTAGCAAAGCCTGGCGTGTTGCAGTCCATGGGGTCACAGAGTTGGACATGACTGGGAAACTGAAGAACAACATTACCCTCTAGGTCCTTCCACGCTGTTGAAAATGGCAAGATTTTACAGTAAGTCCCCTACATACGAAGCTTCAAGTTGAAACCTTTGAAAGATGTGAATGTGCATTCCATCAGGGTCGGATGTGAGTGAAACTGCAGCTGGCCCTTTGTCTCCTGTTGTGGATGATCCTTCTGCTCTACCATCCCCACCTTCTCTCCGTCCTCCAGTCAGCAACACTTCTTCCCTGTTCACTCAGTGCCAGCCCCAGGATGACAGCTGTTGTGCTGTACTCCTGTACTTTTCAAGGTACTGTACTGTAAGCTTAGAAATGTTTTCTATGCTTTTCTTGTCTGTTTTTATGTATTATTTGTGTGAAAAGCGTTATAAAGCTATTACAGTATAATACCATATAGCAGATTGTGTTAGTTGGATACCCAGGCTACTTTGTTGGACTTAACAAATTGGACTCACTAATGTGCTCTCAGAATAGAACTAATTCATATGTAAGGGCTTGCTATATTCTTTTTTATGACTGAGTAATCTTTATAATATCTTCTTTAGCCACTCATCTATCAGTGGACACTTAGGCGCCTTCCATACTCTGGCTATGGTAAATAATACTGCAATGAACATAAAAATGCCTGTGTTTTCAAATTAGTGTTTTCATCATTTTTCGCCAGTTCAAATAATGCTTCAAGGAACGTCTCCAACTTGTTATTGAGAGTTACTCGATAGGTTAGATATCACAGAAAACTTCTTAGACAGGTGGTTCCCCTGGAAGAAGAGACGGAGAGTAAGTAACACCTTACACTGACTGTGCATTGGAGTTGAAAACAGGCATACCTACGCCACGCCTTGCTGCAGTTTTGACCTGCCTGGGGCTATATGCTGGCAGATGGATAAAGATGTGTCATTTTCTCCCGATGATGCTGACTCTTCCCATTCTTCCTGTACCTACACACCCTCCTTTTATGAACCATTCTAACAGTCAAAACAGGGAATAACGTTAGTCCTCAGCGTTGCACTCAGCCCGGATACCACAAGCCTTGTCGAGAGGAGACCTCGGACTCTGGCCTGTTGCCTTGACCTCATGCTCTCCTGCTCTCCTCCCAGATGCCCAGGGCTTCACTGAGGGTCTCTGAGGTAAGTCTCAGCCTGTCCTGGGGTGACTAGATTGAAAACAGAAATAGCTATCCAGGAAGAGAGAAGAGAATTAAGATATCCATTAAAAGCCTTTCTAAAGCAGCTAAATATTTGTAAAGGAAACTGGGGGATGACCAGGGTATGTTCCTATTCCTTGCCTCCACACTCTCCAGAACAGTGGTTCTCAACCTGGTTTTCTATGTCCTTTCTCCTCTATCCCTAGGAGCATTTGGCAAAGTCTGGAGACATTTTTGGTTGTCACAGCTGGGAGGGACATGGTGCTACTGGCATATACCATAGAGTCCAGGGTGCTGCTGTATATCCTACAGTGCACAAGGCGGTGCCCCACAACAAAGAATGCTTCAAACCACGGTGTCAGTAGTGCCAGAGTTGAAGCCCTACGACCCTCTTTTTTCTTTTGTTCCCCTGTCCAATGCTCTACTTCTCTCAGATTCAAATGGAAAGATGACTACATCTAACCAGAATGCTTCATGGGCCTCAAGCAATTTCCCTACGTTCTCAGTCTGTAGTTGGTGAGTCTTTAGCAATAAGTTTTCTAGAGGGCTTCCCTGGTGGCTCCGAGGTTAAAGCGTCTGCCTCCAATGCGGGAAACCCGGGTTTGATCCCTGGGTCAGGAAGATCCCCTGGAGAAGGAAATGGCAACCCACTCCAGTGTTCTTGTCCGGAGAATCCCATGGACAGAGGATCTTGGTAGGTACAGTCCACGGGGTCACAAAGAGTCGGACACGACTGAGTGACTTCACTTTTCTCGAGTTAAGTGACTCCTTATCTCATTTATGAGATCTGGGAACTCGTGAAGAGATAAGAATAGCCTAAACACCTGGATTGGGACATGATCTGTGTTCTTCAGAGTTTGAGAATTACTATCCTTAAACGGCCTTGGACTGTGATTGCAAAGCTTTTTTTCTCTCAGAAACTGTTTTTCTCTAGTTTAACATCTTCTTAGGATGTTGCCTTTCCTCTGGACTATGATTCAGAGTCTCCAGTAACCACTGCCCATCCCCACAATATGTCATTATGATTCATATTTCTATTGAACTTGTAAATTCAACAGAGAACTAGAACTTGTGTTAATTATTTGATAAATTAATTTGATGAAAATATATAACTTTGAATAAAGAAGCCCTCTATGGGTTTGTTTTGCTTAAATGGTTAATGTTCTGATCTGAATATGCTTTATCACTATTCATTACACATCATTACATTTCTTGTGACTTTAACAGTGAAAAAAAGGAGCAGAGATTCTGACTTTAAAATTCTATCTTCAACACTCCTACACTAGTTTAAATACACCTCATCTATGCAGTGAAGAATTAGAAAGGAAAAAGAAGTTAACTGATAAGGAAAGCAGCTGATGTGTGTTTCCATTCAAAGACCTGGACACAGTGCTAAGTGCTTGTATCTACCATATTTTGGAGATGATACTAAGCATCTGTTTTATCCTCACAATCCAGTAAGATGGGATGAGGAAACTAAGGCTCAGAAACTTCAAGACAGCTCCTCAGAGACATATATCTACGGAATGGCAGAAGGAGGTTTTAAGCCCAGATCAAGGGCCTCGCTTGACAGTAATGGGTACTATTATTACTGAGCACATTTTAGGAAAAAGATACCCTAGTAAGACCTTCATACACATTATTTTGTTTTAAATCTCACAACTATTTTTTGTGTATTTTATAGAGAGTAAACTGAGGATCAGAAGCTTACCTCACTCATCCTGGGTTCGGTTCAGTCGCTCAGTTGTGTCCGACTCTTTGTGACCCCATGAATCGCAGCATGCCAGGCCTCCCTGTCCATCACCAACTAGCAGAGTTTACCCAAACTCATGTCTATCAAGTCAGTGATGCCATCCAGGCATCTCATCCTCTGTTGTTCCCTTCTCCTCCTGCCCCCAATCCCTCCCAGCATCAGGGTCTTTTCCAATGAGTCAGCTCTTTGCATGAGGTGGCCAAAGTATTGGAGTTTCAGTTTCAACATCTGTCCTTCCAATGAACACCCAGGACTGATCTCCTTTAAGATGGACTGGTTGGATCTTCTTGCAGTCCAAGTGACTCTCAAGAGTCTTCTGCAACACCACAGTTCAAAAGCATCAGTTCTTCAGTGCTCAGCTTTCTTCACAGTCCAGCTTTCACATCCATACATGACCAATGGAAAAACCATAGCCTTGACTAGACGGACCTTTGTTGGCAAGGTAATGTCTCTGCTTTTGAATATGCTGTCTAGGTTGGTCATAAGTTTCCTTCCAAGGAGTCAGAGTCTTTTAATTTCATGGCTGCAGCAACATCTGCAGTGATTTTGGAGTCCCCAAAAATAAAGTCTGACACTTTCCACTGTTTCCTCATCTATTTCCCATGAAGTGATGGGACCAGAGGCCATAATCTTATTTTCCTGAATGTTGAGCTTTAAGCCAACTTAATTGGTAAATAGATTGTGGATTCAAGCACATTTCACCTGCTTTAGAGAATACAGTATATTTTGTTTTGTCTCCCCAAAACATCATTTCCACCTCACCAGGTTATGCTACAAGCATTATCTCATCAAATTCTATGACTAGCCTCCTGCCAAGAAATGGTACCTTTTTTGCAGATGGAAAAACTGAAGCTCAGATAGCACAAGTAACCTGTCTAAGCCATATACATGGATTGTATTAGGTAAGAAATATATTAGCATTCCAACAATAATTTTCAACTTCAGTCAATGTAGGTGCCTTTTGAAGGACAGTTTTATTTTTTATTTTCATTTTTTTTTGACTCAGAAATCAATTTTGACATCAAGACCAGTATCAGAGACTCTAGTACGAGAAATCATCATTCCCAATTGAGGGATATGTGGATCAAGGAAAGCATTAGAATCTAGAACATTCAGAGATGATAGCCCCAACATAAAGTGAAAGTGAAGTAGCTCAAAGTAGCTCAGTCATGTCCCATGCTTTGCGACCCCGTGGACTGTAGCCTATCAGGCTCCTTCCTCCAAGGGATTCTCCAGGCAATACTGGAGGGGGTTGCCATTTCCTTCTCCATTGAAGGACAGTTTTAAAAACTGTTTTACAAACAAACCAAATCATAAGCAAATTGTATCCTACATACATATACATTTCCAGGTTTAGAATGAGGTAATTTTAAAAGGCAACTACAAGACAGTATGTGAAAATTTAAAGAAATAAATTCTAAAACAATATGATGGTACTCCTACCTAGGCATGTATGGATATTTTCTAAAAGCACACATAGGAAACTCTTGGTGTAGAGAAAAGGGAACCCTCTCACATTGTTGGTGGGAATGCAAATTGGTACAGCCACTATGGAGAACAGTGTGGAGATTCCTTTAAAAACTGGGACTAGAACTGCCATACAACCCAGCAAGCCCACTGCTGGCATATACACAGGGGAAACCAGAATTGAAAGAAACACATGTACCCCAGTGTTCATTGCAGCACTATTTATAATAGCTAGGACATGGAAGTAACCTAGATGTCCAACATAAGATGAATGGATAAGGAAGTTGTGGTATATATACATGATGGACTATTACTCAGTTATGAAAAGGAATGCATTTGAGTCAGTTATGAGGTGGATGAAACTGTAGCCTATTATAATAGACTGAAGTAAATCAGAAAGAGAAAGACAAATACTGTATTTAACACATATATATGGAATTTAGAAAGATAATAACGAGGATCCTACATGCAGGGCAGCAAAGGAGACAAAGACATAAAGAATAGACTTTTGGACTCAGTAGGAGAAGGCAAGGATGGGATGATTTGAGAGAGTAGCATTGAAACATGTATATTACTATGTGTAAAGTAGGTGACCAGTGCAAATTTGATCATGAAGCAAGGCACCCAAAGCCAGTGCTCTGGGACAATCCAGAGGGATAGGGTAGGGAAGGAGGTGGAAGGGGTTCAGGATGGAAAGACACAATGTATACCCTTGGCTGATTCATGTTGATATATGGCAAAAACCATCACAATATTGTAAAGTATTTATCTTCCAATTAAGTAAATTCAAAAAATTTTAGCTGGGGGAAGAAAGGGATAGTTAGGGACTTTGGAAAGGTCATGTACATGTTACTATATTTAAAATTGATAATCAACAATGACCTATTGTACAGCACATAGAACTCTGCTCACCTCAGTGTTATGTGCCACCTTGAATGGGAGGGTGTTTTGGGGGAGATTGGACACAAATATACGTATGGCTGAGTCCCTTTGTTCTTCACCTGAAACTACCACAACATTGTTAATCGGCTATACCTCGAAACAANTGACCTATTGTACAGCACATAGAACTCTGCTCACCTCAGTGTTATGTGCCACCTTGAATGGGAGGGTGTTTTGGGGGAGATTGGACACAAATATACGTATGGCTGAGTCCCTTTGTTCTTCACCTGAAACTACCACAACATTGTTAATCGGCTATACCTCGAAACAAAAAGACAAAAAGAAATGTTTAAAGTTTAAAAAAATTTAATTGGAGGATAATTGCTTTACAATGTTGTGTTAGTTTCTGCTGTACACCAACATGAATCAACAATAAGTATATATATATACACACACACATACACACATCCCCTCCCTTTTCAGTCTCCCTTCCACCCTCCCATCCCTCTAGACCATCACAGAGCAGCACCAAGCTGAGCTCCCCGTGTTATACAACAGCTTCCCACTGGGTATCTGTTTTACAGATGGTAGTATATGTACGTCAATGCTACTTTCTCAATTCGTCCCACTCTTCCCTTCCCACACAAGAAACTCTTAATAGCAGTTAGCTCATGGGCAAAAGACTGAACAGACATCAGGCAACTTCTGCCTTTCCCTTATACCTTTCATTAAAATGACAAAACCTCTCCAGTACTCTTGCATGGAAAATCTCGTGGACAGAGGAGCCTGGTAGGCTACAGTCCATGGAATTGCAAAGAGTTGGACATGGCTGAGTAACTTCAGTTTCTACCCTTTCTTTCAGATGAAACAATCTAAACACAACCTCAGAGAACCTCCTAGCTTGAGAACATACACTAGTTTGTGTGTCATAAAAGTTAATCCAAAGATTGCCAACAGGCTAATTGTTCATAAAGGGATCTAGACAGTGAGGTGTGATCTCTGACACACAGTTGGCAAGGTGGGTGGGTGGGGATGAGGATGGGAAGTGGCTTTTAGAAAACCTACAGACAAGGAACATAGGCCAGAGGTGTGTCTTGGGGAGCTCTGAGTTACTGGTCCTGGGAACTGATTGTCTAGACTCAGTCAGAGTCTGTGGGCAAAACTCAGTGATGCTGCTTCCTGGGGCTTTGAGCTGGCTTCTGGGCTAGGATACACCTTCTACCAAAGAGTGCAGTGGGTCTCAGATGGAGACATAAAATAATTTTAAAACCTGATTACTAATTTATCATATTTCAATTCTGCTAAAAGTCGCATTTTAAATGTATGGGCTTTTTGATTGTTGTTTATACAGAGGTACAAGGAACTCCAAAATTAAGGAGGTTTTGTCAAATTGAGGGTCAAGAGAACTGAGTTCTAATCCTGTTTCTGCTAGTAACTAGAGTTGCAAACCTGAGCTCATCGTATTCTCTGACCTTGTTTCCTTATTTGTAAAATACTGAAGTGGACTAAAATTTAAAATCATGAAAATTGCTAGTGTTCCCTTAGGTTTTAGTGTTGTAAGATTCTTATTGTTTACATTTTTATTATTCATTGTTCTCATGAATCTCCTTGCCTTTTTGAAAGCCTATATTTGATATCATACACAATTTTAATGTATTGTATGTTTGAATACACATGGTCAATTCCATTTTTTCTTTCTTTTTTTTTTTTCAGTTCCATTTTTTCAAGTGTTACTGAAATGCTTCCTCAATTTGGTGCTGTAGACCAGTCTGCTCTCCCTTTCTTTTCATTCAGAAGGTTCCAGTCTCTCAGCCACAGTCCCTGAGCATCAGTGGATCCTGTGAGAATCAATAAGGTAGACGGTGGGCTCAGCATTAGTGCTGATAAGCATATACAATCTCCTCTTCAAGATTCAAAGGTTTTAGTCAGGCGAATAAGTTTGACTCATTGTCAGATAAGGGATTCTAAGTGTTGCACTTAGGCACTGAGAAGGTATTTGTAGTGGCTATTTTTGCCCTGCCTACCTGTCATGCCTGGAGTCTAATTCCTAACCCCCAACACACATATTCTGTACCATCTACCTGAAAATGGGCCAAATTTGACCCCGTAACTTCACTTCCATAGAGTTAAGAATACCATTAACAAAATTAAAAGACAAAGCACATATTGAGAGAAAATATTTGAAACACATATAATAAAGTTTATTTGCCATCATGAATATAAATGACTCTTACAAATAACTATTTTTAAAATAATAGTGCCATGGAAAATGGGCAAAGACTGTGACTATGTAACTCACAAAAAAGAAAAAGGGCAAACATGCACTAATATAAATAAAAATGTTTGCTTTAACCTTATTAGCAAAAATAAAATTATTGATACTACTCAAAGGTGGGCATGAGGAAATAGGTATTTCTATATAACTTCATTAGAATATAAATTAGCACACAATATCTATTCAGATTTAAACATGCATTACCTTTGACTTAGCGATTTCACTTCTAGGAATCTACTTTGCTGAAATATTAACAGAACTATGAATATACACATGTATCAGGATATTTTCTGCAGCACTGTCCATAATAAGAAGTTAAGAAATCCCAAGTGATCTATCAACTACCAAGAGAAAAACTGTTAGATTAATTATCATAATCCTTATAAGAAATTTCTGTGAAGCCATTGGGAAGAACATTTTGAAATTTTTATGTCCTGGTATAGAAGACATAGCAGTAAGTGAAGAAAAACTGTAATAAATGGAACTTTATTTACTAGAAGTGAAAAACTAGAATTATATGTGTAGAACTATATGGTTGTCTGAGGAGTTCTTACAAATCCCTGAGAAAAGAAGAGAAGCTAAAAAAAAGGAGAAAAGGAGAAATATACCCATTGGAATACAGAGTTGTAAAGAATAGCAAGGAGAGATAAGAAAGCCTTCCTAAGTGAACAATGCAAAGAAATAGAGGAAAACAATAGAATAGGAAAGACTAGAGATACCTTCAAGAAAATAGATACCAAGGTAACATTTCATGCAAAGATGGGCACAATAAAGGAGAGAAATGGTAGGGACCTAAGACAAGCAGAAGATCTTAAGAAGATGTGGAAAGAATACACAGAACTATACAAAAACAATTTTAATGACCAGCTAACCATGATGGTGTGATCATTCACCTAGAGCCAGACACCTTGGAGTGTGAAGTCAAGAGGCCCTTAGGAAGCATCACTACAAACAAAACTAGTGGAGGTGATAGAATTCCAGTTGAGCTATTTCAAATCCTAAAAGATGATGCTGTGAAAGTGCTGCACTCAATATGCCAGCAAATTCCACAGGACTTGAAAAGGTCAGTTTTCATTCCAGTCCCAAAGAAAGGCAATGCAAAAGAATGCTCAAACTACCATGCAATGCACTCATCTCATACGCTAGTAAAGTAATGCTCAAAATTCTACAAGCCAGGCTTCAACAGTAGTGAAATGTGAACTTCCAGATGTTCAAGCTGGATTTCGAAAAGGCAGAGGAACCAGAGATCAAATTGCCAACATCTGCTAGATCATCAAAAAAGCAAGAGAGTTCCAGAAAAACATCTACTTCTGCTTCATTGACTATGCCAAAGCCTTTGACTGTGTGGATCACAACAAACGGTGGAAAATTCTTCAAGGGATGGGAATACCAGACCACCTGACCTGCCTCTTGAGGAATCTGTATGCAGGTCAGGAAGCCACAGTTAGAACTGGACATGGAAAAACACACTGGTTCCAAATTGGGAAAGGAGTATGTCAAGGCTGTATATTGTCACCCTGCTTATTTAACTTATATGCAGAATACATCATGAGAAACGCTGGGCTGGATGAAGCACAAGTTGGGATCAGATTGCCGGGAGAAATATCAATCACCTCAGATATGCAGATGACACCACACTTATGACAGAAAGCAAAGAGGAAATAAAGAGTCTAAAGATAAAGATGAAAGAGGAGAGTGAAAAAGCTGGTTTGAAACTCAACATTCAATAAACAAAGATCATGGCATCCAGTCCCATTACTTTATGGAAAATAGATGGGGAAACAATGGAAACAAGGACAGATTTTATTTTCTTGGGCTCCAAAAGCTCTGCAGATGGTGACTGCAGCCATGAAATTAAAAGATACTCGCTCCTTGGAAGAAAAGCTATGACAAACCTAGACAGTGTATTAAAAACCAGACATTACTTTGCTGTCAAAGGTCTATCTAGTCAAAGCTATGGTTTTTTCAGTAGTCATGTATGGATGTGAGAGTTTCACCATAAAGAAGGCTGAGCACCCAAGAATTGATGCTTTTGAACTGTGGTGCTGGAGAAGACTCTTAAGAGTCCTCTGGACTGCAAAGAGATCAAATCAGTTAATCCTAAAGGAAATCAACCCTGAATATCATTGGAATGACTGATGCTGAAGGTGAAGCTTCAATACTTTGGCCACCTGATGTAAAGGGTCAGTTCATTAGAAAAGAGCTTGATGCTGGGAAAGACTGAAGGCAAGAGGAGAAGGGGATGAAAGAAGTTGAGATGGTTGGATGGCATCACGACTCAATGGACATGAGTATGAGCAAGCTCCAGGAGTTGGTGAAAGACAGGGAAGATGGCATGCTGTAGTCCATGGGGTCACAAAGATTCAGACACAACTCAGCGAATGAACAATATGTGTAGTATGAAATGCTGCTCAGGTGGCACTAGTGGTAAAGAACCCTCCTGCCAATGCAGGAGACATAAGAAATGTGGGTTTGATCCCTGGGTTGTGAAAATCCCCTGGCAGAGGGCATAGCAATCCACTCCAGTATTTTTGCTTGGAGAATCCCATGGACAGGGGCACCTGGCAGGCTACACTCCATAGGGTCACAAAGAGTTGGACATGACTAGGTGACTCAACAACAACAGTCTAATTTACATTGTACATTTGTGTCTGGACAGCGGAAAGTATGAACAGAAAGAAACTATTAACAGTGATTCTCATTTTTATTTTTTTTATCATTCATTTAGTAATATTGCTATGGACTGAACCATGTTCCCTCTAAATTCATGTGTTGAAACCTTAACACCCCATGTGTCTGTAATTGGAGACAAGGTCTGATAATGGCCATAGTTGTGGAGCCCTTATAAGAAGGAGACATGAGAGCTCCCTCTTTCCATAGGAAAGGCTATGTGAGAACATATAGAGAAGACAGCTACTGTGCTCATTTTAGCAGTACATATTAAAACTGGAACTGTAAAGAAATGATGAGCATAGCCCCTGCATGAGGATGACACACAAATTCATGAAATGTTCCATATTTTTTAAAACAAGATCAACACTTTAAAAGAAGAAGGAGGAGGAGGCAGCTATCTACAAGGTAAAAAGAGTGATCTTACCGGAAACCAAACTTGCTGGCACCTTGATTATGGAATTTTTGCCTCCAGAACTCTGAGAAAATAAATGTCTGTTGCTCAAGCCACCCACTCTATATAGCAACTTGAGGAGATTCATACAGATATGTAGAAATTTTTATACTGTTCTTATTGGATACTCTTTGTTGGGAGAGACACCTTTTCTTTTTTAAGCAGATTCTTTAAAAGGCCTACTTCAGGACAGAAGTTGAATTCCCATCACAGGAACTCATTCAATAATATGTCCATTAGGGTTCAGTTCAGTTCAGTCGCTCAGTCATGTCCAACTCTTTTCGGCCCCATGGGCTGCAGCATGCCAGGCTTCCCTGTCCATTGTCAACTCCCAGGGCTCANTAAAAGGCCTACTTCAGGACAGAAGTTGAATTCCCATCACAGGAACTCATTCAATAATATGTCCATTAGGGTTCAGTTCAGTTCAGTCGCTCAGTCATGTCCAACTCTTTTCGGCCCCATGGGCTGCAGCATGCCAGGCTTCCCTGTCCATTGTCAACTCCCAGGGCTCACTCAAACTCATGTCCATTGAGTCAGTGATGCCATCCATCCATCTCATCCTCTGTCATCCCCTTCTCCTCTCACCTTCAGTCTTTCCCAGCATCAGGGTCTTTTCAAATGAATCAATTTTTTACATCAGGTGGTCAGAGTATTGGAGTTTCAGTTTCAACATCAGTCCTTCCAATGCATATTCAGGATGGACTTTAGGATGGACTGGTTTAATCTCCTTGCAGTCCAAGGGACTCTCAAGAGTCTTCTCCAACACCATCAGGGTTAGACTGTATTAATGAAGATAATTAACACCAACTGCTGCAACTGGCCTCTAAATCTTAGTGTTTCTACACCACAAAGATTTATTTCTTGTTCATGTTGCATATCTAATAGGCTTTGGCAGGGGGCTCTGTTCTAAGTAGACAGGCAGGGACCCAGGCTGACAGGGCTGACCATCTTGCTACATACTCTTTCAACATATGGTTTCAGAGTTTGACAAAGCATGGAAAGCAAGCCAGAGTGTCAAGCAAGTCTTTTCACTAACCCTGCTCAGGAGAAACACACTGACTCTGCTCAGAGAACTAGTCACATGACCCCAACAAACCTGCAAAGGAAGCTGGGAAATATGAATATTTATTTATTTTTATTTGAAAACATTTATTGACTGTGTTGTGTCTTAGTTGCAGCACACAGGATTTATTCATTCCGTCATGCTGTCTTTTGTTGTGGTGTGCGGGCTCTCTATTTGCATCGCATGGGCTCTAGAATCCTCAGTAGCTGCAGCATGTGTGCACTTAGCTACCTTGTTTCATTTGGATCTTAGTTCCCTGACCAGGGATCAAGCCCACATTCCCTGCATTGAAGGGTGGATATTAACTACAGGACCACCAAGGAAGTGCCACTACATGAACACTGTTGCTATTGTTCAGTCATTCAGTGTGTCCAGCTCTTTGTAGCCCCATGGACGGCAGCACGCCAGGCTTCCCTGTCCTTCACCATCTTCTGGAACTTGCTCAAACTCACATCCATTGAGTCAGTGATACCATCCAACCATCTTGTCCTCTGTTATCCCCTTCTCCTCCTGCCTTCAATCTTACACAGCAAAAGGGTCTTTTCTAACGAGTCAGCTCTTTGGATCAGCTGGCCAAAGAATTGAAGCTTCACCTTCAGCATCAGTCTTTCCAATGAATATTCAGGGTTGATTTCCTTTAGGATTAACTGATTTGATCTCCTTGCAATCCAAGGGACTCTCAAGAGTCTTCTCCAACACCACAGTTCAAAAGCATNTTGAGCATTTTTTTGCATTGACTTTTTTTGGGACTGGAATGAAAACTGACCTTTTCCAGTCCTGTGGCCACTGCTGAGTTTTCCAAATTTGCTGGCATGTTGAGTGCAGCACTTTCACAGCATCATCTTTTAGGATTTGAAATAGCTCAGCTGGAATTCTATCACCTCCCCTAGTTTTGTTTGTAGTGATGCTTCCTACGGCCCACTTGACTTTGCACTCCAAGGTGTCTGGCTCTATGAGTGATCACACCATCGTGGTTAGCTGGTCATTAAAATTGTTTGTGTATAGTTCTTCTGTGTATTTTTTCCATATCTTAATATCTTCTGCTTGTTGTAGGTACATACCATTTCTCTCCTTTATTGTGCCCATCCTTGCATGAAATGTTCCCTTGGTATCTCTAATTTTCTTGACGAGATCTCTAGTCTTTCCTGTTCTATTGTTTTCCTCTATTTCTTTGCATTGTTCACTTAGGAAGGCCTTTTTTTTCTCTCCTTGCTATTCTTTGGGATTCTGCATTCTGATGGGTGTATCTTTCCTTCTTTCTTTTGCCTTTAGCTTCTCTTCTTAGCTATTTGCAAAGCCTCCTCAGAGACTCACTTTGAACATATAAATAATATCAAATGTTCCTGTCATACTCCTTGTTATGGATTAAAATATATTTCACCAGGGCCTCAGAATATGATTTTATATGGAAATAGTGTATTTATAGAAGTAATCAATGCCTTCAAGTAAAAAATCTTTCTCCTGGGACTTCTCTGGTGGTCCAGTGCTTAAGACCTTGTCTTCCAGTGCAGGGAGGTGCAGGTTCGATCCCTGGTGGGAGAGCTAAGATCCCACATACTTTGTGGCCAAAAAAACAAAAGACAGAAACAGTAGTATAACAAACTCAGTAAAGACTTTTAAAATGGTCTACATTAAAAAAAAAAAAAAAAAACTAAAAAAATCCTTCTTCTGTCTCTAGTAAAATGAGGTCATTAGAGTGAGCCCTAATTCAATAAGAGTAGTGCTTTTATAAAAGGAGGACACTGGACCCAGAGACAGACATGCACAAAAACGAGCTGATGTGAACACATGCAGGGAGCAGACTGTCATGTGAAGAAGGAGGCAGAGATTGGAGTTACGCTGTCACAAGAAAGAAATGTTTGTAGTCACTGAAAGTTAGGGGAGAGGCAGGGAACAGATTCTCCTTCACAGTCCTTAAAGGAAACCAATCCTGCTGAGGTCTTGACTTTGAACTTTCAACCTGTAGAACTATGACGCAATAAACTTCTGTGTCTTAAAGACCAGTTTGTGTACTTTGCCACAATAGCCCTAGAAAACAAATACAATCCTCTATCAAATTTTAGCAGAAAGGGATTTAATACATGCAATTAGATGCAATTAGATGCTTAATGTTTACTCTGTTAGGATGCCTAAAAAATCAGGCTCTAGGCTAGACACCTAGGAAATACTCCCGGAATCACTGGGACTCCTAGGATTACTGGTATGTTTACTACATGGCAATCCACTCCCTATCAGGTTTCCTGTTCTCCCTTCCCCCATCCCAATTCAGTGGGATGGAGGTGATCTTTGTAAAAGTCATGACATCGTGTCTTTCTTTGGTCACCCTTCTGATTTTCTTCATTACCTTCAGGAGACATCTCTCACTCCTCACTCTGATGAGTTCACCTTGGTCTGACCAGCTATTAGCCTTGCCACTCACTATTCCCTTACAGGCCTCACCCTATACTAAGCCACACTAAGCTGTTTAAACCAACCAGAGTGCCTCATGTCCTTTCTTTCTCTTCACTTTTGCACAAGCTGTTCCCTCTGTCTGGTTTGGAAGTTGTTTCCCTTCATCTTTGTCAGGTCAACTTCTATTAATCCTTTCATCTAGTGCTGACTTCCATATTAACTCTAGTTATTTGCTGATTTTCTTCCTCAGAGGAGAGAATGAGAAGAGAGATGTGAGCAATTTTGCAGAATGTGTTTTATTTACCTTTGTAGCTTTAGTTTTCAATATAGTTTTACTTTAATTATTTATATTAATTCTCTATTTTAATTTAGGTTTGTTTGCTTTTGGTTTTGCCAATGGTGTGAATAGTGGCACACATTAAAGACTGCTGTTGGGATTTTGAGGTATATCATTTTCTACCTTTGCATTAGCTTCCTAGTACTGCTAAAGCTGCTTAAAAACTTATTTTCGTTTTGGTAGTAGGTCACATCTTTGGTAGTAATTATGTTATTATTCCTGTTTCATAGATTGGGATTGAGAGTAAGGTCACATCATTCTTAAATAGAATGATTAATTCAGAACTTCTTTCCTCATGCTGTACTAAGTCTAAAACAACAAGTTCTAATTCTTGACTAGCCCATATAAAGTAAATTTAGTATGGAAAACATATATTCATTCATTCATACAGACATATATCTATTTATTCATTTAGTCAAATATTTAGTAATTGAAGAGGAAAAAGAATAAATAAAAGCCATCAAAAAGAAACAATAAGTCAACTAATCGATAAAACTTTATACATATTATATATAATATACTTAGAACTTTATGATACACTATGTTATTCACTAATTTTGCTGTGTCAGTTATGTGACACATCCATCCCAGTTATACAGCATTTCTAGAAAATTGGTTCTTTTAAAAAAAATACTTATTTATGTATTGGCTGCGTCAAGTCTTAGTTGCGGCATGCATGCTCAGTAATTGTGGTTCACAGGCTTAGTTGCCCTGCGGCATATGGAATCTTCGTTCCCTGACTAGGGATCAAACTCATGTCCCCTGCACTGGAAGGTGGTGTTTTAACCAAACCCAGGGACGTTCCAGAAAACTAGTTCTTAAAACTCAAACTAACTCATGCTGCCCCTTACTGATTAGATGGACTGGTTGGGAATTAGAAAGGAGAGGTGTTTAAAGTGTCTCCTAGACTGGGCTGGTGAAAGAGGGAATCCTGGCTTTTGTCCCTTTTATTTTTTTAACCACAGTGTACCAGTGAGCCCTTGGATATGCTAAAGTTTTCTTCACCGTAAAGTGTGGGCTTTGAGTTGGTGTAGGAAAGATGAATGGAGAAGGAAATGGCAACCCACTCCAGCATTCTTGCCTAACGAATCCTGTGGACAGAGAAGCCTGGTGGGCTGCTGTGCATAGGGTCACACAGAATCAGACATGAGTGAAGTGACAGCGTGCATGCATCCATTGGAGAAGGAAATGGCAACCCACTCCAGTGTTCTTGCCTGTAGAATCCCAGGGGTGGAGGAGCCTGGTGGGCTGCCATCTATGGGGTCGCACAGAGTCGGACACGACTGACGCGACTTAGCAGCNCATGAGTGAAGTGACAGCGTGCATGCATCCATTGGAGAAGGAAATGGCAACCCACTCCAGTGTTCTTGCCTGTAGAATCCCAGGGGTGGAGGAGCCTGGTGGGCTGCCATCTATGGGGTCGCACAGAGTCGGACACGACTGACGCGACTTAGCAGCAGCAGCAGCAGGAAAGGTGAGAAAGAGTCCTGAAAAACAGAGGAAATAGAAGGTTTGAGGAGTTTCTACGAATGCCAAACAACATTTTGGGAACCTGAAGTACAGATATAAAGAGGCTAATGAGAAATTCCCAGAGATAGGGTAGGTGTTTGAGAACAGGGATGCCAAACATGTAACATTTTCTTGTTGGCATTGTTGTGAGGTAAAATCAGCCTCAAACAGTTAATAAAATATGACAAATATTTTGAAGGTGGGCGGATTAAAGGAGGTGATAAATTCCACTGGTATATGGGCGTGGAGCAAAGGGAAGAAAACAGTCCAATGTGAAGAAATAAGACCCTACTACTCTTAATTCTTAATTATATTGTCATGCTGCCCTCTAATGGTCTGTCAGTATTTCACTATTTAGCAGATTCAATTGTTAGCTTCTGAGCCACCTGACTTACCATCTGTAGACAATTTCCCCGTTCAGTCGCTCAGTTGTGTCCAACTCTTTGCGACCCCATGGATATATTATAATATTACCCCATATTATGTTATACATATATATATATGCCTGCTCTTTAAATTTTTCCATTAACAAATAAAAAAGACTATGTCCTTTGAGGCCACAAATAAAGGAAAAGCAGTTGCATAGTTATTGCCCAGGGCACCTTGCCCCTATGAAGCAGTTACTGGTTATGTCCATGGAGCTTCACTGTGAGCCTACCTTCTCCTTTTGTCTGTCTTTTCATTTCAGACAAAATATATACTGCTCAGAGATAAAGAGACCAAAAGCTCCATCAACAGAGTGCTGAGCAACAAAGTGGGTAACATCTGACTGTTATATAATACTATCTTTGGTAGAAAATAAATACTATCTTTGGTCTGCTTTCTGTTTTTGGAATTCTCAAGTTGTTTGTCTCATTTTGACTCTGAAATTAAAATAAAAAAATTAGAAGGAAATGTTCATAAATCTTGATGCCAAAACACCACCAGTGGACCTTCAGGTCTTAGCTTAGATGAAATTTAATTCATTTGTTCAGAAGTATTTATTGAGTATCTCTCATGTGTCTTGCTGAACAAATCAAGCATATTCCCCAACGTGTATGGGGGGCTTCCCAGGTGGTGCTAGTAGTAAGGAAGTAGCAGTAAAGCCAATGCAGGAGACATAAGAAATGTGAGTTCGATTCCTGGGTTGGGAAGATCTCCTGGAGGAGGGCATCGCAACCCACTACAGTGTTCTTGCTTGAAAAATCCCATGGACAGAGAAGCCTGGTGGGCTACAGTCCATGGGGCCGCAGGGCTGGACACAACTAAAACGACTTAGCACGTGATATGTATGGCTGTGCGGGTGAATGGTACTCAGTAAAGTTGTGCAGTGGTCTTTACTCTCAAGGGGGTGGTCCTTACTCTCAAGGAGATTATACCTAGTAATTTCTAGGAAGTGTTGCTTGAACTTTCACTCCTATCTTGGATTAGAAAAAGGACTCCATAATAAACCCAGTCATAGCACTTTACCCATTTGTCTATTAGGGTGTTATCCTCTGTTAGCTTGCAAACTAAGAGGATAATGAGTTTGGGACTATCTTGTTTGTCCCTTTCCAGGGGTTAGGGATGCATCAGTGAATTAAATGATCAAAAATCCCTGGCCTGTACAAGCTGGTAATCTAGAAGAGAGAGATAGTCAACAAGTTCAGTACGTACCATGTTACATGGAGATACACTATGGAAAAGACTCAAGTAGGGGAGGGGGTTTTTTCCTCCCCTACTTTGGCTTTTTGCTCAGATGTCACCTTTTTTTATTTTGAGAGAGGAAACCTTTGGAGGTTCACAGTANATAGATGTTTTTCTGGAACTCTTTTGCTTTTTTGATGATCTAGTGGATGCTGTCAATTTGATCTCTGATTTCTCTTCCTTTTCTAAAGCCAGCTTGAACATCTGGAAGTTCACGGTTTACATATTGCTGAAGCCTGGCTTGGAGAATTTTGAGCATTACCTTACTAGTGCGTGAGATGAGTGCAATTGTGCAGTAGTTTGAGGATTCTTTGGCATTGTCTTTCTTTGGGATTGGAATTAAACCTGACTTTTTCCAGTCCTGTGGCCACTGCTGTTTTCAAAATTAGCTAACATATTGAGTGCAGCGCTTTCACAGCATCATCTTTTAGGATTTGAAATAGCTCAACTGGAATTCCATTTCCTCCACTAGCTTTGTTTGTAGTGATGCTTCCTAAGGCCCATGTGACTTCACATTCCAGGATGTCTGGCTGTAGTTTGAGAAGGAGGAGTGTTAATTCTTTGATTGTTTGGATTCACTGGTGAAGTTGTCAGCACCTAGACTTGTTGGGTGGTTTTAATTATTGATTCAGTCTCCTTACTAGTAATTGATACGTTTAGGTTTTCTTTTTCTTTATGACTCAATCTTCTTAGATTTTTTTGATAGGAATTTGTTTCTTCTGGAATATTCAACTTTTTGATGTATAATTGTTTATACTAGTCTCATGATCTTTTATAGTTCTGTGGTATTCATTGTGACCTCTCTTTCATTTCTCATTTATTTGAGTCCTCTCTGTTTTCCTTGGTGAGGCCAGCTAAATATGTGTCCATTTTGTTTATCATTTTAAAGAGCTGGTTGTTAGTTTTTTTTTCTTTTATTGTTAGTCCCTATTTCATTATCTGATTTGATCTTTGATAAATCCTTCCCTTTACTACTAACTTCGGGCTTTGTTTTTTAATAGTTCCTTGAGGTGCAAAATGAGATTTTTTTTTTATTAGAGATCATTATTTCTAAATAATAGACATTTATTGCTGTGAACTACCCTCTAAAAACTGCTTTTGCTGCATTCTAAGAGGTCTGATATGCATATTTCTATTTTCATTTGTCTCAACATATTCTTTGATTTCTCTTGACTTTTTTCATCCATTAGCTGTTCAGTAGTGAAGTGAAGTAAAAGTAGCTCAGTTATGTCCAACTGTTTGCGACTCCATGGACTCTGTCCATGGAATTCTCCAGGCCAGAATATTGGAGTGGATAGCCTTTCCCTCAGAGAAGGCAATGTCACCCCACTCCAGTACTCTTGCCTGGGAAACTCCATGGATAGAGGAGCCTGGTAGGCTGCAGTCCATGGGGTTGCTAGAGTCAGACACGACTGAGTGACTTCACTTTCACTTTTCACTTTCATGCATTGGAGAAAGAAATGGCAACCCACTCCAGTGTTCTTGCCTGGAGAATTCCAGGGACAAGGGGAGCCTGGTGGGCTGCCGTCTATGGGGTTGCACAGAGTTTGACACAACTGAAGCGACTTAGCAGCAGCAGCAGCAGCGGCAGTGTCCACTGAATTGGTAATGCTGACTCATTGGAAAATACTGTGACACTGGGAAAGATTGAAGGCAGAAAGGGTGACACGGGATGAGATGATTGAATGGCATCACCAGTGTGAATATTAGACCAGCAACAACAAAAAAAAAACAGAAAACCTCAGTGATTGATATAGAAAGTGAAAATGAAATTCATGGTGCTTGATACAGAAAGTGAAAATGAAACTCATGGTGCTGGGGGAATGCTGCTTTGCTTCTACGGAAGAGTGGGTCGAAGACAGCATTTCACAAAAATTAGACTTTATAGGTGTGTTAGGTGTAGCTATGGAATGTGATAACCTGCAAAGTGTTAGTGAAATAACCGAATTAATTTTTGGTAATGACTTTCAAGTTGGTGGTTTCTCAAACAAACTTGTATCACCAACAGATTGAAAAATCATATAAAATGGACTGATGTAACCAATAGCAACACAAAGAAGTTACTTGAATTAATAATTTTGGTGGGACAAATAAGTCACACTGCAAAGAATATTGATCAGCTGATGCCTTACTTGAGGTACCTATTTTCCAAAGATTTTGATGAGAAGAAGGTTTGAACAAATAATGACATTCTTCACTTTAAGAATAACTCAGAAACTCCACTTCCTGCAGACAGAATTTCAAAAGTTAAACCTCTTTTGGATTATTTTCTTCCAGAATTTTATTAGATCTATATATCGGAACAGGAGCTACCATTTGATGAGGCAGTGATAAAGTCGAGAGGACAACTCAGATTCAAAAGCCTGTAATCCCAGAAAACTTAAGAATTTTGGTCAGGGTGATTAGCAAAAGTAAAACTGGATATATATGTAACCTTGAGATTTACACAGGTGAAAGAAATAATCTGCAAGAAACAATATTACTGGTCCTACAGCCTTATCTTGGTTCATGGCACTGTATTTACCAAGACAATTATTACAGTAGTGTGTTCACATCTGGAATATTGTTGAAAAATAACGACAGAGTTTATGGCACTTACAATAGAGAATCTACCAAGCAAATTAAAGAAGAGTTCTAAAAATCTACAGAGGGGAGAAAAGACATTCTTATGGAAGGGAGAAGTGATTCTTATATAGAAAGACAGAAGGTTAGTCCACATGGTGATGACTATTCATGACACCTCCATAACATCTACAGGAAAAGAAGAACTGGCTATCAGATAACTAAGCCCACTGTAAGTTCATTTGAGTTCACTCGCTCAGTCATGTCCAACTCTTTGCAACCCCATGAATTGCAGCATGCCTAGGCCTCCATGTCCATCACCAACTCCCGGAGTTTACTCAAACTCATGTCCATCGAGTTGATGATGCCATCCAGCCATCTCATCCTCTGTTGTCCCCTTCTCCTCTTGCCCCCAATCCCTCCCAGCATCAAGGTTAGAGTATAATAAATATATGAAAGGAGTTGATTGTTCTGCTCAATATCTGGTAAACTTCAATATCCTCCAGAAAACTTGAAAATGGTATAAAAAGTGGGTTTTTATTTGAGTAATTGCAGTTTATTAAATGTGTTTAAAATTTATTGTAGACTTAAATGCTATAGGATGAAATGACTTGCAAGCAATTTTTGTGAGTAGTAGCTAGAGTGGGTAACTGACCATTCTGTTGAATGTGGTGGTAGTCTTACACTTGGTCCTTCTTGTGGCATTTTTTTAAATGTAATTTTATTTTCTTTAATTTGTTATTTATTTTTGATTGTACCAGGTCTTCTTGCACTTGTGGGCTTTCTCTAGTTGTGGTGAGCAGGGGCTGCTCTTTGTTGGGGTGCCTGGGCTGCTGCTGCTTCTTTTTTTAATATATATATTAAATATATATATTAATATATATTAATATATATTTTAATATATATATATATTTCTTTTTTTAATATATATATGTTTTATTTATTTGACAGCTCCGAGTCTTAGCTGTGGCACCCAGGATCTTGAATTGCACTATGTGTATGCTCTGTTGTGGCATGTGGGATCTAGTTCCCTGACCAGGGATTGAACCTGGGCCCCCTGTACTGGGAGCTCAGAGTCTTAACCACAGAACCATCAGGGAAGTCCCTGCTTTTTTTTTTTTTTTTTTTTAAGTTTTTTGTTTTGATTATTAATTGTGTATTGAAAGCAGTAAGAAGTTCGATGACACCAAATAAGCCAGTTCTGAGTTTTTCCCCAAGATAAAGTTTAATAGCTTCAACTTCTTCAGTGTTTTATGAAAATATAAACGAAGAAAGTAGAGGTTATCATTTTTGATGGCAGATCTGACTCTTAGGCTGAGGGAGTGAAAGCATATGTAGACAGGGGCCTGTAGATCAGGCAAGCAAGGGACTTCAAGGACTCCTGCTCCAGCTAGGGTGTTCCAACCAAAGTGCCCATGCTGACCCAAGAAAAGACCGGGGTTCTTCCAAGGATTCTGAGAGTGGTGGCTACAGCCTTCACCCCATTTCCTGGGTGGCCATGTAAGCCCAAATGCCAGCACAAAAGCTATGAGGTGTGGGATAACCCAAGACAGAGCAAATCACAGGGACCCTATTGTGACTATGCAGAATGAATCATGGCTGGTTCTGCCCCATTCCCAATGGGAAAGAGACCGCCAGTAGACTGGATTCAGGCCATTACTGCAGAACCTACACTAGGCATATTTCTCCCTTCTGTGTGTTCACGTGTTCTCCTTGTCTTGTATTTGTAACTATTTTAAAAAAATTCACTGACTTTGGGTTAAAAATCAACCACCAAAATGCATCGTAACACAGATCTAAAGCCCAGAGGAGGCACATTGGACTCGTCTGACACAGCAACTCTTGGATGACCTGTGTGCTTAAAATCCCTTCTCTGTATTAAACAGTGGGTTGATTTTCCTTTTACCAAAAAAAAAAAAAAGCTGAGTAATATTGCATAGGGGAACTTCCCTGTAGTTCAAATGGTAGAGAATCTGTCTTCAATGCAGGAGACCTGAGTTTGATCCCTGGGTCAGGAAGATCCCTGAAAAAGGAAGTGGCAACCCACTCCAGTATTCTTGCCCAAAGAATTCCACGGACAGAGGAGCCTGGTGGGCTATACAGTCCATGAGGTTGCGAACAGTCAGACAGGACTTAAGTGACTACCACACAATATTGAACAGGAGTACCAAAAACTGCCTCATTGGAAACAAGAACTATTTACATTAAATAAAAACCCAGTTGCAGGCTGCATCTGCACATTTACAGCATGGTGAAGCACACTGTGACCAACCCTGGAGACAGCTTCTGGCACTCACATCATAGGGGCACGTTTGCCACATGAGAGTAAAACGAAGGTAGAAGGAGGGAGTGAGGGGGAGGAGAGAAGAGTACATTCATTTCTGGTTCTGGAACTGATTGGACAGCCAATCTAGTCCCTCATAGACTCCATCCCTACTGGAGGCACAGGGTGGCCTGAATGTACCGGTTCCTGTGGCGCAGAGTGTGTAGACCTAGTGTGTCTGTGATCCTGGCTGCATTCATGGCATTGGGAAGGTCCTATTTGTTAGCAAACATGAGCAGAACAGTGTCCCTAAACTTGTCTTCTGCTGGCATCTTCATGAGCTCCTTGTGGACCTCATTCACATGCTCTGTGTCACTGCTGTCAACTGCAAAGATGAGACCTTGTCTGATTTGGAAGTAGTTGTACCACAGAGGCCAGGTCTTGTCCTGGCCCCCCGTGTCCCACACAGTGAAGCTGATGTTCTTGTATTCCACGGTCTCCACATTGAAGCCTATTAGTGGGAATGGGGGGTCACCATTTCACCCAGCTTTAGTTTATACAGGATGGTGGTCTTTCCAGCAGCATCTAGGCCCACCATGAGAACACACATTTCTTTTTCGCCAAAAAGGCCCTTGAATAGGTTTGCAAAGATATTCCCCGTGCTGTAGCCTGGTGGGAGCAACACTGCCCTCCTTGGCCACAGGGCAGCTGCTGCTCGGAGGTGTTGGTTTCACTCACATGGGCTTCTCTTTGTGCTGGCTTTTCTTGTTGCTCAGCACAGGCTCTAGTGCGTGGGCATCAGTAGGTGTGGCACACAGGCTTAGTAGTTGTGGCTCATGGGCTCTAGAGCACGGGCTCAGTAGTTGCGGTACAGGGGCTTAGCTGGTCTCAGCCTGTGGGATCTTGCCAGATCAAGGATCGAATCATGTCCCCTGCATTGGCAGACAGATTCTTATTCACTGTGCCACCAGGGAAGCCCATTGTGGCATTTCTAAAAGAGCTTCCTGCAAAGATCCACCTTGTCAACTACCAGGTAAAATAAAAGAATATATTCTAGAGGAAATAATACCTACAGGACTGGGGGAAAAAAATGCCACCAGGAAGTGTAGAGTCTGCTCTTCCAGGGCAAGATGCAGTGAACCATGGTGTATTTGTACTGGGGGTTCTGTTCCTCTGCACAGAGGTGCCTGCTATACGTGCCTGCTATATGCGTATCACACTCTAATGAAATACTAGAATGCTTATTGAGGCATGTACAAGGCTTCAAATAAGTACATGAAGTACAATAAAAGTTGGTGATATTTACTCAAATGGAGATGTTTCAATATTCTCTTACATAACAAATCACGGGCCACGGGCTTTAGTTTATACAAAAATCCCCCAGTGAATCATGTGTTAAAGTCTGTTTTGTCTGATATAAGCATGGCCACCCCAGCTTTCTTTGGTTTCCATTTGAATGTGAATATCTCTTTCCGTCCTTTCACTTTCAGTGTGTGTATTATCTTACATCTGAAGTGAGTCTCTTATAGGCTGTGTATAGATGGGTCTTTTTTTTTTTTTTTAAATGCTTTTAGGCACTTTATCTTTTATTTGGAGAATTTAGCCCATTTAACATTTTAAGTATTTTTTTTCATTTAAAGTAATTTTTGATAGATATGTACTTATTGACATTTTGTTAATTGTTTTCTGACTTTTATAATTCCTTTTTTTTTTTTTCCTTATTCTCGTCCTATGTGATTTGATGACTTTTCTATAGTGGTATGTTTAGATTCCTTTTCTTTATTTTTTACATTTCTACTATAAGTTTTTGATTTGTGGTTACCAAGAAGCTTATTTAAAAATTATTTATAAGTCTGTTTTAAATTGATAATATAGTCTATTTTAAATTGATAACATCAGTATAGTGTATTCTATTCTAAAACTCTTATATAAAGCTTTTACTCCCCTCCCTTGCTAATTGTTTTTATTACTTTTGCCTTTTACACTAGATTTACAAGTGATTAACCTACCATCTTTACATTAGATTTTTCTGAATTTTATGTATTTATTTTTATCAGTGAAATTCATAGTTTGTTTCCCTGTTACTAATTCACTCCCTTTTGTTTCAACTTGCAGGAATCCCTTTAACATTTAAGGCCAGTCTAGTGGTGATGAACTCCTTCAACTTTTCCTTATCTGGAAACTCTACCTCTTCTTCCATAATGAAAGACAGCTTTGCTGGGTAGAGATTTCTTGGTTGGCAGTTATTTTCTTTCAGCACTTTGAATATGTTGTGTCACTCACTCCCTTCTGACCTACAGTGTTTCTATTAAAAAATCTACTGATTTTGTGGGAGATTTTCCATGTACGTAGTAAGTTGTTTTGTATTGCTATTTTAAAAATTCTCTCCTTGTCTTTACCTGTTGACATTTTAATTATAAATAGTTTGGGTCTCTTTTGGTTCATCTTATATGAACTCTCTGAACTTCTTGGATCTGAATGTCTTTTATCTTCCCCAGTTTAGGGCAGTGATTATCAGCCATTATGTTTTTTAAGTTTTTTGCCCCTTTTTCTATTTTTCTTCTGAATCTCCTATAATGTGAATGTTGGTCCACTTAATGTTGCCCTGTAAGTCCCTTAAATTGTCTTTTTGCTGCTGATTAGATGACTTCCAGTGTTCTGTGTTCAAGTTTACTGATTCTTCTGCTTCATGTAGTTTGTTGTTGAACTCTGGTACTTTCTTGTATTTCCTTTTGTTGAAAATCTCTTTTTGTTCATCCTAGCTATTTTAGCATTTTTATGACTGTTAATTTGAACTTTATCAGCTATCTCATTGATCTCTATCTCATGAAGGCTATTTTCCTGAAGTTTTATCTTGTTCTTTTGTTTGGAACATACTCCTCTGTTTCTTTGCTTTCCTCGAGTCTCTGTGGTGGTTTGGGTGCATTCCAAGTCTTGAAGAGTGGCCTTGTGTAGGAGATGAATCTTATTGTTCAACCTTGCCCTAGATCTTGGTTGTCTCTCGAACCTTTGTGAGTGTCCAAATAGCCTACCTTATTCTTAGTGGGTCCCATTAGTTTAGGTTGTCTAAGCTCTATCAGTATCCCTAGAGGAGGTTCTTAGTATCTAGGTTCAGCCCAGTTGGAAGCCGGAGGCTCAGGGAGCAGCTTTTGAAGTATATGCAAAAATATCTTTTTCAAGTGGACAGTGGGACATGAGTATTTCTTTCTGCTCCCTCTGCACTGTAACCTAGGAGGTTAGCCACAGTGAACCTGTACAATCCCTCCAAGAACTCTTAGTTCACTCTGCCTTGTTGTCATGTTTGATTCAAAGCTAGATGTTTTGGTGGCCTGTCTTGCAGTGCAGGTCTTAGGAGTTGGGGCTACCAGTAGTGTGGCCCAAACCCTTTGCTCCTCACAGAGAAGCTGAATGTTGTAAGTTCGCTCACAGTTTATGGCTGAGGTTTATGGTGAGACTGTCTCAGCTTCTCCAGCCTGTTTCAGTGTGGGTTTTTGTCATTTGCCTGATATGTAGGAGTTGCTCTCTAATTTTTTAGTTTCTTTCGGAGGGAATTGTTCTACCTGTGGCTGTAAGTTCAGTGTGCCCACGATAGGAGGTGAGTTCAGGATCCTCCCATGTTGCTGTCTTGAATTGATATATACAACATACAGAAAGCAGAGAAGAACTAAAGAGCCTCTTGATGAAAGTGAAAGAGGAGAGTGAAAAAGTTGGCTTAAAACGGACATTCAGAAAACTAAGATCATGGCATCTGGTCCCATCACTTCATGGGAAATAGATGGGGAAACTGTGATAGACTTTATTATCTTGGGCTCCAAAATCACTGCAGATGGTGATTGCAGCCATGAAATTAAAAGACGCTTGGTCCTTGGAAGGAAAGTTATAACCAACCTAGACAGCATATCAAAAAGCATAGATATTACTTTGCCAACAAAGGCTCTTCTAGTCAAAGCTTTGGTTTTTCTAGTAGTCATGTATGGATGTGAGAGTTGGACTATAAAGAAAGCTGAGCGCTGAAGAATTGATGCGTTTGAACTGTGGTGTTGGAGAAGACTCTTGAGAGTCCCTTGGACTTCAAGGACATACAACCAGTCTACCTAATGGAAATCAGTCCTGAATATTCACTGGAAGGACTGATGCTGAATCTGAAACTCCAATCCTTTGGCCACCTGACATGAAGAACTGACTCTTTGGAAAAGACTCTGATGCTGTGAAAAATTGAAGGCAGGAGGAGAAGGGGACAATGGAGGATGAGATGATTGGATGTTATCACTGCCTCAGTGGACAGGAGTTTGAGTAAGCTCCAGAAGTTGGTGATGGATAGGGAGGCCTGGCATGCGGCAGTCCATGGAGTCACAAAGAGTTGGACACGACTGAGCAACTGAACTGAAAGAAAAAAAAAAAAGTTGGCAATGTTTAAAATTTGGTCGATTTAAACATTGAAAAGCAGTAGCCACAAAGGAAGAGACTAAGGTAGATAATCAGAGTAACAAAATGAATTTGATACAGAATTTAGGAGAGGAATTTAAGAAGTATTCTTTTGTGACATATTTAAGAAGGAAGAATAAAATGGCATAGTGGATGATGGGGAACAACAGTCACATTGATATTGTTGAGAACCTAATTTATGAAATAGAGAAATAACTTTAGAAATTCTATTAAAAGACAAATCAAAATCATATGAAATTAATTAGAAATAAGAGACTTGTTGGTGAGAGCTAAGAGAGCCAAAATCCTTGTCATAGTTAACTGAGAAAGAACACTTGGAACAGAGGGACAAAGAGTAATCAAACAATAAGCCAAAGTTCCCCACATCTTATTTCAGTTGTTGGGCACAAATATTGAAAGGATTGACATAACCTGGGTAAATTTCTGAAATCTAAACTTTTACAAAACCCCAGAGTTCTCCCAAGTATCAAAATAGAAGAGGAAAGAAAGATTTCCTGAAAGGGAAAGAGACTCAGATTGACATCATACTTTTAATCTGCATCAGTAAGTAATATTAGATGACATGGAGAAATATTTAAAATTTAGAATTCCTGGGGGAATTAATTGTGATTATAAAATTCTGTATCCATTTCTACTATAACCATTCATCAAATGCAGTGAAGCATAAATAACTGGACAATAAGAACAGAAAAAATTTTTAAAAATTCTTTTATTTCCCATCTATGTTATTGTGAAAGATAATTGGAATATTACCTTGATTGTTTCCAGATATCTGTTGTAGCTTGACTAATACTTTGAACTTTCTAGCAGAGTTGGACACTTAAGCTAGTATAGATCATTTGCACAGAAGGACAGAGTGTACAAAGGGAGTAGTCTGACCTATATCCAAGCTGTGTGTGGCTGTACCAAATATCTGCTTAAGGTATGGGAGGGAGGTGGAAGTGTAACTTCTTTAATTTCTTCATCAGTATAAAATCATGAGCCACATTTGAAGGATTAAAAAAATTGTTTTGAAATACTGAAAACATCAAAAAGATACAAAGAATATTAGGACATCATTGTGTCTACCTCCCAGTTAAAAAAATATTAACTACCCATATGAATGTTCATTTTTCCCACAGAGACATAACCAATTTTTTGTATTTGGGGATTCTGGGAGGATGACAGCAATGGTAGAATAGTTTCTTAATCTTGTATGACTTTCCCATAAAAACAGAACATATAGGAAAAACCCCAGATCCATGAACATTGACAAGAAAATTAGTTGACCTTGTTTCTCTCTACAAACCTTCACATACCAGTGGTTTGGGAATAGACCACTAAGAGTTCCAAGACCTGTGTATTAATTTCTACTTAAGAAGAAGGAAGCCATGGAATTTCAAATGAATGTGAGAATCAAAAAATAGCCAATCACTGGAAAGTCTGGAGGACTGTTTAAGAATACCAGCTGAAACTGGGAGGTGTTTTGTGCACACTGATAGAAGAACTTAACAGTATTAAAAATAAATAATTATTATTTTTTATTTTAATAAAAGTAAATAATTTAAATAAATAATTACAAAGTGAAATCAATAAAATACAGATTTGATGCAAAAAATCAATGTCATAGTCAACTGGGAAATTTGGTCAGAAAAAAGAACATAAAGGTAAAATATTAGAAGTGAACAGTTTAAGTAGCTACATTAAGCTTTTTAGTTGGAGTTTCAATGTCAGACTCTCAAAAATTAATAGAATGAATATGCAGAGAAGTAGAAGGATACAGTAGACCTGAAAATCATGGTGAACCAATTCAGCATAATAAAGATTTATATAGTTTTGTCACAATGCAAATTCCTATTCAAGTTCCCATAGAATGTAAACTAGGAGACACTGAAACATATCCAGGAACCTAAAACAAGGTGCAAAAATTTTGTGGTCTAAGGGTATTGAATAGAGATAGTGAAGGACAGGGAAGTCTGGCGTGCTGCAGTCCATGGGGTCACAGAGTCAGAAATGACTTAGTGACTAAACAACGAAGGTATTGAAATCATACAGAGTCTGTTTCCTTATCATTGTGAAATTATGTTAGAGATCAATATCAAAAGATAGTTGAAAATGACACACACATTTTCAAGTGCAGTGTGACATTTACCAAGAGAAATTTTTGACTTAGCCATCGAAAACCATCAAATTTTAAACTGTTCTCCATCATAGGGGACCTTTGTGAACAACAGGAATGGGCCCTTAATGTTTTTTTCCTTCTGATTGGATTTGGAAATGGGGATCCTTGACAGGACTTGGGAAAAGGAGGGGACTAAAGTCTGGGTATATTCTCCCCTGACTCGACTTCCTATGTGTAGGTGCTGGCTCTCCTTGAAAATCCTCATCCTTCTCTTGGAGCTTGTGGGTGATAGGAGCTGCTGTGTTGCCACTAGCCTGGGTTATTCCACTATCTCTTGTGATCCCCCTCATCCAAAACTTTGTAAATAGTCTGCTTGTAAATAAACTTAAATTTACTTGAGTGGGCCATCTGTTTCCTGAAAACCCTTTCTGATACAGTAGGTGAGCTTAGGGTTTTTGCCTTTGTAGAGAGAAATTAGAAGATGTACTGGTTTTGATTAAGAAAAAATACAGTACAGAAAGAATACTATTACAGAAAAACATATGAATTACCAAGCAACTCTTGTGGCTTTGAAATTTTCAAAATAAAAAGTCAAGGGAAAATATTCAACATAACAAAAGATAAATACTTATATGGATAAAGATCTTTAAACCAATGAGAAACATACTATACCAACATTTGAACAAGTAGATCACCAAAGGAGATATACAAAAGGTCCTTAAAGAAAGTGATACTTTACTGAATAATAAAGAAATGCAAATATAAATGAACTGTCAGTGTTAATCCAAAAAAAGTAGTTAAGATTCAAAAAAGTAATGCCCAGTGCTGATGTGGATGATGTAGCAGATTGAATATGAAGCACAGTGCGGTGCCTCCTATCTTGTAGTGTCGTAGTCTGGCAGTATCTGTGAAAGTGTAAAATCTGTATGTTCTTTAATCACAGCAGTTTCACTTAATGAACTTAAATAAGACTAATGAAAGAATAAGTGAGTATGGTTATATGTACAAATCATGTTCATTGCAACATTGTAGCAAGGCCCATTTACATGTCCATCAGTTAGTGGTTGGTTTTACATGCAGAATATTATTTAACTATTAAGCATAGAAGTTAATATATTGATATGGAATGATATCCTTGATTGTTACAATAAAAATAAAAGTGGGTTAGAGAAAAATACACATAATATTACCTCACTGAGAGTAAAATATCTCCATGTTATGGGCATAATTTATGTATACCAATATTATATGAGTTTTGAAAATACCTTATACACACACACATTTTACACACACACACACACACATACACACATATATATATATGCACCAATATTATATGGTTGGGAGAGTATCAGAAAAGGTAGGAAAATTATGGGCAAGTGGAACTTTTGTATTCTCTTTTTTGAATTACAGATTTTATTTTGTACTAGTGTTTATATTCTTTTTGTACCTTTCTATTTTAAAGAAATAAAGATCATATAATCGAAAATGCAGCTAATTTTATTTCATTTTAAAAGACTTTGCAATAATTTTTAAAAATTATATAGTATAGTGTTACTGAGTTGCAAATAAATCTGTTAAGAAACTCATTTTGCTCTTGTGTATTCCATTTTCAGAGCAGTGGAAAGAGCTCAGTGCTAGAAAGCCTAGTGGGGAGGGACCTGCTTCCCAGAGGCACTGGTATTGTCACCCGGAGACCTCTCATTCTGCAGCTAGTCCATGTTTCACCTGAAGATAAACGAAAAACAACAGGAGAAGAAAATGGTAAATTTTAGAATTGGAATAAAAATTATTTAAAATTCCTTCATTTTTGGTCAATCTTAAAAAGATATGAGTTAATTAGACAGAAATTAGTGGCTGTAGCGAAGTCAGAAGTCCTGTAAAGAAAGTGATATATGTCTTTTCTCATGTAAAAAAGGAGTAATTTTTTTTTTTTTTTTTGAGGACTGTGAGTCAACTTTTTTGAAAGAATCTTTTTGGTAATGTAGTTCAGTAAACCTGTTAACACTATTTAGTGGAGGATCTAGTGAGATACTTAGTTAATAAGAATCAGTTATTTTAAAAGTTTTTGTATCTTTTGGAAAGTTTTAAACTTTTTTCCTAGTGTTTAAAGCAATGTTTTTTTCACTTTGTTTTAGAATTTAAATATTTTAGATTCTAGTTTAAAAGATTTTATTTTGATTCAGCTTTTTAGCATAACAGTGTTATCTTACCTCCACTTTTCTGTCTTGCCATGTGCCTGTGAATTTTGAATCTTTGGCCCTTTGATCCAAGATAAATATTATTTGTAGGAAGAATTTTTTGAAAGAAAAAAAATATTACTATTTTTGCCACACTGCACAGCATGTGCAATCTTATTTAGTTCCTTGACCAGGGATCCAACCTGTGTCCCCTGCAGTGGAAGCATGGAGTCTTTTTAACCACTGGACTGCCAGGAAAGTCCCTAATTATTATTATTATTATTACTATGCTTATTTTGCTAAGACTTATGTATAGCATGTATTACTTTGATTCTTTAGATTCCTCCCTCACCCAAGTAGTAAATGTGGAGTATCAGGATTAGAAGACATGCATCATCTTTCTTCTTTGGTTACACTGGAAATATTTTAAGAAATGCTCTCTTTATCACCATATTTAAGTTTGCTTATTAAATATGTGCCCTGTTATATACTGTACATTTACATTAGTGAAGTTTGGAATGTTTGATGAGAGTAATATATTTAATCTTCAGTGTTTGGCTCAGACTGTCTTATTTGTGCATTAGTTGTGTCATGTCCAACTTTTTGTGACCCCATGGACTGTAGCCCACCAGGCTCCTCTGTCTGTGGGATTCTCCAGGCAAGAATACTGAAGTGGGTTGCCATTCCCTTCTCCAGGGAATCTTCCTAACCCAGGGGTTTAACCCTGGTCTCCCATATTGTGGGCAGCTTCTTTTACCGCCTGAGCCATCAGAGAAGCCATCTGTCTTACTTATAAAAGTCTGTAAAATGTTCTAGTTGTTAAATTGCATTTGCAGCAGAGTACTACGATTGTTTATCATTCTGCAAGAGATCTGTTTTAAGTGCAATTTCATTGCTGCTGCTGCTGCTGCTAAGTCGCTTCAGTCGTGTCCGACTCTGTGAGACCCCATAGACGGCAGTCCACCAGGCTTCTCTGTCTCTGGGGTTCTCCAGGCAAGAACACTGGAATGGGTTGCCATTTCCTTCTCCAATGCATGAAAGTGAAAAGTGAAAATGAAGTCGCTCAGTCGTGTCCGACTCTTTGCGACCCCCATGGTCTGTAGCTTTCCAGGCCCCTTTGTCCATGGGATTTTCCAGGCAAGAGTACTGGAGTGGGTTGCCATGTCCTTCTCCAGCAGTTTCATTAGTTTGATGCAGTGAAGTTACTTCAATTTCTGTATCTGATCTTTTCCTTCACTTACTGGGTGGTGATAGCTTGATTTTTATTTTAAAGAGATTTTTAAAAAGACATGTCATGAGCATCTACTATAGAAAGTTAATCACTAAAGCAGATTAATGAAGTTGTAGATGTTACAAGTAATATTTTTGGATAGGATGCCAGAGGATATGTAAAAGTCATTTGATTATATTAGGTAGCTTCTTGGTATGTTATTTATCACTTTGCATTTCTGTAGTATTTCTTTATTATTGAAATTCTGAACCTTGAATTAAATCATTTTGGGCTAATTTGTGGTCCAATTTCAAATGTATAGAATAATTATTCAAAAATTTAAATCTTGCTTATATCATCAAATTTACCAAATACCTTAAACTAAAACCTCAAGAAACTGTATGATGATGTCTGTTTCTTTTAACTCTTAATTTTCTTCAGTCACCTTGGAAAGGGCAGATGATATCTTTTCTCTCAGAGTACGTGGGCAGTATTTCTAGAAAGGGTGTACATTTTGCNTGTGTCATGTCCAACTTTTTGTGACCCCATGGACTGTAGCCCACCAGGCTCCTCTGTCTGTGGGATTCTCCAGGCAAGAATACTGAAGTGGGTTGCCATTCCCTTCTCCAGGGAATCTTCCTAACCCAGGGGTTTAACCCTGGTCTCCCATATTGTGGGCAGCTTCTTTTACCGCCTGAGCCATCAGAGAAGCCATCTGTCTTACTTATAAAAGTCTGTAAAATGTTCTAGTTGTTAAATTGCATTTGCAGCAGAGTACTACGATTGTTTATCATTCTGCAAGAGATCTGTTTTAAGTGCAATTTCATTGCTGCTGCTGCTGCTGCTAAGTCGCTTCAGTCGTGTCCGACTCTGTGAGACCCCATAGACGGCAGTCCACCAGGCTTCTCTGTCTCTGGGGTTCTCCAGGCAAGAACACTGGAATGGGTTGCCATTTCCTTCTCCAATGCATGAAAGTGAAAAGTGAAAATGAAGTCGCTCAGTCGTGTCCGACTCTTTGCGACCCCCATGGTCTGTAGCTTTCCAGGCCCCTTTGTCCATGGGATTTTCCAGGCAAGAGTACTGGAGTGGGTTGCCATGTCCTTCTCCAGCAGTTTCATTAGTTTGATGCAGTGAAGTTACTTCAATTTCTGTATCTGATCTTTTCCTTCACTTACTGGGTGGTGATAGCTTGATTTTTATTTTAAAGAGATTTTTAAAAAGACATGTCATGAGCATCTACTATAGAAAGTTAATCACTAAAGCAGATTAATGAAGTTGTAGATGTTACAAGTAATATTTTTGGATAGGATGCCAGAGGATATGTAAAAGTCATTTGATTATATTAGGTAGCTTCTTGGTATGTTATTTATCACTTTGCATTTCTGTAGTATTTCTTTATTATTGAAATTCTGAACCTTGAATTAAATCATTTTGGGCTAATTTGTGGTCCAATTTCAAATGTATAGAATAATTATTCAAAAATTTAAATCTTGCTTATATCATCAAATTTACCAAATACCTTAAACTAAAACCTCAAGAAACTGTATGATGATGTCTGTTTCTTTTAACTCTTAATTTTCTTCAGTCACCTTGGAAAGGGCAGATGATATCTTTTCTCTCAGAGTACGTGGGCAGTATTTCTAGAAAGGGTGTACATTTTGCAATTGTAGAGGTGTCAGTTCTTATCTGTTTGTATTGTTCACTTTGTTTTGTTGACGTCTCTTATTGGTGGTGGTAGGTCAGTAAATCTGCATATCTTTACCTATATATATATTCCCCCCCCAAGCATAGTGCTTATTTTTTATATTAAAAAACATAATACTTAAAATAACAACTTAGCCACCCAGAACAGAAAATAGATTTTGTAAATTTTAAGTACTAAATATCATGCATCTTATTAGTAATTAGGATAGTTCTTTAGTTTATCATTGAAGCCTATTTATCCTCAGGATAAACAATTCTGCCTTACCACAAATCAGTCTATTCTAGAGGAAATTAGACACAATGAGGCAAGAGACAGCCAGAAAAGCATGAACTACTTGGCAGCCTGGCAACCATAGAGGAGAGAGGGGAGGAAAACAGGAGAATGTCAAAAAGAAAAGATTAGCCTCTAACCATTTTGTATGGGGGTTTGTAGTCTATACATAAATGGCTTTATTATGTAACAAAGACCTAAGTTACCATTAATAGGTAAGTTTAAGAGCAGTGGATTCTAACATAACATGGATAGGTCCATCAAAACTGGTTAAACTCTTATAAAATATTTACATATTTACCATGTATAATTTAATTATCAGAAAAATTTAACATGAGATCATTCTGCCAACTACATAATATAATTTAGATGTCAATATATAGATTTATAGTATTTCTCATCTTGCTCCCCACTTCTGCCAATGTAAAAGAATTTTCTGATAAAATCTTATTAAAAACAAAAACTGTTTTCAAGTGATTTAGTTTGAACTTTGAACCTCATGGATTACCTTTCATGTATGTCCTCGGATCTCCTTTTAGACTAAATCCAAAGGTGGCATGCTGACTGAATAGCAAAACTATTTTTATTAAATTTATTATATATTTCAAAGAAAATAAACCCCTATTAAGTTCAGTCTTAGCAATTAGGGTGAATACTTTCATATTTACTTTCAAGGTTTTATTACTTTCAAGATGTATTTGATATGTTTTGTAGATTTTTTTTTTCATTAGGTGATTTATCTTTTCCTGTAGTTATCAGATAGCAAATTTCTGAATAGTAAATTAGTTTCAATCCACTTATATTAGAATTAGAAACCAGAGGTGATAAAATTAATGTAATGGAAAATAAAAATAAATCATGACACTCAATATACTTCATTTATGCCATTTAAAACATTATGTACATCCCTCTAATTATAACTAATTGTAATGGAAAATTTACAGTTGTAAATTTGGAATAACTGAATGCATTTGGAATGTGCATTTAAAATGTGTCCAGGTTCTTGCACATATGGTTTTTTAGAAAGGTTTGAAATATTAGGGATAAGCACTAAACTTCTCACTCTGTGCTATTTCTCTTTGACTACAGACCCTGCTACATGGAAAAACTCAAGACACCTTTCTAAAGGTTTCCTTTATCCATTTGGCTTTGGCCCTTCTTTTCCTATTATGCCTGCATGTGTGCTTTTGTACTCTTACAGGCTGTGTGTGTTTTTTTTTTCTTCCATTTTTATTTGCTTATCCACATTGATTGATTGCAGGTGTTAGTGGTTCTTGTTACCTTTTGGCATTGCATCACAATGCAGGCTTTTTTTGGTGAATGTAATTTATTTTATTTTAATTTTAAAAATGCTTGTGAAGCCAGACCTCTTCTATTTGATAAGATAAATTAAAAAAAAAACCCTTTGGTATATAGTACTTGCCTCTGAGTTCTGTTCACTTAGATTATTCCAATCCTCCAATGAGACTTCTTGGAAGAAGGCACTAAGCTTCAAGTGGGTGAGCATTTTATTTGCAAAAAGGATCCAGTTTTGTTACCTTTACCCATCAAAGAAACTGCTCCACCTTTTCCTCTGTGAATATTTACTTGAATATCTTACAGTCATTTTTATTTTGATATCAGGTGGCTGATATATGTTAATCATTTAAGACATTTAAAACTGAATTTGACAAAAGCAGAATAGCTGTGCTTGGAGAAGGCGAAGTTAATTTTTCTACATTCTAGCTTGTCTGGAAAAATTAGAGCAAAATTTACTCTCCAAGTCTTAAGCCACTCAAAACAGTACCTAAAATGAATAATTTTTTCCTTTTTTCAGCAAGTGCAAGAGGAACAGACCTATTATTGGAAACTGCTGGCGAGTAGCAATTCCATACAGTGTACATGCCAGGTTCCCCCAACCTCCCNTAGCTTGTCTGGAAAAATTAGAGCAAAATTTACTCTCCAAGTCTTAAGCCACTCAAAACAGTACCTAAAATGAATAATTTTTTCCTTTTTTCAGCAAGTGCAAGAGGAACAGACCTATTATTGGAAACTGCTGGCGAGTAGCAATTCCATACAGTGTACATGCCAGGTTCCCCCAACCTCCCACCCCTTGCCATTTCACTTCTTTCCTACCTTCAGTTCCAAGGGAAAACATAATCTTGTTCCTAGGGGAAGAAAATCACCTTGAAAATGCATACAGAATACCTTCATGCTACTGAGAGCTCTTTAAAGTAACAGCAAATTGTGACTTTATGGGTTGCCAACAGTAAACGGAATTAAAATGAAAAATGAGAAAACAGAACAAAAAGTTAGCTATTTTGTTGACATATTGCAAATTTTTACCTTGAATTATGTGTGTAAGTCTACAATATATGCCTTTTGTATTACTATTCAGTATGATTCATAAGTGTTCTTTTAACCATTAGCTTGACTATTTTCATCAGATAAAATTGCTTTTATATGTAAGATATTTAAAATTAAAGTATACAGTTTATGTATGGCTAAGTCCCTTTTCTGTTCACCTGAAAACATCACAACATTGTTAACTGGCTGTACCCTAATACAAAATTTTAAAAAGTTCAAAAAAGACAGGTCCCAGATTGGATGAAAATGAACAATTAAATATAATCTAATACTTAATTGGCCATTGCTGTAAATTATACCAAATACAGAACCAAGGACTATTGAACTACATATGGAGGATTCTTGGAAGAAACAATTTTAACTGAACACATAGTGGATTAGAAGGAGTTACTCATTTTATAGAATTGTAGTGAATCATTTAATATATGGGTTAAGGTCTTTTTAAAATACACTTTATATCTACTTGCTCAAATAAAAAGTTTTAGATACCAAAAAAATAAAGTATACATCTTTTATTATAATATGAGGAGAGGTGAACAGTTCTATTAGTTAAAAACCAGATTTCAAATATGTTAGCTTATAGTTAGTGGCAAAGTAGGAACAAATAATCCTGTACTGTCTTTTTGAATTCCTAACTAATTTCCATAGTTTTCAATAAGTGAAGTTTCTCTTTTTCCAGGGGTTGAAGCAGAAGAATGGGGTAAATTTCTTCACACCAAAAATAAGGTAATCATACAAAAATATGTTGAAGAAGTAACATGTTGAAAACTTTTTTTTGGTTCAGGTAACCAATAATTTAGTTTTCTTATGATTGGCAATGTAGCACTGTTATCTTGAAGCAGTTCTTATAAAATAAATCTTATCTTAGTAACATTTCTAACCATAGTAGTTTATTTGGAAAACATTTTAAATTGAGCCTTATTCTCTCTACTTTGGAGACTCTTAACTGTTGCAGGCTCAAGGAGCTTTGAAAACTCATATAAACTCTGACTCTGGCTCAGAATGATGTTTGTGTATATTAGAATTTGTTTATTAATTCTCTGAAGCAGATCCATAGACATCCTTGAAATTTATCAAAGCCCTCTTAGGAACTTTTTAAATCTGATTTTGAATACTTTTTTTGTTTCACTAATTTTTAGCTTTATACAGATTTTGATGAAATTCGACAAGAAATTGAAAATGAAACAGAAAGGATTTCAGGAAATAATAAGGTAGGCATCTTTTTAGAGCTGGAAAGTATAACTGTCAGTAAATTTATCATTAAGAGTATTCTGGTCTTTTAAACTAATGGAGTATTTTCTCAAATATATAAAAACTTCATATAAAACCACTTTTGTTTCTTAGAGCTTTCATATATAAACAGGTATTTCATTTAGATGTTTATTCTTGATCTTGTATATATCACATTATATAGCTTTTCTATTTAATACTTTGTACAGTGTTATTTTTTTCTGCTGGATTGATTGTACTCTATATTGCTTCTTGAAGCAATATATAACTTACAAGATACATTTATTTTGAAGAGCTCTTTTTCTTACCTGAGTAAATCGAGATTTACTTATGAAAGCAAAGAGAGGCAAAGCAAGGTTGTTTTTTTTTTTTTCAGTGAAAATGAAAAGTAATGTTAACAACTGAATTGTTTTCTAAGATTCTCAGAATTTAAATTAGAGGTCTCAGATACCATTATATGGTAAATGAGGCACATTTAAAGGGGGTACTGTCACTGCCTTCTTTAAATGCTACTATTTTCTCTGTCTTCTTTCTTTATCCTCACTACCTTTCTGTTCCCTTCTCTTTGTGTTTTTACCTCCATTCTTGAATGGATACATTTAATTGCATAATAGCCTGAACTGAGTACTAATATTAAAAAAATATATTTATTGAGTCCTTTTATCTGCTGGATAATGTGTTGGAAAGGTTTTCCTGACCCAAAGGCATTTTTGGAGCCATGTTAATTTCTTTATGCCTATTCAAAGTATTTGTCTCTGTCACAGGGATTGACTAAGATTTATTATTGAACTCTGGGTAGGTTACCTTTTAGTTGCTACTGTCCTCTTTCCCTGATTTGGATTACTTGTTACCTGTGTCTCACTGTGAATTCAAGAACCTCATAAATTTGGATAGTGATACATTGCTCTTTTGTTCACCACTGAGTCTATTAAACAAATTTAAGAAATGTTATCTGGTGAGAATCAGGGTAAAAGAATGTGAAATAACAGGTAATAAATTGTGTATATTAATAGTATAAGGTTGGATAGGATTATAACCTATGGCAGGCTGCCTTATTTTCTATATGTTTCATTAGGTTTTGATTATTGAAATATTTTAGAGATTATGGTTTAACATTTAAAAGCATCTAATGTATAATACTTGAAATGAGGTTTTACTTTAGCATTTTTATTTCATTGACATTTTAATGTGATTTTAATATAATATTATAAAATTTATTTTTAGGGAGTAAGCCCTGAACCAATTCATCTTAAGATTTTTTCACCCAGTGTTGTCAATCTGACACTTGTGGACTTGCCAGGAATGACCAAGGTAAAGCTAGTTGTTACTCACTGTGGATGTGGTCATGTTTGTTTTTACCTGAACAAATGACATCGTTTTTCCTTAACCTCATATGGAATGATCAGCTTTTTTTCTTTTTTGCAATTATCTTGATCTTTTAGCAACATTTGACAGAGTAGAGCCCCCCTTTCTCCTTGAAATGCTTTTCTTTACTCAGCTTCTGGGACACCACACTCTAGAGGATTATTTTTGATTTTACCAACCGCTCCTTCTCAGTCTCTTTTGCTGATTACTTATCTTCTCAATGTCTAAATGGTGGGTATCCCATAGCTCAATTTTTGGACCTCTTGTCAAGGGGGTACACTTAACTAACCCCTTGATGATTTCATCCAGTCCAACTTTAAAACATGATGTGTCTAATACCAAATACCTGATCTATCCCTCAACCTGACTTGATCTTTCTATAGTCTCCCCATCTCAATAAATGGCAACTTTGTTGTACCAATTGCTTAGCCAAAAAGTTTGCAGTCATCTTTGACATTTCTTATCCTACACCCTAGTTTCCGTTTAGTTTAATTCAGCTGCTCAGTTATGTCCGACTCTTTGTGACCCCATGAAATGAATCGCAGCACACCAGGCCTCTTTGTCCATCACCAGCTCCTGGAGTTCACCCAAACTCATGTCCGTCAAGTTGGTGATGCCATCCAGCTGTCTCATCCTCTGTCATCCCTTTCTCCTCCTCCCCTCAATCCCTCCCAGCATCAGGGTCTTTTCAAATGAGTCAACTCTTCGCATGAGGTGGCCAAAGTACTAGAGTTTCAGCTTTTGCATCATTCCTTCCAAAGAAATCCCAGGGCTGATCTCCTTCAGAATGGACTGGTTGGATCTCCTTGCAGTCCAAGGGACTCTCAAGAGTCTTCTCCAACCCTGCAGTTCAAAAGCATCAATTCTTCAGCGCTCAGCTTTCTTCACAGTCCAACTCTCACATCCATACATGACCACTGGAAAAACCATAGCCTTGACTAGATGGACCTTTGTTGGCAAAGTAATGTCTCTGCTTTTCTTTTCTTTTTTTTTTTTTTTTTAATTTTAATTTTTATTTTTTCATCTCAGGTGTACATGAGTTCCCAATCTTGAACCCCTTTGCTTTTCAATATGCTCTCTAGGTTGGTCATAAGTTTCCTTCCAAGGAGTAAGTGTCTTTTAATTTCATGGCTGCAAGCACCATCTGCAGTGATTTTGGAGCCCCCCAAAATAAAGTCTGACACTATTTCCTGTTTCCCCATCTATTTCTCATGAAGTGATGGGACTGGATGCCATGATCTTTGTTTTCTGAATGTTGAGCTTTAAGCCAACTTTTTCACTCTCCTCTTTAATTTTCATCAAGAGGCTTTTTAGTTCCTCTTCACTTTCTGCCATAGGGGTGGTGTAATCTGCATATCTGAGGTTATTGATATTTCTCCCGGCAATCTTGATTCTAGCTTGTGTTTCCTCCAGCCCAGCGTTTCTCATGATGTACTCTGCATATAAGTTAAATAAGCAGGGTGACAATATACAGCCTTGACGTACTCCTTTTTCTATTTGGAAACAATCTGTTGTTCCATGTCCAGTTCTTACTGTTGCTACCTGACCTGCATATAGGTTTCTCAAGAGACAAGTCAGGTGGTCTGGTATTCCCATCTCTTTCAGAATTTTCCACAGTTCATGGTGATCCACACAGTCAAAGGTTTTGGCATAGTCAATACCTGTTAGCAAATCCTGTTAGCTTTCCTTAGCTTAAAATACGGGCATACATTGTGAAATTTAAAATTTGGTTCCAGACCATCCCAGTAAGTGAATATTGCAGTGAAGTAAGTATCACAGTAAAACAAATACACAAATTTTTTTTGTTTATCCAGTGCATATAAAAGTTATCCTTATACTATACAATTGACCCTTGAATGAGGGTTTGAACTACATGGGTCTACTTATATGTGATATGTGAATTTTAAAAAATAAATATATTGGAAAATTTTTTGAAGATTTGTAGCAAGTTTAAAAAACTTGCAGACAACTGCATAGCTTAGAACAACTGAAAAAGATTAATAAAAATTAATAAATCTACTGTAAAGAGTTAAAATTTATGAAAACCTACACACACAGACATAGACTGTACGTGGTGCTTTAAGTAGAAAGAAATGTAAGCAAATGTGAAGATGCAGTATTTAATCATAACTGCATAAGATTGGCTATAGTACATACTGTACTAATATAATAATTTCACAGCCACCTTCTGTTCCTGTTGTACTGAGCTCAAGTGTTTTTGAGTATCCCCAAATGTTGTGTGACACAAATCATTTCTGAGTAGTTCATCGCTCCAGTAAATTGCATATCACAGTAAAATGTGATCTCTTGAGGTTCTTGCATTTTTTTCATCATGTTTAGTGTAATACTGTAAAATGCTCACCTAGAGCCAGATATCCTGGAGTCTGAAGCCAAGTGGTCCTTAGGAAGAAGCATCACTAAGAACAAAGCTAGTAGAGGTGATGGAATTCCAGTTGAGCTATTTCAAATCATAAAAGATGATTCTGTGATGCTGTGATATTGTGCTACACTAAATATGCCAGCGAATTTGGAACACTCAGCAGTGGGNTCCTGGAGTCTGAAGCCAAGTGGTCCTTAGGAAGAAGCATCACTAAGAACAAAGCTAGTAGAGGTGATGGAATTCCAGTTGAGCTATTTCAAATCATAAAAGATGATTCTGTGATGCTGTGATATTGTGCTACACTAAATATGCCAGCGAATTTGGAACACTCAGCAGTGGGCACAGGACTGGAAAAAGTCAGTTTCCATTCCAATCCCAAAGAAAGGCAATGCCAAAGAATGCTCAAACTACTGCACAATTGCAGTCATCTCACATGCTATTGAAGTAATGCTCAAAATTCTCCAAGCCAGGCTTCAAAAATATGTAAACCGTGAACTTCCAGATGTTCAAGCTGGATTTAGAAAAGGCAGAGGAACCAGAGATCAAATTGCCAACATCCATTGGATAATAGAAAAAAGCAAGAGTTCCAAAAAAAACATCTACTTCTGCTTTATTGGCTATGCCAAAGCCTTTGACTATGTGGATCACAATAAACTGGAAAATCCTGAAAGAGATGGGAATACCAGACCACCTGACCTGCCTCCTGAGAAATTTGTATGTAGGTCAAGAAGCAATAGTGAGAACCAAACATGGAACAATGGACTCATTACAAATAGGAAAAGGAGTACGTCAAGGCTGTATATTGTCACCGTGCTTATTTAACTTATATGCAGAGTACATCATGTGAAACGCTGGGCTGGAGGAAGCACAAACTGGAATCAAGATTGCTCGGAAAAATATCAATAACCTCAGATATGCAGATAACACCATCCTAATGGCAGAAAGTGAAGAGGAACTGAAGAGCCTCTTGATGAAAGTGAGAAAGGAGTGAAAACACTGGCTTAAAACTCAACATTCAGAAAACTAAGATCATGGCTTCCAGTCCCATTACTTCATTGCAGATAGATGAGAAAACAATGGAAACAGTGACAGACTTTATTTTCTTGGTCTCCAAAATCACTGAAGATAGTGACTGCAGCCATGAAATTAAAAAATGCTTGTTCCTTGGAAGAAAAGCGATGACCAACGTAGACAGCATATGAAAAGCAGAGACGTTATTGTGCCGACAAAGGTCCATCTAGTCAAAGCTATGATTTTTCCAGTAGTCGTGTATGGATGTGAGAGTTGGACTATAAAGAAAGCTGAGCACTAAAGAATTGATTCTTTGAACTGTGGTGTTGTAGAGGACTCTTGAGAGTCCCTTGGACTGCAAGGAGATCAAATCAGTCAATCCTAAAGGAAATCAGTCTTGAATGTTCATTGCAAGTACCGATCCTGAAGCTGAAACTCCAATACATTGGTCACCTGATGCAAATAACTGACCCCTTGGAAAATACCCTGATCCTGGGAATGATTGAAGGCTGGAGGAGAAGGGGACAACAGAGGGTACAATCATTGTATACTATCACTGACTTGAAGGACGTAAGTTTGAGCAAGCTCTGGGAGTTGATAATGGACAGGGAAGCCTGGGGTGCTGCAGTCCATGAGGTCGCAACAAGTCGGACACGACTGAGTGACTGAACTGAATTGAACTGAGGTTCTTGCATTTTTTCATCGTGTTTAGTGTAGTACTGTAAACACTGAATAACACCATGAGACCCATTCGAAGTGCCACTAGTGATGTTGGAAGAGCTCCCAACAAGCAGAGAAAAGTCATGACATTACAAGAAGTTAAAATGCTTGATGTGCTCCGTCTGTAGATTGAGGCCTGCATCTGTGGTTGCCCACCATTTCAAGATGAATGAATCCAGCTTAAGAAGTATTGTAAAAAAGGAAATTCATGAAGGCCATACTGCAGCTATGCCAGGAGGCATGAAAACCTTGCATTTTATGTTAAATGCCTTTTTATTGAAATTTGAGCTTTTATCTGGGTATAGGATTTCTATAGGAAAGGCATATCTGTAGACTAACATGATTTGAGAAAACACATACTCAATATATGACAACTTAAAGCAACAGGAAGGTGATTGATCTAAAGCTGGATTATATATTGCCAGCAAAGATTAGTTTGATAATTTTAGAAAGTTTTGTTTAAAAAAAGTTAATAGGAGGCAACAGATGAGGTCTCAGATGCCATTATGAAAATCATTAAGGTGAAAGGAATCTGCCTGAATAGGTTTTTAATGTTAATGCAGATGAAAATGCCCTATTCTGGAAACAAAATGCCACAAAGGACATTTATTAGTAAGGAAGAGAAGTGAACACCAGAATTCAAGGAAGGAAGGGATAGGCCAGCTCTGCTATTCTGTGCAATGCAGGGGGTTTGTGATTGGCACTGCCCTTATCTATAAAGCTGCTAACCCTCGATCCTTGAAGGCAAAACATTAAAACACCAGCTGCCAGTCTTTTGGTTGCTCAACAAGAAAGCCTGGACACAGATAACCCTTTTTCTGGATTGGTTCCAGGAAGTACCTTTCTAATAATGGACTGACTTAAAGTTCTTTCGGTATAGACACTGCTCCAGGGCACAAGTATTGAAGTGGTCTACTTCTCCCTAACACAGTGTCCCTTATTCACCTACTAAATCGGGGTCATATGGACCTTTAAGGCTCATTATATATGGAACTGTATGGAAAGGATTGTCATTCCTATGGAAGAGAACCCTGATAGAGAGAACATCATGAAAGTCTGGAAAGGATTACACTATTGAAGATGTTATTGAAAAAGCCACAAAAGCCATGAAGCCTGAAATAATAAATCCCCGCTGGAGAAAACTGTGTCCAGATGCTATGTATGACTTCAGGATTTACAACAGAGCCAATCAAGGAAATCATAAAAGCAACTGTGGACACGACCAAAAAAGAAAAAGTGGGTTAGATGGGTGAAGGCTTTCAAGATATGGATCTCATAGAAATCCAAGAGCTAAAGTAGACACTACGTGAAAGGAATTAACAGAGGATGAATTGATGGAGATGAGTGCTTCTGAAACGGTGCCAGATGAGGGCTGTGCATGTGTGGTCAGTCACTTCAGTCGTGTCTAACTCTTTCTGACCTTATAGACTGTAGCCTACCAGGCTCCTTTGTCTAAGGGATACTTCAGGCAAGGATACTGGAGTGGGTTTCCGTTCCCTCCTCCAGCACATTTTCCTGACTGAGCGCTCGAACTAGCGTCTCCTGCATTGCAAGCAGATTCTTTAATGTTAAGCCACCTGAGAAGCCCAGATGTTGGGAAAGAAGATTTAAAAGAAACTGTACTGGAAAACATAACAACATTAGGCACTTCGTGAGAAAAGTTACAGTTATTTAAGACTACTTTTGATTTGGTTGAAGAAGGAATGGAACCATACAGAAACATTTTTGGGGTGAAAAAAAAAGTATCAAACAGAAATTATGATTATTTCCATTAAGTTACACTGAGTGTGCCTACCTCTCCTGCCTCCCTTTCGGCCTCCTCCACTTCTGCCTCTGCTACTCCTGAGAGAGCAAGACCAGCTCCTGGCCTCTCCTTCTTTTATCTACTTAATGTGAAGACGGGGGTGATCCACTTCCACTTAACAAGTAGCAAATCATGAATTCTGATTTATGTGTCTTCTTGTGAAATCTAGAACTATATGGGAAGAACTGTGTGTTTTTATGTCAGCTGTGTCATCCTTGCCTTAAAGTACTCATTATGTAGAACATCATGTACAAGACTTGTATTGAAGTGAAGAGCGTATCCTTTGGAGAAGGCACTGGCAACCCACCCCAGTACTCTTGCCTGGAAACTCCCATGGACGGAGGAGCCTGGTGGGCTGCAGTCCATGGGGTTGTTAAAGAGTCAGACACGACTGAGTGACTTTGTTTTCACTTTAAACTTTCATGCATTGGAGAAGGAAATGGCAACCCCCTCCAGTGTTCTTACCTGGAGAATCCCAGGGACGGAGGAGCCTGATGGGCTGCTGTCTATGGAGTCGCACAGAGTCGGACACGACTGAAGCGACTTAGCAACTTAGCAGCAGCCCATCCGTACATAGGCATGTGCTTAGTCGCTCAGTTGCATCTGACTCTTTGCAACCCCATGGACTGTGCCTGCCAGGCTTCTCTGTCCATGGGGATTCTCTAGGCAAGAATGCTAGAGTGGGTTGCCATGCCCTTCTCCAGGGGATCATCTGAACCCAGGGATCAAACCAGGTCTCCTGCATTGCAGGTGGATTCTTTACTGTCTGAACCACCAGGAAAGCCCTACATAAGCATAAAGGAGTGATATAAAATAATGTTTTTTTTTTTTTTTTTACTGTTTTGTAACTTTGCTTTCAAAGAATTATGTTGCTGTACAGTATGCCTTCATAGTATAATTGGAGAAACTGCATATCAGCCTATCATCACAAGTAATTGGTTTTTTTTTTAAGTGTTTATCTCTTTATTTTTTTATTTCTTTAAAATTTATTTTATTTTATTTTATTTTTCCATCTCAGGTGTACATGAGTTCCCAATCTTGAACCCCCCCACCAACCTCCCACCCCATGTCAACTCTCTGGATCATCCCTGTGCACCAGTCCCAAGCATCCTGTATCCTGTATTGAATATAGACTGACGATTTGTTTCTTACATGATAGTATACATGTTTCAGTGCCATTCTCCCACATCTTCCCACCCCCTCCCTCTCCCTCTCCCTCAAAGNGGGGTGGCTCCTCCCAGCCCCAGACCCTGGCCCTGGACGTGGGGTGGCTCTTCCCGGCCCCTAACCCTGGCCCTGGACGCGGGGTGGCTCCTCCCGGCCCCTGACCCTGGCCCTGGGCACAGGGTGACTCATCCCAGCCGCCACCCCTGACCTCGGACGCGGGGTGTCTCCTCTCAGCTGTTCCTGTGCTGTCACAGCTCGGTACTTTCAGCCGCTGTCTCTCCTCTGAGGTGGGGTAGCTCCTCCCGGCCGTGCTGAGTGGGAAGTAGGGTGCCTCCTCTCACCTGTTCCTGCGCCGTCTCAGCCTGGCATTCTCGGCCACTGGCCCTGACCTCGGAAGCGGGGTGGCTCCTTTCAGCCGCTCCTGCGCTGTCACAGCCCAGGACTCTCGGCTGCTGTCTCTATCCTCTGACGTGGGGTACCTCCTCTCGGCCGTGCTGAGTGCGCCGGCCCACCCGGCTGTCGCTGCCGCTTTGGTTATTGGTTTCTGTGTGGTATTATGAATATGACTTCAACACTGGAATCTGTAAACATTTTATAATGATTCATTCTTAGCTGAATATTCTAGGCTACTGTGAAGCAATCATTTCAATTATACTAGGCTATCATAAAGCAATCTTATTGCTACTTCATTATCAATGCATGAATTGTTATATCTGTAAATAAACATGAATTTCTCTTTCACATTATCTTTTCATTTTTTGTGTTCAGTGTCAGTAATGTATAACAACTAACAGTGTTTTGTGTCATAAGACAGTATTGATGTAGGTACGGATAGATGAGATATCTTGTAAACAGATGACATAAACTTAAGTATTGACAGAGTACAGTACTGTAAATGTATTTTCCTTACAATTTTCTTACCAGTGTTTTCTTTATTGTAAGAATACAGTATATAATACATATAAAATGTATGTTATTGCCTACTGTTGGTATATGGCTTCTAGTCAACAGGAGGATATTTGTAGTTAAGTTTTTGGGGAGTCAAAAGTAGATTTTCAAGTACATGAAGGGGTCAGTACTCCTTAACCCTGTGTTATTCAGGGATCAGCAGTACTTTAATTAAAAAATGCTTTATTTCTAAAAAAAAATGCTAACCATCTGAACCTTCAGTGAGTTGGATGTCATCTCTCTGCTGGTGGAAGGTTTGAAATATTTCAAGAACTGCTAAAATGTGATACAGAGGCAGAGTGAGCAAATGCTATTGGAAAAATTGGCTCCAATAGACTTTCTTGTTGACACAAACCTTCAATATGCAAAAAATGCAAAATCTGAAAAATGTAATAAAACAAAGTGTGCCTGTATATGTGGAACTCTGTCATGTCTTACAAATTTATAGCTACCATCCTGAGCTAGCCATTGTCATCTCAGCTGGATTACCACCATAGTCTCCTAAAACATCTTCCTCATAATTTATTAACTAAGCAGCCAGAGTGATACTGTTAAAGTGAAAATAAGGTTGTGTCATTCTTTGGCTCAGACTCTTTCCAGAGGCTTCCCATTTCACGCAGAGTAAAAGCTTATGTTCTTAAAGAGATCTAAAGTATCTACTTGATCTCCTCTCATTACTCTTCTAATTCCTTTTGCTCCAGTCAGTCAGTCTTCTGCCATTGTGTTCAAATGTTCATCCCCCAGATAGCTGCCTGTACCTCTCCCTTATCTCTTCCAGTTTGCAGTCATTGTCTTAAATGTCATTGTCTGGGTGAGGTCTCCCTGATTACTCAACTTAAAAGCATAATCCAATTTAAAATAATAGTTTAAAGTATAAGCTTTAACCTAAGTATTCCTTAGCCTCTTGTTCTTTATTTTTTCCATAGTCTTACCACCACCTAGATACTATGTATATAAGTGTTTATTACCTCCTTCTTATCACTAAAACTCAGTGAAGGCAGGAAATTTGGTCTTTGTCTTATTCACTGCTGTGATATAATCTGATATATGGAATAGTACCTGAAATATAGTAGGTTGTCAATAAATATTTGCTAATTGAGTGAATGAATGAATTTGTCTCTAGACAGTTAACACTGACCAATCCTTAATATGGCAGGTGTTTAATATTTGCAGGAGTTACATTTTGAGACTTATTACCAAATTCGTATGTACATTGAAGTATATAAATTCATTTTAATTATCTGTAAATGGAGTAACACCTATATTCTGTTCATTAAATGGGGGGAAAAAGCTGAGTTTGTTTTTATTACCTGTTCCTTGATCATCTCTGTTTTGTTCAGGTGCCTGTAGGTGATCAACCTAAAGATATTGAGCTTCAAATCAGAGAGCTTATTCTTCGGTTCATCAGTAATCCAAATTCCATTATCCTCGCTGTCACTGCTGCTAATACAGATATGGCAACATCAGAGGCACTTAAAATTTCAAGAGAGGTAGATCCAGATGGTAAGGATGGATATTAATTTTTAATGAGATGCTTGGTTAACAGAGGTGAATCTGCCCTCAAGAGAGAGTTTTTCATTTTTAAAAGGAGTATCTCTAGCTAATAATGCTTTTCTATTTTACTTATAGTATCAAATAGAAATTTTGATGGAAATGGACAAATTGCTATACAGGCTAGGCAAAAATAGCTAATAAAAATTATATGTGAAAAAGTTTTAAAATTAAACATGATTAAAATTAGTTTAAAAAAGTATTTGTAAGCAAAGGTTAGAAAAACATTACCAAAATGATGACAGAGGTAATGTTAGGTGGGATTATAAGTTAGGATTTTCCTTTATTAATACTTAAAAGCTTAATTTAATGGGTCCTTTCTTTTCATTTTTGCATTTACCAGGTCGCAGAACCCTAGCTGTAATCACTAAACTTGATCTCATGGATGCAGGTACTGATGCCATGGATGTATTGATGGGAAGGGTTATACCGGTCAAACTGGGAATAATTGGAGTAGTTAACAGGTGAGCAATCAAGATTGCAGTGTTCTCGTTTCAAAGCAAACATAAAGTTTTTGATTGAGTCTGAAATGTGATACTGTCCCTATATTTTCCCCTTTTACTATAATCTTGGTATTGTTAAAGATTCGTTGCTCTAAAGGAAGAAAAGTGATTCATTGAAACCTCCTGTAGATACTTTTAAAGAGAAAATGTTTATGAAGTAAGCAGTGCCACAAAATGGAAAAAATTTAATGTCTAGGTTTAAAAAAAAATCCCTGTCTATTATGTATGATGAGAGCACTGTGTTAGAAAAAAAGTATTATTTAGTTTACATCCAGTCAAGAAAGAGTTTTTTAAGGAGGTAGTATTTTAATAGATCAATGTTGGAACCCTTAGCATTAATGATTCTATGCAATTGCCGGGATGTGACTTGGGAGACATTTTACTAAAGGTATCCTAATAATACCTAAAGGTAGCTGAAATTAAAAATTATGGACAGGAAAGTAATTACTGTTGAGTGTCTGCTTGTGTTTTGGACACTCTACTGTGAGAAATTTGCAAATGGTATCTCTTTGAACCTTCCCAGCATACCTGAGAGCTATTATATTAGTCTGTTTTTACAATCAGGAAACTTACTCAGTGATACATTTACCAAAGTCACATGGCTGGTGAAAGCAGTCAGATTCAAATGAAGATCTTAGTCCAAAACCTTTATAAAATAGGAAGCACTGAAACTGCCATGAGGTCTGGGTTCTACTACCAGTTCATCCACAAACTTGGTGTAATGTGAGTTTAAATGATTCCTAACATCTTTGGTCTCAAACCTTTTAAAATGAAAATGTTACTAATTGATGTCTGTATACCTGTCTGCTTCTAATGACACATCTTTCTCCCTTACCCCTACTGTTTTTTTTTTTTTTTAATTCCCATTATCTCTTTTCAAGGCAAGCAAGTATTATAAAACTGTTACTCTCCAATTTAGTTTCTTGTCCATGGATAAAGTACACAATTAAGACGCATGTATTTTTACCTGTTACTTAAGAGTAGTGCTTTTGACTGTGGTTAATGGTAATAATATGGCCTACATTATTCAAACATTGCTTACTTAAAAGTCACGCAGTTTGAACTTGGCTGAATTACTTAATATGTGACCTTGGGTAAATTAATCTCTCTAGGCCTTCCTTTGTTATAAAATGAGACAATACTTATTACATGGAATTGTTTTGAGAATTAAATAAAACACATCACATCAAGCATTATAGACAGTTCCTGGGTGCCCTCATCAATTTTAGGCTGTCATTGTCATCCTCCTCACCATCTGAACTACTTCAGTCCAGTTCAGTTTCTCAGTCGTGTCCAACTCTTTGCAACCCCACAGACCACAGCACGCCAGGCCTTCCTGTCCATCACCAACTCCTGGAGTTTACCCAAACTCATGTCCATTGAGTCAGTGGACTCAATCCACTGGATTGAGATGCCATCCAGCCATCTCATCCTCTGTCATCCCCTTCTCCTCCTGCCTTCAATCTTTCCCAGCATCAGGGTCTTTTCAAATGAGTCAGCTCTTCTCATCAGGTGGCCAAAGTATTGAACTTTTGGCTTTTGCATCAGTCCTTCCAATGAACACTCAGGACTGATCTCCTTTAGATGGACTGGTTGGATCTCCTTGCAGTCCAAGGGACTCTCAAGAGTCTTCTCCAGTATTACAGTTCAAAAGCATCAATTCTTTGGCGCTCAGCTTTCTTTATAGTCCAACTCTCTTATTCTTACATTACTACTGGAAAAACCATAGCCTTGACTAGATGGACCTTTGTTGGCAAAGTAATGTCTTTGCTTTTTAATATGCTGTCCAGGCTGGTCATAACTTTCCTTCCAAGGAGTAAGTATCTTTTAATTTCATGGCTGCAGTCACCATCTTCAGTGATTTCGGAGTTCAAAAAAACAGTCAGCCACTGTTTCCACTGTTTACCCATCTATTTGCCATGAAGTGATGGGACTGGATGCCATGATCTTTGTTTTCTGAATGCTGAGCTTTAAGCCAACTTTTTCACTCTCCTCTTTCACATTCATTAAGAGGCTCTTTAATTCTTCACTTTCTGCCATAGGGGTGGTGTCATCTGCATATCGAGGTTATTTATATTTTTCCCAGCAATCTTGATTCCAGTTTGTGCTTCATCCCGCCCGTTTCTCATGATGTACTCTATATATAAGTTAAATAAGCAGGGTGACAAGATAACAGCCTTGACATACTCCTTTTCCTATTTGGAACCAGTTTCTTGTTCCATGTCCAGTTCTGACAGTTGCTTCCTGACTTGCATATAGATATCTCAAGAGGCAGGTCAGGTGGTCTAGTATTCTCATCTTTTTCAGAATTTTCCAGTTTGTGGTGATCCACATAGTCAAAGGCTTTGGCATAGTCAATAAAGCAGAACAGATGTTTTTATAGAACTCTCTTGCTTTTTGCATGATCCAGCGGATGTTGCCAAAGTATTTAGTACCACAGCTTACTTTAGTTGAAACAGTTTATTTTTTCAACCTTAGGAGTCAGCTAGATATTAACAATAAGAAGAGTGTAACTGATTCAATCCGTGATGAATATGCTTTCCTTCAAAAGAAATACCCATCTCTGGCTAATAGAAATGGAACAAAGTATCTTGCCCGGACTTTAAACAGGTAACATTTTTTTTACCTTTTGGAAAATGAGATGTTTTTGGTTTGCCAGTATGTATCTGAGACTTTTGATTATCAATTCCTTACATTTTTATAATGTGCTTGTCTATAAAATTTCAAGTTTGTTTCTTGTATAGTAGGTTCTTATAATGTATTTATTTTTATTGGGGTGTGCTCAGGTATGTCTGACTCATTGCAGCCCCATGGACTACAGACTGCTGGGCTCCTCTGTCCTGGAATTCTCCAGGCAGGAATATTGGAGTGGGTTGCCATTCCTTGCTCCAGGTGATCTTCCCAACCCAGGGATCAAACTTGTGTCTCTTCCATCTCCTGCATTGGCAGGTGATTTCTTTACCACTAGCGTGCCACCTGGGAAACCTTTTTATTGAGGTAGTTGGCATTAAATCATCATGTAATCTAGGAAAGTGCAAGTGATTTTTAAAATACATCAATCATGAAAGTATTTACAGTCATTGTACTTTGATGATAGAAATAGATGGCAGTTGACTTCACTTCCATTTTGTATTTCAGGAACTGAATTAAACTTTATAATTTTCACATAATCTTGTCCTAATTAGGATGTCTTCTAGTCCTGTTTGTAAAAAGGAAGTAAGCTGTATACCTTGAATTCTTAATATCCACTGATGGTATTAGATCATTCAAGGGATTAGAAGAGCTTTCTAGATGATTTATAAACAATTTAAGTGAAAGCTGTTTCTTTCTATTGTTGTCATTCAGTTGCTAAATAGTGTCTGTGTCTTTGCTTATTCCCTAAATAAATTAAAGGTGGATGGACATGGATCTTAACAAGATTGATTTTCACTGTGTTGAGTACCAATTGTAAAAGATAAGTCAGAAACCAAAATAATGTAGGTATAATTAGATTGTGTAGCTTACTTTCTTTAAGGTAATTGTAGTAATAGAGAACAAATTTTTTAAATTTATATTATAATTCTCTATCAGTTGTTACCATTTATTGGATTGAAGGCAAATTTTAAAGTTATTTTAACAAGAGTTTCCTTCATGTCAGTGTTTTTCAGACTAAATATTTACATCTAGTCTAAAATTGCATTAATTCCTGCCAAGACAAGTTGTTTGACAGGTTTCCCCATTATTTGCATTTAAAAATTGGAGCTGCTTGGATCTTCAAAATACACAATTTTACTTTAAAATTCTTCCTTTCTAACCTTTGTTAGGTTACTGATGCATCACATCAGAGATTGCTTACCAGAGTTGAAAACAAGAATAAATGTTCTAGCTGCTCAATATCAGTCTCTTCTAAATAGCTATGGTGAACCTGTGGATGATAAAAGTGCTACTTTACTCCAGCTTATTACCAAATTTGCCACAGAATATTGTAATACTATTGAAGGAACTGCAAAATATATTGAAACTTCAGAGCTGTAAGTAAGAAATTTCTCTATGGATTTGGCTACCTGGATTGCTAGGTTAGATAAAGAAGATAAAGATCTTTTGTTACAGTGACTTTGAGATTATCTGGTTATGATTTTATCTGGTTATGATTTTATCTGTAAAACAGGAATATCATTTTGTAGAAATTATGAACGATATCTGATAGGTATGTAAAATGCTTTATGAAATATGTAAAACATGGTAAAGTTTTTTTAAAAAAACTTTAATTGATAAGTATAACATTTTCTAATTTAAAAAAGTTTGTTTCTTTAATATGGACAACAACATTGTTCATGAAAAAATAAAATGCAGATAAGTAAAATAAAAAATGCAAATAAGTAAAAAGAGTAAAGTGTAAGGATAAAATTCCTTTTATTTCCATCATCCAGAAATAATCCCTATTATTTGGCATTAATCTTGACATTTTTCTATGTATTTATAAAACATATAAATGCCTATAATACACATCTTTAAAAATCAGATGCTACAGAATCATTTCTTTAAATCAACTTGTCACAAACAACAAGTAGAAATTGCATATTTGTATTTTCAGCCTTAAGATTTACATAGTATTTTACTTTTTAGACTTGTTCAATGAGTTCCCTACTCTTGATAGTTTGCTTTCAGTTATACACAAATATATACAATGTTGTGATGGACTATCTTTGGAGCATTTATCCAAGTAAATTCTTAGGGTAAATTTCTAGAAGTAGAATTACTAGATCAAAAGGTATATCACATCCTCAAAGTCTTTTATCATTGCTATATTAGTAGTGCATGCTAAGTTGCTTCAGTCGTGTCTTGCTCTTTTCGAATCTATGGACTGTAGTCCACCAGGCTCCTTTGTCCAGGAGATTGTCCAGGCAACGATACTGGAGTGGGTTGCCATGCCTACCTCCAGGAGATAGTCCTGACCCAGGGATCAAACCTAGATCTCTAACGTCCTCCAGCATGTTAGGAGGTCTCTAACATCCTCCTGCATTGGCAGGCAGGTTCTTTACCACTAATGCCACCTGGGATATTAGTAGTAAATTGTATTGTTTTACTAGTAGCAATATATAAGAATATATTTCTCTGAACTCTCACCGTTAAAAAGCCATTTAATTTTGAAAAATAACTATAGATGTCTAGCAAGTTGCAGATAAAATGTACAGAGAGGTCCCATTCACCCTTCACCCCACCAACTCCATCACTGACATCCTGCATATCTGTAGTACAATAACAAAGCAAGAAAATGGACATTGGTACAATCCACAAAGTTTATTCAGATTTCACCAGTTACACTTCATGTGTGTGGGTGGGTGTACATTTCTATGTACTTTCATGTGACCCTGGTAGCCTTCTGTGTGAGTTAACTCCATAGAATATTTATATCTTTGTAATTATCTAATCAAGCCTCATTAGAACAGTGAAGAGAGACCGTTTATATCTTCAAGGATTGGGAGAGCTCCAGATTGGCAGAGCTCCATAGTTAGGAATGCATTTGGGTTGGGCAGTGAATAGAATATGGGGAAGGCCGTAAGCAGTAAGTAGAAGGGTATTTTATATTTTAGGCTTTGGAATAGCAAAGAATAGTTCAGGGTGAATTTGGAGAATGGCAGGTACAGTGATGGGTTATAATAGGAAGTAAGGCAGGAACGGTGTCTAATAAGAACAAGACTGTGGAAAGTGTAATATGTCAGAGTTTGAAGAGCTTCCTACTATAAAAAAATGAAAACATTTTTGGTCACAGGAGTTCCCCACTTTAGAAGGGTAATTCTGGTCATTATGGAAACTGTTTGGAGAAGGTAAAGGTTGGAGGCAGAGAGACTAGTTACTGGTAATTTTAACTATTTTAAAGTATAATACATACTACTAGGTATATTCACAATATTGTACAACTATCAAATAGTATCTATTTCTAAGATTTTTCATCATCCCAACAGAAACTCTGTATCAAATAAACAGTGATACCTGTCTTCCTCTCTTCTCCTAGCCCATGGTAACCTCTGACTTACTTTCTATGTGAATTTCCTTGTTCTAGATGTTTCATATAAGGAGAATCATACAACATTTGTCCTTTTCTGTCTGGGTTATTTCACTTAGTATAGTGTTAGGCTGGTACCTTCTGCCTAGGCTACTGTAAGAAAGTAGTGAACAGTGATGGTAAAAATAGAGAAGGACGAATGATTTAGGGGGATATACCATATTTGTAAAGTTTCAACTGGACTTGAATGAAAAAAATAAAAGATAATACCAGGATTTCTAGTCATTAAGACAGGAAACACAAACACACTACAAACTAGAAGTCTTTCTGTAAGCATTATGATGATGGAAAACTACATTTAGACCATTTCCATGTATTCTCAACTGTATTATGAACCAATTAATCTTTTTAATGGGGAAAGGAGTCATTTCACAAAAGGCGTTCATATATGCACGTGCACAGGTATCCAGTATGTAGGCCTAGAGATTTAACTTGTTTAAAGCAGGGATAAGCCCATTGACTAAGAATCATTTTTACATTTTTTAAATGGTTGAAAAAAATTCAAAGAATTTTTAATGTAGTGTATATGTAAAGTTCAAATTTTAGTGCGTGTAAGTTTACAGGAGCATCGCTATGCTTGTTTGTTTACATGCAGTCTGGTTGCTTTTGTGCTCAATGGCAGAATTGGCGAGTTGTGACAAAGGCCTGAAAAGTCTAAAAGTATTTAACTGGCCTTTCATAGAAAAAGTTCTCTGATCTCTACTCTAGATTGTGAATAAATAGAAATTAGTTAGTTCAGTTGCTTAGTCGTGTCTGACTCTTTGCGACCCCATGAACCGCAGCACGCCAGGCCTCCCTGTCCATCACCAACTCCCGAAGTTCACCCAAACCCATGTCCATTGTGTTGGTGATGCCATTCAAACATCCCATCCTCTGTCGTCCCCTTCTCCTCCTGCCCTCAATCTTTCTCAGCATCAACATCTTTTCAAATGAGTCAGCTTTTTGCATTAGGTGGCCAAAGTATTGTAGTTTCAGCTTCAACATCAGTCCTTCCACTGAACACCCTGGACTAATCTCCTTGAGATGGACTGGTTGGATCTCCTTGCAGTCCAAGGGACTCTCAAGAGTCTTCTGCAGCATCACAGTTCAAAAGCATCAATTCTTCTGCACTCAGCTTTCCTTATAGTCCAACTCTCACATCCATACATGATCACTGGAAAATATCCTTAAGGAGTGCATGGTCTAGTTGAAAACTAGAGCAGAGAAAAATGTTTAGTCTTTCTCAGTTAACTGATGTTTTCTGACAGTACAGTTTACTCTGTGAGTGAGTGCACGTGCACATGCATATATGAACGCCTTTTGTGAAATGACTCCTTTCCCCATTAAAAAGATTAGAGTAATTGGTTCATAATACAGTTGACAATACATGGAAATGGTCTAAATGTAGTTTTCCATCATCATAATGCTTACAGAAAGACTTCTAGTTTGTAGTGTCTTTCCCTGTTAGTAATACTAGAAATCATATATTTCATTGCCTTTCAGATGTGGTGGTGCTCGAATATGTTATATTTTCCATGAGACTTTTGGGCGAACCTTAGAATCTGTTGACCCTCTCGGTGGCCTTAACACTATTGACATTTTGACTGCCATTAGAAATGCAACTGTGAGTATGCTTAACTTTTAGAATTTTTTGAAATGAGGTTAAAGATTATTTTTTAATCCATGTATATTTTTTAATAAATGGTACAGTTTGTTATTTTGCTCTTATTCTTGAAATTAGGAAGTACTTTTCATGAAAAAATGCCCAAAAATGTGATTTATTTTAACCTTAGGAAAGAACCAAAATTATATGTAGCTATAAGAGCTCATAATTTTATTTTTTTAGGGTCCTCGTCCTGCTCTGTTTGTGCCTGAAGTTTCATTTGAGTTACTGGTCAAACGGCAAATCAAACGTCTGGAAGAGCCTAGCCTCCGTTGTGTGGAACTGGTTCATGAAGAAATGCAAAGGATCATTCAGCACTGTAGCAATTACAGTACACAGGTATTGAGAAATGTAACAGGTTTCTGATTAGGTAATAACAGACATGAAGTGATGGTTTCAAGGGGCAGGAGGAAATATACAAGATGAGCTAAAAGTTAACATTTTAGTTCCTTATCTAAAAGTGATATTTGAAATAGTATAGTTAAATATATCTTCCAAATCTGGTTTAGTATTTCAGTGATTAATTTTCCTTCAAACCAAACATTCTGTTTCTTACTTCCATCATATATAGGAGTTGTTGCGGTTCCCTAAACTTCATGATGCCATAGTTGAAGTAGTGACTTGTCTTCTTCGTAAACGGTTGCCAGTTACAAATGAAATGGTGAGCTATTATTTCATAAATCATTGTAGTCACTGTTAATAAATCATTTTGTATACTTCATGAATTTAGGCATAATGTTTCCCAGTGTATTTAAAATAAAAAAGTGAATTTCAGTTTTATTTCAAAGGAAACTTCAGTAGTTCTGGTATAAAAAGCATTTTTCCTCATATTTTAGTTATTGTTAGCCTGCAGCCACGTTTTCCTAAAAATAGCCAGCAGAAGTTTATTGTTGAGTATTGTATTCAGGTTTGCTTTATTATATATATGGACTTCCCAGGTAGTGCAATGGTAAAGAATATGCCTGCCAATGCAGGTAGACCCAAGAGACACAGATTTGATCCCTGGGTTGGGAAGATCCCCTGGAGTAGGAATAGCAACCCAGTCCAATATTCTTGCCTGGAAATCCTATGGACAGAGAAGCCTGGCAGGCTACAGTCCATGGGGCTGCAATGAGTTAGACATGACTGAGTACAACTCAATAAAAATATATACATTATAAGAACCTACTATACAAGAAACAAAAAGTGAAATTTTATAGACAAGCACACTATAAAAATGTAAGGATTAAAAATGTAATCAAAGGTCTCAGATAGCTATTGGCAAACCAAAAACATCTCATTTTCCAAAAGGTAAAAAACGTTACCTGTTTAAAGTCTGGACGAGATATTTTGTTCCATTTCTATTAGCCAGCGAGGGGTATTTCTTTTGAAGGAAAGCATATTCAACACTGAAGGAATCAGATATATTCTTATTATTTTTAATATCTAGCTGGCTCCTAAGGTTGAAAAAATTAACAGAACTGTTTCAACTAAAGTAAACTGTGGTACTAAGTACTTTGGATGGTGAGGAGGATGACAATGATAGCCTAAAATTGATGATGATGGCACCAGGAACTGTCTGTAATGCTTGACATGAATTGTTTTATTTAATTCTCACAGTAGTTGTATGCAATAGGTATTATCTCATTTTATAACAAAGGAAGGCCCAGAGAGATTAATTTACCCAAGGTCACATATTAAGTAATTCAGCCAAGATTCAAACTGTGTGACTTTTTTTTAAGTAAGCAATGTTTGAATAATGCAGGCCACATTATTACCATTAACCACAGTCAAAAGCAGTACTCTTAAGTAACAGGTCAAAATATATGTGTCTTAATGAACTGTGTTGGAGAAGGAAATGGCAGCACACTCCAGTATCCTTGCCTGGAGAATCCCAGGGACAGAGGAGCCTAGTGGGCTGCCGTCTATGGGGTCACACAGAGTCGGATATGATTGAAGCGACTTAGCAGGTAATCAACTGTGTATTTTATCCATGGACAAGAAACTAAATTGGAGAGTGAAAAGTGAAGTTGCTCAGTAGTGTCCGACTCTTTGCGACCCCATGGACTGTAGCCTATCAGGCTCCTCCATCCATGGGATTTTCCAAGCAAGGGTGCTGGAGTGGATTGCCATTTCCTTCTCCAGGGGATCTTCCCAACCCAGAGACTGAACCCAGGTCTCCCGCATTGCAGGCAGACGCTTTACCATCTGAGCCACCAGGGAAGCTGGTGGTAAATTGGAGAGTAGCCATCTACAAATACAACACTTTTATGACACTTGTGTGCCTTGAAAAGAGATAATGGGAATTTAAAAAAAAAACACACAGTTAGGGGTGAGGGAGAAAGATGTGTGATTAGAAGCAGACAAGTATAAAGACATCAATTAGTAACATTTTCATTTTAAAAGGTTTGAGACCAAAGATGTTAGGAATCATTTAAACCCATATTACACCTAGTTTGTGGATGAACTGGTAGTAGAACCCAGACCTCATGGCAGTTTCAGTGCTTCCTATTTTATAAAGGTTTTGGACTGAGATCTTCATTTGAATCTGACTCTGCTTTCACCAGCCATGTGACTTTGGTAAATGTATCACTGAGTAAGTTTCCTGATTGTAAAACAGACTAATATAATAGCTCTCAGGTATGCTGGGAAGGTTCAAAGAGATACCATTTGCAAATTTCTCACAGTAGAGTGTCCAAAACACAAGCAGACACTCAATAGTAATTAGTTTCCTGTCCATAATTTTTAATTTCAGCTACCTTTAGGTATTATTAGAATACCTTTGATAAAATGTCTTTAAGTCACATCCTAGCAATTACGTAGAATCACTAATGCTAGGGGCTTACATCGATCTATTAAAATACTACCTCCTTAAAAAACTTTCTTGACTGGATGTAAACTAAATAATACTTTTTTTCTAATACAGTGTACTCATCATACGTAACGTAATAGACAAAGATTTTTTTTAAACCTAGCCATTAAATTTTTTCCATTTTGTAGCTCGACTTACTTCACATCCACAGAGTCAGACACAACTGAGCACAAATACATACAGCAGCACTGATCTAATGAAAAGTTGGTTTTATCTTTAGCCCTGGTAAACTGAGCCTTTTTACAGCAAATTATTTTTTAACTTTGATGTATGTCAGGATAATTTGGCTGTACAGCTTGCTTGTTTGATGACCTAATGTCATAATATCATGGCTGCTATCCTTAAAAATAAAATCCTGAAATTGGCATGTGAGATAAGCATTTGAAATTGTCCATATTGCCTCTTATTGTTGACTGTTCCATTTTTTCCTTTCTGGTCTCTAAAAGTGCATTTGGGTCCTTGACTCAGGGTGGTGAGCCCCAATGGACATTTACTTACATTTACTTTACAAGTATAAAACTGCCCTTGGAGTGTAGGCTGTAAGTGCTGCTGCTTAGTTGTTTCCCTGGCAAGCATAAGCACGAATTGAGATGAGTGAGAACATGATTAGCCTGATCTTGGACTCTACCCACTGATACCAGAGTCATCAGAATTTCAGTGAAATAAATCATTTTCACTGGTTTTGCTCTTTTAGTGCTATTCTGATACCTGAGATTTGTCAGAACAGTGAAATGAAGGACTTAGTTTAATCTCTCTATAATGCTAGAGTAATTAATTTCAACTTTCCTTTTTGAATATTGTCCCAGTTAGGATTTTGAACTACCTATGTTTAAACTTGGTGCTTCATAATTAGGGCTAATCAATTAGGTTAGCTCAGGATTTTAAATGTATCCTTTACCCAAGTAAAGTTAACATCTTTACCTTATATCTGATTCTGTAATGTTTTATTATTGAACCTGAACTTTTGACATGGAATAGTGGATGATCTAAGGTTTCCGTATAGGAAAGTTGCTTGGAAGTTACATACGTATCAAGTAGATAACTTTTTTTCCCCTAACAGTATAATTCTATCTACTTCAATGTCAGAAATGCAGTCTTAGATGCTGAAATATAAATAATTTAAAAGAGAGAGCAAATTATTATTTGGTATAAGATTTATCAGTTGGAGTATAATTATCAAATATTTATTTAGGCATGTTTCCTGTATTGTCTTTCAGAATTTATCTGTTAAATAAGTTTATATGTTTCCTAAATTAAAATTAAGTGGGCATAATATTGTATATAACCTAATTTTATTTTTTTCTAGGTCCATAACTTAGTGGCAATTGAATTGGCTTATATCAATACAAAACATCCAGACTTTGCTGATGCTTGTGGGTTAATGAACAACAATATAGAGGTAAATACAATTTGAATTTGTTTTTTTTGAGATAAAATCTGTTTTAGATCAGTTATATCAAATTTACTGAGCAAGGAATAACTATAAGACATTTATGTACCTTATTATTGTCACATTCCAAGAATTATGCTGAGGGCATTATACTGTTTTCTTAAATTTAATCCTCAAAACCACCTGGAGGCATTGTTCTTATTTTCTGGTTATGAAACTGTAACTCAGAGAGGCTCTGGGGCTCATTGATCTGGTATTTGTATTTGAAGGACTGCCTGGTTCCATTTCAGTTAACTGTTGTTGCAGTTTATTATACTGAAGTATGTAAAACAGTAGATGTTTAAACTTGTTTTTACTTGATTCTGAAAGCTTTGAAGGAAACAATCCAAGAATTACCTAAATTATAGTGTATCTGGAAAAACATTACTGTTTCACCACTACTGTGGTTGCTGCATTTCGTGGATCCTTTCTTTTTTCCATTTGAGGTTAATGTTGTAGGTTGCGTAAGAACTCAGAAGGAGCCAAGGCTGATGGATGGAATGATTTATCTGGATGCATTTTTTTCTCTGCCATTTTTATACAAAACAGTAAAATTTTCTGTTGTTTCATAGTCCAGGAAGACCTGTCTCTCTTCTGTATCAAATTTTCTCTTATGCACATGGGTGGAGAGAAAATCGTAAACATGGAATTTGGGAACTGCAAGGGATCTTTTAGTTAAAAAGATGAAGAACCCAAGACCCACAGCTGATAACAGCTATTACTTTACTGCTTATTTTGCTGGACACTGTTAGAGGGGAAAAGCACCTTCTCTTTAACAGGTACAGGGAACTGTTTTTTAGCTGCATAGTTGAGGTAACTTTTATTGTCAGAAAAAATTCCAGAGAATTGCTGTGGCCCAGCTTCAATCTCTGATTGAAGCACTAAGGTCTTATAAGCTGGGTAGCATGGCCAGAAAAAATTCCAAAACATATAAGTAAGGCACTTTAAAACACTTAAGAAAGTGAATTATATAACAGTTATCATGTTAAAAATTGGCATGTAGACACTCTCTTTAAGATAGGAGTTAGTTAAGTTAGTTAATTAAGATAGTTAAGTTCTTATGAGATGGAAACCTTCAAGGAAAATTTGTGTCTGAAACAGTGTTTTCTAATACTGACAAGGTCATTTATGATATGATTTCAGATCAGTATTTTTCTTACAAGTGAATGTCTCTGATTTTAATGACTGTGTCAGAGAACGAACACATAGATACTCTCATTTAATCTTTAGAGCAACCTTATAAAGGTAATGTTAATAGACTAGGAAACCGGGGCTGAGAGTTAGTAACTCAACAAGCAAGTAAGCCAGCTCTCCAGGGCTGGCTAAGGTCATAACTGGTTGGTAATGGTTGGTAATAGACTAGCATGAAAATTTCTGGTCTCTTGATTCCTCTGCCTTTTGCTTTGTGTCCTTCTTCAAAATGTACATTTAAATGCTAACTTGTAATTCTGAAAATTGTTAAAAATGCATGTATTTTTATCGTTTGCTGTTTTTTATAGTGAATAGTTAGTATTCTTTGTTACAAAATTTTCTCCCAAAAACATCATTGTGAAGCTTTGTTAACTTATACCTTTTTTGCAAGTCTGAGTGTTCATGAAATGCTTTCTACTCAGGAGCATTTTGACTGCATTTAACTTAAATGTTTTTCTGCTGTATTTGATGCTGCTTGTGAGCCAGTATTAACACCTTCGTCCTTCTATATTTTCATAGTCTTGCACCTATTATTGGAGAAGGAAATGGCAACCCACTCCAGTATTCTTGCCTGGAGAATCCCAGGGACAGAGGAGCCTGGTGGGCAGCCGTCTATGGGGTCGCACAGAGTCGGACACGACTGAAGCGACTTAGCAGTAGCAGCATCTCTTATGGTGCTTGACATATTAGTAGGTACTATAGGTTTGAATTTAGTTTCTTTAGTTTGGTACCAGAATTACATTGACGATGTCAACAAATTAGAAGAGTGACAGGTGATCAGGGGGTTGTATAAAAGACTGTCAGTTTCTAACACGAAGAAAGCAGAACATTCTTATAGATATTTCTTACTGTTTTGTGAGAATTGTGTGAAAGTAACAGAAAGGTCAGCAGGTTAGAGAGTTTTAAAGGCTTTGCTTAAGTTTTCTGTGATCTGTGTACTTCAGATTCTATACGGTACGTTGAAGGCTTATGTACACTTTTATGTGGGAATAGTTTAAATCAGTGATTCTTAGTGGGAAAGGCAGAGATGATATTGGCCAACTGCCCCTCCCTTGAGAATTCTTGGAAGCCAGTATTACTGATGTTGTATTTATCCTTCAGGTATGTTGGGGCAGAAAAAAAATTGAGAAGCACTGGGTTAAATGATTTCTTGTTTTAAAATATAATTATGGTATGAGTCTCAACAGTGGGAGGATATACTGTTAGTTATTCCATACTTTTCAACTAAGCTGAACATTTTTTTTAGTAGCTTACATCTCATGTTTTGATAATCATGACTCTTATGCTTGCTTGTGTTTCATAGGAACAAAGGAGAAACAGGCTAGCAAGAGAATTGCCTTCAGCTGTATCACGAGACAAGGTAAAAAATGTTTTTAAAGCATATTCCCAACCAATATGCAGAGATGGACTGATGAGCCTCAGAATATTACTAAGTTCTAGGAGTAATTTTTTCTTCTCACTTTAATATCCCATTGGCATTTTTGAGTAAAGGTATGCAAGTTTCAGAACAGGCTTTGAGTATTTAAAGATAAAATGTTTTTAATACATTGGAATAAATGCTTAAAGGTGGATTTTAAGTATCAAGGCTTTTTGAAGAATTCAGTGACTGTCAACTTTGTAAAATTAGTTGAAATGACTAATGACTTTATTATAACAAGAGGTTTTTTTTGAGAGGGAAGATGACAATATGTGCATACCAGGTTTTAGCTTCCTGTAATAGTTGCATATATTACAGTTTTTGTGTAAAAACCTGTTACCTTGAATTCTTTACCAGAAAAGATCTTATCAGCTTGTAAAAATCAAAATGAAGCTTTTGGATTTGAAGTTTTCTTAGGAATTCATCTGAACAAAGCCTTAAACAAAGGTGACAACAGTACAGGAAAGAAGGCAAAATAAACAATATGTCCCATTTTTGTTCTTCATGGGGAAAATTCGTATTTATAGAATGTTTCTAAATGCATTTTTGGCATCCTTGATTTTTTTTTTTCCCCTGAATTTTTTGCCTTTAGTCTTCTAAAGTTCCAAGTGCTTTGGCACCTGCCTCCCAGGAGCCCTCCCCTGCTGCTTCTGCTGAGGCTGATGGCAAGGTCTGTTCTGATTCTTAATCTAAGCCTGCATGCCTGATTTGGTGCAACATAATCATCTGGAAACAATACACTGAATAGCAGAATATTAATATGGGGTATTATGCTAAGATTCAATTTTAGTCTAATAGAAATTTTAAATCATTTAACAGTGTTTACTTCATAACATAAATTTGTTAACATGCTTTTGCTTGCAATATAGAAGATGCACACATAAAAAGAATTTAAAGGAAATTATCCTGCACTTTTTGAATTTCAAGCCATTGGTATTTAAATTTTGGTTGCTAAACTGCATGTTTTAACATATCTTTTAACAGTTAATTCAGGACAGCAGAAGAGAAACTAAAAATGTGAGTCTTGCTTCACAATGAAAATGTTGGTACCTCTGGTTTTCAGAAACACTTGTCTTCAAAACCATTGAAGAACTTGTTTGTAACAGTGGCATCTGTCTCTCATTGTCTTTGTTATGTTTATTGTTTCTCTTATTCAACTAACTTCTAAGATGGTATTAATTCTAGTTTTAACATTGTTTTAAATAACAACAGCCTTTCCCACCATTTCCTATTACCTTCAAGAATAGTGTTGAATTTAATATTTTGGTAGGAAATTAAAATTCTGGAGATGAAAGTTGTACTTTTGGACTTTTCCTCTTTAAAGGTTCTGAGATCTGCCCAGTGCCGATAGTCCTCTTAGGCTTCTTTCTTATGCTTTCTTGTGCACTTGTCACCCTAAATATGTAGCTTAACATGTGCCTCAACAGCTTAAGCAAATTCAGAGCATACAGGGGGACTGTGAGAGTTTGAGACTGTTGCCAGTTCTTGATAAAATAATCTTTAAGTTATTCAGACCCATTCTTATTTTTATTTTTGCCATTCAGCTCCTTTCCTTATTTATTGTCCAGGTTTAAGATTCTGAACCTCAGATAAAACCTTATAATTAAATGTCTTATCTTTTCTCAGCCCACTATACTAAGATTTTATGAGAAGCATTTAGAGCACTGCTTTTTATTTTACTCATGGCTTCACCTTGAATTTGCTCACTCTCTCCTTAAGATTTCATATGTAGATCTATCAGTAATGTACAGTTAACGGGCATTTAGAAATACAATTACTCATTTAAAAAGTAGTATATAAATATTCCACCTATATATTGATAAACATCATCTTTAATACATATTTTAGAGACAAATTTTGGGTAGTGTTTTGAATCAGAATGATACAAAAAATATTTAACAGTTGCTATAACATTTAAATTTATATAAAGTCATTTTTATTTCTATAATTCTGAATGCCATTTTATCTTCATTTTAGATTGTAAAATCTTAAAGAATATCTAAAAACATGTCTTAAATATTGATAATTTAGTGTTCCCTGTTACCTTAAGCTGTCATTTTTCTTTTATAAATCAAGACTAACAGGTATCCTAAAAAAGAAGGTGCAAAAGCACTTGTGATTAATGACAACACTACATTTCTTTTAGCAGATCCTTTCTCATGGGTTGGTCATATTCCACATTTTAGGCAGCTTAATGTCATTATTGGGCCTTCCAGGTGGCTCAGTGGTAAAAAATCCACCTGCCAATGCAGGAGACGCGGGTTTGATCCCTGGGTCGGGAAGATCCCCTGGCGGGGGAAATGGCAACCCACTCCAGTATTCTTGCCTAGAGAATCCCATGGACAGAGGAGCCTGGTGGGCAATGGTCCATGGGGTCACAAAGAGCTGGACACAACACACACACACACACAAGCATGCATGCAAACTCATAAAATCAGGAGTGTGTTCTTGTTTCTGTTAATTAAAGGATTCCTACTTTTATCCTGTGACTATAAGGAACATAAACTGACTTGAGAAATATATAAAGTCTTAACTTTTGGAGAGATGAGTTCATTGAACTTTCAGAGAGATCACAGTGTGCTTTTCATGGCAGCCTGAGCTCATATTTTCTCCACAATCTCTAGTGTTAGACGTTGGAGAGGAGGAAAAACTTTGAAAAGTTAGCAAGTAATAAAAAAGGAATTTAAGATATCCTGGCTGAGGCCTTACCAGCAATTTAGAACAGAACCTCTTACTTAGACAGCTCAGGGTTCCAGTTGCACATGCCAGTCACCATCTCTTTCTGACCGTGCTATCTCTGAACAGATTAAACTCCAGATGGGTACTAGATGGGTATTCTCCTTGACTCCTATCAAAAAAAATTAACTTTGTTTAGATAATGCCAGTTTGATATGGTTGGTACAGGTCTTGGAACATGTTTTTTTCAGGTTGCATCTGGAGGTGGTGGGGTTGGAGATGCTGTTCAAGAACCAACAACAGGCAACTGGAGAGGGATGCTGAAAACTTCAAAAGCTGAGGAGTTACTAGCTGAGGAAAAATCAAAACCAATTCCAATTATGCCAGCCAGTCCACAAAAAGGCCATGCTGTGAATTTGCTGGATGTGGTAAGCTGTAGAATTTGGTTGAGGACAAAGAACCAAATTACCAAGAAAGCATTTTAAAAGACAGAAGGAACTGGTATCTCAAAAACGTACTGTTATGTGTTGTCATTTCAAAATGGCACAACAGTAAATTTGTTCTCCCTTTCACCCAATTTAGCCAGTTCCTGTTGCACGAAAACTATCTGCCCGTGAACAGCGAGATTGTGAAGTTATTGAACGACTCATCAAATCGTATTTTCTTATTGTCAGAAAGAATATTCAAGACAGGTTAGTATTATGTATATAAATCAGACTAGAATACTGCTGGATAATTTCCTAATCATTTTGAAAATACATGTATCTTTTAAAATTTAGGTTTTTATTCTCAAAGAAATGGATTATTTGATTGTTTTGCAGTGTGCCAAAGGCAGTAATGCATTTTTTGGTTAATCATGTGAAAGATACTCTTCAGAGTGAGTTAGTAGGACAGCTGTATAAATCATCCTTATTGGATGATCTTCTGACTGAATCCGAGGACATGGCACAGCGTAGGAAAGAAGCAGCTGATATGCTAAAGGTAAACTGGGAATTTAAAAAGAATTTTCTTATTTGGGTTGTAGGTATAAACATTTATTATTTAAAATGCTTGGAGAGATATGTCTTTGTATGATGGCTAAGTATTACTCTGTTGGCACTTGATTCGATTCAAATTTCAGAGAAGATATGAATCAACCACATATAAAGTGGAGAGATTATCTGATATTAATTCAGATTATTTGGTATTATAGTTTAAACATTTACAATTTTTATCATCTTCTTTAATGCAGGCATTACAAGGAGCCAGTCAAATTATTGCTGAAATCCGAGAGACTCATCTTTGGTGAAGAGAACTATGTAATCCTGAGGTTTTGTTGACTTGTTAGTCCTACCTACTTGAGTAGAGTTTTATTTATGAACTCCTGTGTCTTGCAGTGATAGGAATCTGCTCATGTGAAGACTGGCTATAAACTGAAAATTGTACTCTGTATTCCAGAACAAATCACACATTTAATCCAAATAATAAATGGCTATTTCTAAAATTTCCTAGTATATATAAACTACATCAAGTCTGTCTTGTGACAGTTTCATTTGAACTTAAAAGGCACCGTTAATAGTTGTAGTTGTACAAGCAGTGTGTCTGTGAACAAGATGACCGGTGTGATCTGCTAGCAGTCTTAAAGCTGCTGCCATGGCCCTTCGAGAAGAACGCACCAAGACACCATTTCATACGACTATGATGCATGCACTATATAAACCGACCTGGCTTTGGAAAGAGGTTGACAAGTTACTCACGCAGTCACTGTTCCAATTACCTTTTGATTTAGTTTTATTGAGCTTCTCTGCAACCTTTGATGTGTCTGTAAGAAAGCTGAACACGAGAGGATCTGTAACACTGACAGTGATGTGATGTGCATAATGTGTGGCTACCTACTGTCCTTCCACTTCTGGGTCCACTTTCCCCTGGTGCATTAAAGATTAAAATACCTTTGATCTGACTTAAACTTGGAAGCATGAATTATGTTTACTGCATTAAGAACAGCCATCTAGCCTTGATTATCTAGAAAGACTTGGTCATGACCATTTCCTTTTAGTTTTTAGAAGAACTAGTAAATTCTCCTTGGCTTTCAAATATAGTAGTAGTAATCCATCTATAAATTGGAGCCCACAGACCACACTCCAAGATTCACCTGGAGGAGGGTCTTAGAACCAAATTCTGTACTGATTTTAAGTGTATGTTCTTTCTCTGTAAGGATTACCTGGTAATAGTTACTACTTTTGCTTCACACCAACAAAGAAGATTAGAATAAAGGTACAAAAATAATGATGGGGCTTTATTATTCACAGAAAAACATCCTGACACATACATAACTCCTAAATGCTCTCAGAGGGTTGGGAGTGAGGTTTAGAACTTGAACACATTTTACCAAAATTCCCCAGATTATTCTTGATATGAATTACATAATAAATTTTAACATGAATTATATATTGCAGATATTAAATTTATTTTTATGTTACGGCATTTATGAAGAAATACTGGCAGGAACATATGAATGATACTCACTCATTGTACTGAGAAACAAGATCAGCAACTGATCTCAAACACAGCAGAGTTAGTCTGATGATACAGGACTATGAATCTGTTTGCAGTACCATCTTCATAGAATACATGCTTCCAAAATGTTTATTAGCATACTTTAAAATCACTGCCATTATTAAACATTAGTTTTGAAATTATAGCCATCCATGATTCATGTATTTGAGAAAGATCAGATGATTACCATTCTAGTTTAACTTTTTTAATTTGTAAAGAGGGACAGAACCTTATAATGCACCTTTTTCCAGCAAACTTCAAATTGAAAACATTACCTGCTATGGTAATGCACTTGTTAGTACTACACGCCATGTACAAAGAAAAACAGGCAAGATACCGAAAGCGGAAACCTCCTTTTGTTGGCCCTTAAACCGACTGAAGTTCTGAAATGCAGAGATGATCTCTGACTTACAATGGATACCTGTATGTTCTTACTTTGTAAATAAAGTTGCTAGTGTGAAGTGACATTAAAAAGCTTGTCAATAAGTGAATTCTTCCTAACTGTACTCCCAGAAGAGTACATGCAAATCTACTTTGGAACACAGCAATATAGCTTATACTATATAAAAGTTTAATGACTTTTCTTTTAGATTTTTATAATTGACTGAGGTTTAATTATAATACACCTCCATTTTTTTGCATATGAAGATGACTTGCTCCAAATAATCCAGGTAATAAATAGCTAGAATTTGAATTCTAAAGCCATGCTTTGCTGCCTGTAAGATTTTCTAGAACAAATCTGATTGTTAACCATTTTGTGTGTATGTGTGTGTTTTACTTGATCCTCAAGTGATCAAGTGAAATTAAGGAAATCAAGAAAAATCAATGATCTGATTTTTTAGCTGTTGCAAACAGTTCTGGAGAATCAACTTGCCTAAAGAATGTAGAGCTGAATTTGACTAAATCTTGATTCCAGATCCTTTAAATTTGACCTGAAAACTTCCCTTCCTGGAATATCTCTTGATATTCTCATATGTTTGGATATGAGTGTATCCACTCATATAATAGTGTATGATAATAGTGTATCCACTATATTGTCTATTTTATCATGTTGTTTACTTAACTTTGGTTTGTCTCAAGCTGCAATCTGCTTGGGGACTAATTTAGAAGTTGACAAATTTATAAGACATTGCTACCTTTTTTACTGAGTTAAAACAAGGCTGAGTAAATTCAATTTCATGGAAACACAGGCGACTGGAACACTGAATTATAAACTTTCTGAAAAGTCACGTACTGATTTTTCTTCAAAAAGAAACCATTTCTACTGTAATTTCTAATGCTGTTTATGGCTTCCTCTAACATTTCTCCTATTTTATAGAATTTGCTTCCTGAACAACAAAAATCCAATGATATATTTACCTGATATAAGAGCAAGGACAGGATAGGAAACTTAGCATTTAGCTTTTCATGAAGCATAATTATTAAAAGAGATTAAACCTAGAAATCATGCTTTTCTGTGTTAGTCTTTAATATTTAAGGATCAGGAAATAAAATATTCCACAAACTTAACCAACCTGTATGAACAAAGAAATTACTCACACTGAGGCCTAGAATATACTCCAGTCTTTGAGTTGTGTAAGTGAAGATATGTTTGTATATCTTGATAATGAATGATGGATGTTTCAACACCAGAAGGCTTTTTCATCATAGCTGAAGCCATTTTATAATGTAGAAGTTCCTTTTTCCTATTTTAAGTAATGAAAGTCCATTCTTAAGAATATGTTGTCCAACAACTAAAACACTCTCAGGATTTGTTACTTGTCTGTGATTTATACTGACTCCACCTTCTGTAATCATCCGATACCTAAAAATAGAAATGTTTAGTAACTAGATAAATCTGATCATTGTTGATCACTCCCAACAATACACATATATCATTATTTCACTTAAATTTCAAAGGCTAATTGAAACCATTTAGCACTGAATTGTTATCTTCATATTTGCTAGATTCTGCCTCCCATTTAGTTCTTTTAAAGGAACAGATGGAAAAAATTCAACTAAAATTTTAAAACCAGCTGAGCAACCCCACTACACCCCTCAAATAAAGATGACACAGACAGAATATGAGAAGGCCTGTGTGAATCCGTATACTTAGGGCCTCTGATCTTATGGTCTCAAACTGACTATCCCTGAGCCAACTGATCCCAGCGTATTTATACAACTGTGGTCCCCTTAAACCAATTTTCTAATGCTGGAGAAAAAACTTACCAGGTTAGACTTAATAAGAGTACAGTAATACTGTACAGAAAATTTATTTTCAGCAATAAGTACTCTCAGTTTTCACTTTATTCTCAGACTAACCTAACATCTATAAGGAAGGAGATGCCATTATCAGGAAAACACCATCTCTGGAAACACATGCTATGAAATATAACCGGGAACCTAAAAGTTAAATAACCTTACCCTCGGGGACCATCTGGAATGGCATTTGCTTTGCGGCACGTATCTAGGACGCTTGTTCCAGGGTCAAGAACTAATTCAGAAAATGAAGCTTCTTTAAACAATTCTTTTAACTCTTGATCAGACATGACTTCCAGCGCATCTATGCTGCTGTGATAAAGGGCTTGGGTACACCTGGAAAACATGTTTTGAGAACCACATCATGTTGACAGCTTATACAGATAACGTGTTCTACTACCGATAACCAGTTATGAAGTACCCATTATATTCCAGATGGGAAGTTTTTCAAACAGCAACGTTTATCTTATATAATTTATAAGCTTAATTCAGGACAATCTTTTTTCCTAGTAAATGAAGGCTAGTATTTTAAACTGGTTAACACTGACAGTCTTTGTTAGTGGTAAAAGATAACTCTTAAAACAGTGACTCCAAATGTTCTGCAGTCTCTTAACTAATTAATCAAGTGATCTTTATTCTATAAGGTCACCTTTTAGCAGAGGCCAGCCCTTCTTGTCCATGAACAAGCTTTGTTACTTCTGCAGCAAGTCGCTTCTGAGGACCCCGCTTTTCTGGCTCTGTGACATGCAGCTGCATGATGTGGTCAATTTCTGGAAGAGGCAGAAAAGTGAAGAGCTTCAGGTATCTTTGGGGTGAAAAAAAAATAAAAGCCTGTTAGAGTTATATAACATACCTAGTTTTTGTCTCCCCCCCTTTATTTTAGATTATGGACTATAACATGCAGAAATGTACCAAAAATATGACAATAATACAACATCACCCCAACTGAAGATTTAATTTTGCCATCTTTGTTTCAGATACTTCCTTTTTAAAAGTAACAGTCTAGATATAGATGACCCCATCTCCATCATAAATACATTCTTCTTGCTTCAGAGACATCATCAAAAATGCTCAGCTGGATGACTCACAAGCCGGAATCAAGATTGCTGGGAGAAATAACAACCTCAGATATGCAGATAATACCACCCTAATGGCAGAAAGTGAAGAGGAACTAAAGCGCTTCTTGACGAGGGTGAAAAAAGAGAATGAAAAAGCTGGCTTAAAACTCAGCTTTGAAAAAATGAAGATCATGGCATCTGGTCCCATCACTTCATGGCAGATAGATGCGGAAACAATAGAAACAGTGACAAACTATTTTCTTGGGCTCCAAAATCACTGCAGATAGTGACTGCAGCCATGAAATTTAAGACACTTGTCCTTGGAAGAAAAGCTGTGACAGCATATTAAACCTGCTAAGTCACTTCAGTGTGTCCAACTCTCTGGTCCCATAGATGGCAGCCTACCAGGCTCCACCGTCCCTGGGATTCTCCAGGCAAGGACACCGGAGTGGGTTGCCATTTCCTTCTCCGGTTAAACCTAGATAGCATATTAAAAGCAAAGATATTACTTGCCCACAAAAATCTGTATAGTCAAAGCTGTTGTTTTTCCAGTAGTCGTGTATGGCTGTTGAGAGTTGGACCATAAAGGCTAAGCACAGAAGAATTGATACTTTGAAACTGTGGTGCTAGAGAAGACTCTTGAGAGTCCCTTGGACAGAAAGGAGATCAAACCAGTCAATCCTAAAGGAAAACCCTGAATATTCATTGGAAGGACTGATGCTGAAGCTCCAATACCTGATGCAAAGAGCAAACTCTTTGGAAAAGACCCTGATGTTGGGAAAGATTGAGGGAAGGAGGAGAAGGAGGTAACAGAGGATGAGATGGTTGGATGGCATTACTGACTCAATGGACCTAAGTCTGAGCAAACTCCAGGAGACAGTGAAGGGCAAGAAAGCCTGGTGTGCTACATACACAGGGCTGCAAAGAGTCAGACACGACTTTGCAACTGAACAATAATAACAGATACACAACAGTGCTCCTACCCAAGGAAGCACAATTGTATCACGTCCCCTCACACTTCAAGGTAACCACTCTCCCGACTTTGATGGTAGTCACTACCTTGTTTATATATTTTTACCATCTCAGTATGCCTCCCTAAACAGCGTCACTTAGTTTTGCCTCTTTTTAGACTTTATATAAACAGAATCATACAGAACATATTTTTTTCTGACTACTCCAGCACATCAGATTTCCTTGGTGGCTCAGATGGTAAAGTGTTTGCCTATAATACCTGGGTTTGATCCCTGGGTCAGAAAGATCCTCTGGAGAAAGAAATGGCAACCCACTCCAGTACTCTTGCCTGGAAAATTCCATGGACGGAGGAGCCTGGAAGGCTACAATCCATGGGGTTGCAAAGAATTGGACACGACTGAGCGACTTCACTCACTGGCACATCATGATGTTGGCAATGCACCCATGTTGCTGTGTGTGCAGCTGCTGAATACAGCATTCCACATTAAAAATCGTTCACAATATATTTATTTTGGTGTGGATATTTTGTGTTCTTCCTACTCCTGGACAGTAGTTAATGGTGCTGCTACGACTATTCCCATGTATTTATCTCGGTGCACTAATCTGTCAGGGATGTGCCTGGGGAGGGACTGTTGTTATTAACACAAGTCATAAATATATTCTACTGAGTAGGTACAGCCACACATTTTTCCAAGCGGTTCTATATGTATAATGTAAGTGCTTGACAGTAAGCTTCTGACTCTTAATGCTCTTTTATCCATTTCAAAGGCACTGATCTCGAATAAACAACTGCCAATTGTATGTCATCAGTTCAGTTCAGTCGCTCAGTCGTGTCCGACTCTTTGTGACCCCATGAACCACAGCACGCCAGGCCTCCCTGTCCATCACCAACTCCCAGAGTTCACCCACCAACTAGGTAAAGAACCAGGCTACCCCCACTGATGAAAATCCCCTTTTAGAAAACCCTGGGTAACTGAGATAACTGACTGCCTGAATGACCCCTCTCCAGCCTTCCCACTCCCTAGTCTTCCCTGTTTTAAATTAGCCAGTGAAGAGTGAACCTGCGGAATCCTGCTGCTGCTGCTGCTGCTAAGTTTCTTCAATCATGTCCGACTCTGTGAGACCCCACAGATGGCCGCCCTCCAGGCTCTGCCGTCCCTGGGATTCTCCAGGCAAGAACACTGGAGTGGCTTGCCATTTCCTTCTCCAATGCATGAAAAGTGAAAGTGAAGTCGCTCAGTAAGTGTCCAACTCTTNGTGAGACCCCACAGATGGCCGCCCTCCAGGCTCTGCCGTCCCTGGGATTCTCCAGGCAAGAACACTGGAGTGGCTTGCCATTTCCTTCTCCAATGCATGAAAAGTGAAAGTGAAGTCGCTCAGTAAGTGTCCGACTCTTCATGACGCCATGGACTACAGCCTACCAGGCTCCTCTGTCCATGGGATTTTCCAGGCAAGAGTACTGGAGTGGGTTGCCATTGCCTTCTAGGAACCCCAATAACAGCAGAGCCCTGGGTGGGTCCTCCCTCCCTTTCTATCCTTGACTCACTGTGTGCCTGTACCCTTCAGAAACTAAGTAATACATTTTATTTTTTAAGGTTCTCTGATGATTGCTGCTGAGGCATTTCTTATAGTCATTTTAATAAGGACCACAAATCTAGTCTAGTCACAAGTTTGGCTCTGGCCAAGGAAATGTCTGTGGGGGCTCCCACAAGTAGTACGGGCCCAGGTGAGGGCTGTCCCCCGCTCCAACCAGGCATTTCTAGCTGATGGTAACACTACCAACAGGTTGAGGCCCACATAACTGGCAAAAGCATAGTTGGCAGGACTGCATGGCTGCCGTTTAGCTTTGACTAGTTTACTAACTGGCTAACCCAGATGGAGAACACGTTTGCAAGGGTAGCAATGTACGTTGGAGGTCCATAATGCTCTGTCATTTGCATATTGCCTCATGTTACCTCAGTATTCATCCCAAAATGTCACTGCTTCCACAATTCAACAATATCTGCAGTATTGTGATCAACAAAGTCATATCCTCTAATGAGATGATCAGATCACTAATTAGAAAAGCCTTGATTGACTACTAATATACATGAAGGTCCTTTACATCTCAGGGTAAGGAGAGCTAAGGAGGGTGGAATGGATCCCAAGGCTATTATCACTGCCCAACCTGAGGCTCTGAGTGCAAGGCAAAGGAAAGGATACTCACATACGTACGGAAGAAAGAGACCTGCCCTGTGAGTGAGTCATACTGGGACTACACTTCCTAACCTGGATGAATGGAACAACCTTGCAACAGGGTAACAGCAGAGCAAAGAAAGGGAAATACAGCTGAGGCGTGCTGTTCCTCTGTCCCCCAAACCCAATGGGATACCATGGGTTCAGTATCTGGTGTGATGTTGTTGAACAACGGATAAATATAAATGCTCAGAACATCTTGTGCCAATGCCTTGTAAGACCCCTGAGGAGGTACAGCAGCTCCTTGATAAATGAGAACCCCTATGGAGGCTTCCTGGGTGTTGCTTACTGCTGCTATGTACCAGTATGCCAAGGCGCTAGTGTTATGCTCCAGAGGCCAAGGGCTTTCCCAGAGACCCTGTGGTAACCTGCCATTGGAGGGAGAGCCCAGTACTGGGAGGATGACTGCAACACCCTGAAAAGGGAGGCAGCCACCTGTGAAGAAGGCTCATGGGATGTCTTCCAGAACCTTTCTGGTGACGACATGTAAGATTATGAGAATCAGGAAGTAAAAACAGATCAGATGTTACACCTTAACTGAAATTCTGTGCATAAGGAAGAAAAGGAAGGACTTGATTGGCAACTGCAGGTTTTTAGAACCTAAATTGTCACTCATGGCTGCTGAAATGCATCAGCTGGCTAGTATCTAAAGATTCGAAAATCTACAACCTTCTCAGAGATCTATCTGTCCAGGATATATGTTTCTTTCTTGTAAGAAACCAAAGATCTTGAGTCCCCTCAGATTTCCCCTGAATGGGACAGAATAAAGCAACATGCCTCATAAAATACCCCTGCCACCACTGGAAAGGCTGAAAGGGTTATAGGCCTCCAGTGAGGATGAAGAGGGAGAAGAAAGGAAGACAGATGATCCTACAATATTTGTACCAGGGCCCTCCCTTGCCTCATCTGGACATTTACTGCCTGACTCTGGGCCCATCCTTCCACCACAGTGATTACTACTAGAGGCCTGTCTGCTGCTGTGCAAAACTGGCATGGTCTGATTGGTTTACCATTTCTATGACCAGAGTGACTTAAATGACCCCCTCTTCATTCTAACTTTGAGTCTCTTTGAGCCTAAGTTCAGAGAATTCTTCCTACAAAGTGTTCTGTCTAGTCATGGGCTAATGCTTGTGCATTTTACTAGGTCCTGACAGGGTTCCTAGACATGGAGGAAATCACCCATCATTAAACCACCAGTACACTCAGGTACAACGTGTACTAGGCCTTTTCATGTTCTGGAGGCAACACATCCCTCACCTCTTACCAGTTCTTTGCCACAATCACATGCAAGGCGCCACCTTTCACTGGGGTGAGCCCAACAATACATTTGGGAAGCTGCCCAGCAGGCAGGCCAATAAGCCCTACCTTTAGTTCCATCTGGCTCCACATTCCAAGTCAGTACTTGACCATATCTGATTATGTCTCCTTGGAGTCTCTGGACCAAATAAAAGTCTACTAGATTTCCTGTGGATTTTGGATTAAATGGCTAACCCCAAAGGATTCTACCAGGATCTTTTAGAAACTGAGGCCCTAAACAGCCTCCAACCAATACAACCGCATAATGCCCTGGGTTAGAGATGCTTCCTTGGTAAAATGAAAATGGTACCTTCAGGAGAGGCCTAGCCTGGGTATCAAAGCCTTTAAAAATTACAGGAGAATGGAGCTTCCCTCATGATCAGCTCCTTGCCTAAGAGCCTTTTGGAGTTGGTAGTGGTGCTCCTGCTGCTTGGAGAGTCCCTTGGGACCAACTGTCTGAGATGGACAGGGAGTCCATATTCTTAACCAATGACAGCACTACCACTGTATGTATGCACTGCAGCTAGCTGGAGGACTGAAACATTCCCCTGGTCTCAGGGGCCTCTCTAGCTGAAGAAGGCAGTCCTGACTCAGCCCAATTGGCAGAACTTGTAGCTGTTCACTTAGCCCTTGAAAGTGTAAATTACTCAGTCATGTCAAGCTCTTTGCAAACCCCACGGACTATGCAGTCCATGGAATTCTCCAAGCCTGAAGACTGGAGCTGTTCCCTTCTCCAGGGGATCTTCCCAACCCAATGATCAAACCCAGGTCTCCTGCATTGCAGGTGGATTCTTTACCAGCTGAGCCACCAGGGAATCCGTTAGTAAGCCAAAAAAAGAGAATGTTGGCAGATCTACATTTTCATAGACTCCTGGGCTACTGCTAATGACCTTGTGGTTTGGTCTGGCCAATGGCTAAGGGACAATTTTCTCATATAAGACAAGCCCATTTGGCGCAAACCTGGAAGGAGTCCCTAGTTCCTATCATTGCTACTCATGTTTCTGTTCAGACTACCTGCTCTGTGTGCGCGTGCTAAGTCGTTTCAATCGTGTCTGACTCTTTGCGACCCTATGGACTGTAGCCCACCACTCCTGTCTAAGGGATTCTCTTGGCAAGAATACTAGCACCACCTGCTCTATGCTGGAAGCCATTTCAACAGTACTACAGACTATTGCAGTACTAAGCCCACCACACTCTACCCAGCTCAAAAAAATGGGTTCACAATTCCTTGGGTCACTAAGGAATTCAGGCCTTAACAGCTTAGGCTTTAGTGAGCAGACTCACCATCATCTTCTTAGCAACAGCCAAAGCTGTAACAGATGATTGTAGTCTCTGTTCCCAAACCAATGGAGGATATTCAGATGGGGACATATTCCCTGGGGAGACCAACCATGTTCCCATTGGCAGTTAATTTCACTGGCCACTTCCCTTTTCTCCTGGGGCCTCCAGATATGCCTTCACAGTCACGGGACTTGTCTGGATGATCCAAATCTCTTGCCTCAGTAAATTTATTTTTGTTTCCTTTGGATTGCCAGGCATTACTCACTCTGACCCACTTTATCTCTCCAGAGACTAAACAATGGCCTTTCCAACATAATATTTTTTGGAATTTCCATCTAGGTTATAGCCCCAAGCACCTGGCCTCACTGAGCACCATCAGCCTCCTTAAAGAGATACTCCTGAAATTACTCTCAGGCAATTGGTCCCCAGAATGGACCGAACTCTTGCTCCAGACTCTCATCTTGGGCCTTCACATCCTATATACCAACTATTATACACTCACCCAAATCCCACTGTTGGTCCCCTCTGGCAATCCTTAAGATACACTCTGAGAGAACTTTGTTTTCCTACTCAATAGTGGTTTTTCATGTTCTGTAGTAAAGTCTTAGATAGTTAAAAGATTTAAGAATTATTTCTAAATTATTTCTGATGATCATTATGTCAGATGGCATTTTTTGGGAAAAAATCACTTTTTCTTTGTTGCAGGTGTATTTCTCATTAATCTATATTCTTCCAAGAGTTTGACATATTATGAAACAATGAGAAAAATCACTTAAAAAAAAAAGGATCTTCTTTTATGTTAAAGAAAAGGAGCTTTAGAGACAATGGTGAAATAAAAGTCAAGTTTATGATGAAAGGAGTAAAAAACTAGAATATGCAAGCAGTAATGTCCTGAGTACGGGCTAGATGTAGACCACAAACTTGGCTCCAACTTTTTTAGTACCCACAGTAGTTTTCTGCTTTAACCAACAGTGTTTAACTACAATGTTACAGTGATGTACTGCCTTGAATAGAATCTATGTTAAAATAAACAAAAAACCCCTAAAAACTATGAAGGGATGAAGGGTGCAGAGAAAGTCAATGACTAAAATTGTATCATGAGCCTAATGAACTTAATTTTTCTCAGCACACAATTATTAAGAACTCACCTTTCTACCAAATCATCTGGTTGCCTGAGAAAAAACTGATACAATTCAAATGGAGATGTCTTATCTCTGTTTAGCCAAACAGCATTGCCAGCAGACTTGCCCAGTTTCGCTCCAGTTGTACTTGTAATTAGAGGAACAGAGATTCCAAACACATCTTCTCCAGTCAACCTATGCATAAAGAAGAACTTTATTATGTGCTTCAAGCTCAAGTGGTGGCAGGTTCTGCTAATCATTCTCAGATTTCAGTGTGGTTTTTTTGCGCCAAGAAACCATCCTTAACCTTCTAAACCAGGATTCTTGTCCATCTTTCTGCTTTCACAGCACCCTATTTTGACATTTGTCATTCTGAACTGCAACTGAACCAGTGACTCTGGGCAAGCCAAGGGGAAATGCTACATAATTGGGGCCTATAAATTTTAAAGGTTGGGTGGGAAGAGGAGAGAATAACTAGGTAAAGGTGTGGTCAGGTAGAGACACTGAAAGAGGTATTTTAAAGGATTTTTTAAATGAGTAGCGTATGAGCTAGCCCTGTATTTAATCTCCTTCTAGAAAATACCATTAAAGATACATTATTCACAAATATTTGGTGTTGAAAATTTTTTTTTCGAAATGCCAACCAATGACTAACACTTAGCTTCAAGGAAGGTGCAGAGCAAAAGCAGAAACTACTCAAGGTGGCCCAGTCACGGTCAGGTTATAAACAGTCTTTCAAATTAGAAACACAGAAAAAGCTTCTTAGAAGCAGCAAACAGATACAGTCTAAATCCTGGCTGCTGCTGCTGCTGCCGCTAAGTCGTTTCAGTCGTCTCCGACTCTGTGCGACCCCATAGACGGCAGCCCACCAGGCTCCCCCGTCCCTGGGATTCTCCAGGCAAGAACATTGGAGTGGGTTGCCATTTGCTTCTCCAATGCATGAAAGTGAAAGTGAAGTTGCTCAGTCGTGTCTGACTAGTGGTGTCTATTTCCTTCAGAGCTCTAGAATATATCCCATACCTAATATTATTAATTCAGCACTTTAGTTCTCTTTAGCCAGTGATATAAAATTAACCCCACTAGACTCTTAGGGGAAATAAAAGGGCTGAAACAAAGGGCGTCACTCCACAATACTAACAGTGCATTACAGGCTATTTGTGTGTAACTTATTTAACCTGAGATTTCTCCCGGCCTACAGGCGCTTACTTGTGGATGAACTCGTATCCAGACATGATATTGCCCAGCTGATCTGATCCACCCAGCTGGACCCGGCATCCATAACGCTGGAACAGGTAGTAGAAATCATAGGCCTGGAGCACCTGGTATAAAAACTCGGCCAAACTCATGCCTTCGGAGCTCTTGAGCCGAGTCTGCACACTCAGCCTGCTCAGCAGCGTTCCCATGCGGAAGTGGCCACCCACTGCCGCTAGAAAGTCCACCAGGTTCTGCTTCTGGTACCACGCCGAATTGTTCAGCACGGTGAAACTGCCCCAGGTCCGCCCATTTGCAAAGAGCTGCTGGTGATTAGCCGCCAGGGCCTTTAGCCCTTGACTCAGGGCACGGGCGTTGCTTTGCACGCGCTCCGCATCCAGCGCCTCGCGCTCCTTGGTACGACCGCTTGGGTCTCCCAGGCGCGCCGTGGCGCCTCCCACCAGCGCGATCACGTTGTGGCCCGCTCGCTGGAAATGAAAAAGGCCCAAAAGCGCCAGCAGATGCCCGACATGAAGCGAGTCGGCCGTGGGGTCGAAGCCGCAGTAGATGGTCTGGGGAAATTTCCCTCCCGCGCCGCGGTCGAAGAGCTCTGGGAGCTCTGTCTTTGTACCCCTTTCGGGGAAGAACTCCTTGAACAGACCCCGAGCCTTCTGCACTGCCAGCAACCCCTGAGCGGCCGAGTGGGCCTCACGCAGCCCCAAGGGCAAGACTCCTGATAGGCCTTTGATACCAAGCCACTGACTCCGGGAAATGCACCGCAACACGGGCGCCGCCATCTTGGCGGCGGCACGAAGGGAATGCTGGGACCTTAGAGGCCCACCACACCCCTCAGTTCCCGCCTCTTGAAATTCCTACAGAATTGGTCAGTGTGTTTCTGCGCATGCCCAACTGAGGCGGAGCGGTTACTTAGTTACTGATGTCCTCTGCCTTGGAGTTCGGACTTCCTGGGTGGGGTTTCGGGTAAAAGTCGGGTAACGGTAAATTCCGTAGACCTTATTTTCCTCCTTGGTAACGTGGATGTGTTTANGACTCCGGGAAATGCACCGCAGCATGGGCGCCGCCATCTTGGCGGCGGCACGAGGGGAATGCTGGGACCTTAGAGGCCCCGCCTCTTGAAATTCCTACGGAATTGGTCAGGGTGTTTCTGCGCATGCCCAACTGAGGCGGAGCGGTTACTTAGTTACTGATGTCCTCAGCCTTGGAGTTCTGACTTCCTGGGTGGGGTTTCGGCTAAAAGTCGGGTAACCGTAAATTCCATAGACCTTATTTTCCTCCTTGGTAACGTGGATGTGTTTATAATAGTTCCTACTTCAGAGAGCTGATGTGAGGATTAAGAATTAAGACCTGAGAGTTCTAAAATATTATTTTTTGTTTAAACTTAAATTACCGTTTTCTTGGCACCTAAGAAAAGTCGTGATGCACAAATTCTTTGAAATCTTGGTCCTATGGAAAAATTTTTTCACAGAGGTTGTGAGAAGTTAGGAATTGGTTTAACTTCATGGAAAAATACTGAGGTGGCTTGGAGATGCAATCAGTTTCCTAATGCTGATTCCCAAAAGGATTGGAAAACCTCAGTCACCAGTATTTATTAGCTTCTCCAGGAGGTGGCAGTCTTGTCTAAACTATAACCAGATATAATCCAATGAATTAAATGCAANAGAATCCCAGGGACGGGGGAGCCTGGTAGGCTGCCATCTATGGGGTCGCACAGAGTCGGACATGACTGAGGTGACTTAGCAGAAGAAAAGTCGTGATGCACAAATTCTTTGAAATCTTGGTCCTAAGGAAAATTTTTTTCACAGAGTTTGTGAGAAGTTAGGAATTGGTTTAACCTCATGGAGAAATACTGAGGTGGCTTGGAGATGCAATCAGTTTCCTAATGCTGATTCCCAAAAGGATGGGAACACCTCAGTCACCAGTATTTATTAGCTTCTCCAGAAGGTGGCAGTCTTGTCTAAACTATAACCAGATATAATCCAATGAATTAAATGCAAAAGGCTGTTTAATTCATTTACTTCAATTACAGGTAACCAAGTAGGGCACAGCTTTGGCATCTGAGTGCCCAGTCGTGTCAGACTGGTTACAAACCCCATGAACCGTAGCCTGCCAATGTCCTCTGTCCGTGGTATTGGAAAGGGTTGCCATTTTCTTCTCCAGGGGATCGTCCAGACCCAGGGATGGAACCCACTTTTCATGCATTACAGGCAGATTCTTTACCACTGAGCCATATGAAATTCAAATCAGTAATCACATTGCCACAGTAATAATCAGGTGCTATCAGTCCTCTTGCCACCTCTTCTTAATATCTTCTGCTTCTGTNCCTGATGGGAAGAACTAACTCATTGGAAATGACCCTGATGCTGGGAAAGATTGAAGGCAGGAGGAGAATGGGACAACAGAGGATGAGATGGTTGGATGGCATCACTGACTCAATGGACACGAGTTTGGGTAAACTCCAGGAGTTGGTGATGGACAGGGAGGCCTGGTGTTCTGCAGTTCTTGGGGTCACAAAGAATCAGACATGACTGAGTGACTGAAATGAACTGACCTGACCTACAACATTATGTTAGTTCCTGGTGCACAGTATAGTTATTCAATATGTCTATACATTCAAAATGATCACCACAATAAGTATAGTTACTGTCTCTCACCAACAAAGTTATTACAACATTGATGAGTATAATTCCTAAACTGTACATTTCATCCCTGTGACTCATTTATTTTATAACTGGAATTTTGCTCTTCTTAATCTCCCCCACCTTATTTCACTCATCCTCCACTCCCCTCTCCTCTGCCCACTACCTGTTTGTTCTCTGTATTTATGAGTCTGTTTCTATTTGTTATATTTGTTCTCTTGTTTTTTAGATTCCACATAAGGTGAGATCTTTATTTATTGTACTAAGCATAATAACTTCTAGGTCCATCTATGTTGTTGTAAATAGCAAGATTTTATTCTTCTTTATGACTGAGAAAAATTCCATACATATATATATACACCACAGTTTCTTTATCCACTCATCTTTCAATGTGTAATTTGCAGTTCAGTTCAGTCACTCAGTTGTGTCTGCCTCTTTGTGACCCCATGGTCTGCAGCACACCAGGCTTCCCTCTCCATCACCAGTTCCCAGAGCTTGCTCAAACTCATGTCCATTGAGTCGGTGATGCCATCCAACTTCTCATCCTCTGTTGTCCCCTTCTCCTCCTGCCTTCAATCTTTCCCAGCATCAGGGTCATTTCCAATGAGTTAGTTCTTCCCATCAGGTGGCCAAAGTATTGGAGTTTCAGCTTCAGCATCAGTCCATCCAATGAATATTCAGGACAAATTTCCTTTAGGATGGATTGGTTCGATGTCCTTGCAGTCCAAGGGATTCTCAAGAGTCTTCTCTAACATCACAAAAGCATAAATTCTTCTGCTCTCAGCTTTCTTTATAGTCCAACTTTCACATCCATACATGGCTACTGGAAAAACCATAGCTTTGACTAGATGGACCTTTGTTGGCAAAGTAATGTTTGATTTTTAAAATCTCCAACTCCCGTCCATTTGAGTTCACTAATTTATAAGATGTCAGTGTTCACTTTTGCTATCTTCTGCTTGACCATGTTCAATATTACCTTGATTCATGGACCTAATATTCCAGGTTCCTATACAATAGTTTTCTTTACAGTGTTGGAGTTTACTTTCATCCCCAGGCACACCCACAGCTGAGCATTTGTTCCCACTTCGGCCTAGTGCTCATTCTTATGGAGCTATTAGTAATTGCCCTCTGCTCTTTCCTGTAGCATATTGGATACCTTCTGACCCAGGGAGCCCATCTTCCAATGTCCTATCTTTTTGTTTTTTCCTGCTATTCATGAGGTTCTCCAGGCAAGAATACTGGATTGGGTTGCAGTTTCACCCTGCAGTATACCATGTTTTGTCAGAACTCTTCACTATGACCCATTTGTCTTGAGTGACTCTGCAGAGCATGGCTCATAGCTTCATTGAGTTACGGAAGCCCTTTCACTACAACAAGGTTGTGATCCATGATAAGGATAAAGAGAATAAATTAATATCTAAGAATCCTCCACAATATATATTAAGAAATTCTAACTAAATATTAAGGGCTTCCTTCACGGCTCAGTTAAATCATTCAAAAATGAAAATCAGCTTTCCAATGATTGGTGCTAGATTGCTCTCTATATAATGTGTTTAACACACAGATGCCCTGCAACTAAAAACAAGATAGAGGAATCTGAAGCTACTCTTCCAAAAAATGAATTAGTATTGTGTGGAGAAACATCATTCTTCTAAGAGTATGTCTGTGTGTGAGTGTATAAATGTGTGTATATTTATGAAATCTGTCCTATCTACTACTGTGGGCAAGAATCCCTCATAGTCAACAAAAGAGTCCACAATGCAGTAGTTGGGTGCAATCTCAAAAATGACAGAATGGTCTCAGTTTGTTTCCAAACAAATGATTTAACATCACTGTAGTTCAAGTCTATTGTCCAACTACTGATGTTGAAGAAGCTGAAGTCGACCACTTCTATGAAGTCTTACAAGTTCTAGAACTAACACCAAAAAAAAAAGAAAAGAAAAAAATGAGAGAGATGTCCTTTTCATTGTAGGGGATTGGAATGCAAAAGTAGGAAGTCAATAGATACCCAGGATAACAGGCAAGCTTGGCCTTGCAATACAAAATGAAGCTAACAGAGTTTTGTCAAGAGAATACCCTGGTCATAGAAAAACCCCTTTCCAACAAAAAAGAGATAGCTCCTCTCCTGGAGGAGGAAATGGCAACCCACTCCAGTATTCTTGCCTGGAAAATCACATGGACAGAGGAGACTGATGGGCTATAGTCCATGGGGTTGCAAAGAGTCAGACATGACTTAGCATCTAAAAACAAAACCAAAAAAACAGAGACCTTTAGTAATTCACACTTAGCCACAGGGTCAGGAAGATCCTTTGGAAAAGGGAGTGGCTGCCTACTCTACTCCAGTATTCTGGCCTGGAGAATTCCATTCAAACATTATTGAATGCTCTGTGTTAGGTCTTGTGGTAAGTGCCTTACATGTATTATTTAATTCTCACCAACATTTTTGAGATAAATTTCATTTTTGTTTTTAGTTGAGAGACGATGAGACACCAGTACTTGAATGCAGATTTTTCTGACAACAAAAAAACATTTTTAAGTAGTTTTCCCTTCAAGAAATATGTATTAAACCCTGTAATAGGTTCTGAGAATTTAACAGATAGGAGGACATATGACTATTATAAGAATAATCCATTTAAAGTTGATTTTCTATATGATATAAGAGAGTGGTCCGCTTTAGTTTTTTTTTTTTTAAATTGGGACATAATTGCTGTATAATGTTGTGTTAGTTTCTGCTGTACAACGAAGTGAATCAGCTGTATGTATATATCTTCCTCTTGGACCTCCCTCTCACCGCACCCCCTCATCAGACTCTTCTAGGTCATCACAGCACCCAGCTGAGCTTCCTGTGCTTTAGAGCGGGCTCCCATTAGCCATCTATTTTACACATGGTAGTGTATATATTTCAATCCTAATCTCCCAGTTTGTCCCACCCTCCTCTTCTGCCCTGTGTCCACGTGTCCATTTTTGACATCTGAATCTTTGTGTCCTGGAAATAGGTTCATCTGTACCATTTTTCTAAATTCCTCATATGCATTAACATTTGTTTTTCTCTTTCTGACTTACTTCACTTTGTATGACAGGCTCTAGGTCCTGCCACATCTCTACAAGTGACTCAAATTCATTCCTTTATATGGCTGAGTAATACTCCGTTGTATATACGTACCACATTTTCTTTATCCATGCATCTATTGTTGGATGTTTAGATTGTTTCCATGTCCTGGCTACTCTAAACAGTACTGCAGTGAACATTGGGGTACATGTGTCATTTTGAATTATGGTTTTCTCAGGGGATCTGGCTAGAAATGGGATTGCTGGGTTATATGATAATTTTTAGTATTTTAAGGAACTTCCATACTGTTCTTTCCAGTGGCTGTATCAATTTACATTCCCAGCAGCAGTGCAAGAATGTTCCTTTTTCTCCACATCCTCTCCAGCATTCATTGTTCATAGATTTTTCAGTTATGGCCATTCTAATTGATGTGGGGTGATAACTCATTGTAGTTTAGATTTGCATTTCTCTAATAATTAATGATCAATATCTCTTCATGTGTCTTTTGGCCATCTGTATATCTTCTTTGGAGAGATGTCTATTTAGGTCTTTCACCCATTTTTTGATTGGAGTTTTTTGTTTTTTGATATTGAGCCTCATGTCTTGTTTGTATATTTTATTCTTTTGTCAGTTGTTTTGTTTGCAAATATTTTCTTCCATTCTGAGGATTGTTTTTTCATCTTCTTTATGGTTTCCTTTGCTGTGCAAATTCTTTTAAGTTTAATTAGGCCTCACTTGTTTATTTTTATTTTCTTTAGGAGGTGGATCTAAAAAGAATCTTGCTATGATTTATGTCAAAGAGTGTTCTGTGTGTTTTCTCTAAGAGTACTATAGTGTTCAGTCTTACATTTAGGTGTTTAATCCATTTTGAATTTATTTTTCTGTATGATGTTAGGATGTGTTCTAATTTCATTCTTTTACATGTAGCTGTGCAGTTTTCCCAGCACCATTTACTGAAGAAACTGTCTTTTCTCCATGATATATTCTTGCCTCCTTTGTTATAGATTAGGTGACCATAGATGCGTGGGTTTACCTTTGGGCTTTCTATCCTGTACTATTGATCGATATTTCTGTTTTTTGTGGCAGTACCATTCTGTCATGATTACTGTAGCATTGTAGTATAGGCTGAAACTGGGGAGTGTGATTCCTCCAGCTCAATTTTTCTTTCTCAAGATTGCTTTGGCTATTCAGAGTCTTTTGTTTCCATACAAGTTGTAAAATTTTTTGTTTTGATTCTGTGAAGCATGCCATTGGTAATTTGATAAAGATTGCACTGAATTTGTGGATTGTTTTGGGTGGCATAGTCATTTTCACAGTACTGGTTCTTCTAATCCAAGAATATGGTATATATATATATTCATCTATTTGTGTCATCATTGACTTCTTTCATCAATGTTTTGTAATTTTCTGAGTACAAGTCTTTTGCCTTCTTAAGTAGGTTTATTCCTAGATATTTCATTCTTTTAGTTGTGATGGTATATGGGGTTGTTTTCTTAATTTCTCTTTCTGATTTTTTATTGTTAGTATATAGGAATGCAAGAGCCTTCTATGCATTAATTTTGTATCCTGCAACTTTACCAAATTCATTGACTAACTCTAGTAGTTTTCTCATGTCATCTTTACGATTTTCTATGTATAGTATCATAAATGCACACAGACAGTTTTACTTCTTTTCCAAGTTGCATTCTTTTTACTTCTTTTTCTGCCATGATCGCCATGCTAGGACTTCCAAAACTGTGTTGAATAACAGTGTCAAGAGTGGACACCCTTGTCTTATTCCTGATCTTAGAGGAAATGCTTATAGTTTTTCACTATTGATAATGATGTTGTGGGCTTGTCATATTTGTCCTTTATTATGTTGAGATAGGTTCCCTCTATGCCCAATTTCTGGTGAGTTTTTAATCATAAATAGGTGTTGAATTTTGTCAAAAGTTTTTTCAGCATCTATTGAGATGATCACATGGTTTTTATTAAGTTTGTTAATATGGTGTATCACATTGGTTGATTTTCATGTATTGAAAAATCCTTGCATCCTTGAGGTAAATCCCACTTGATCGTGGTATATGATCCTTTTAATGTGTTGTTGGATTCTGTTTCTTTGTACTTTGTTGAGAATTGTTGCATCTGTGTTTGAGTGATATTGGCCTGTAATTGTCCTGTGTGTGTGTGTGTGTGTGATCTTTGTCTGGTTTTTGTATCAGGTAGCCTTGTAGAATGAATTTGGGAGCATTTTTCCCTCTGCAATTTTTTATGAGTTTGAGAAGGATGGATGTTAGCTCTTTTCTACTTGATAGAATTTGCCTGTGAATCTGTGTAGTCCTGGACTTTTGCTTGTTGAAAGATTTTTAATTTTAGTTTCAACTTCATTACTTGTGACTGGCCTGTTCATATTTTCTAAATCTTCTTCATTCAGTCTTAGAAAGTTGTATGTTTCCAAGAATTTTTCCATTCCCTCCAAGTTGTCCATTTTGTTAGCATATAGTTGCTTGTGAAAATGAATGTGACAGTTGTTCAGTCGTGTCCTTCTCTTTGCAACCCTGTGGACTGTAGCCCACCAGGCTCCTCTGTCCATGGAATTTTTCAGGCAATAATACTGGAGTGGGTTGCCATTTCCTTCTCCAGGAGATCTTCCTGACCCAGGGATCGAACCTGGGTCTCTTGCATTGCAGGCAGCTTCTTTACCATCTGAGCCACCAGGGTAATACTCATAGTTGTTTTAGTAGTTTTTTATGACCTTTTGTATTTCTGCACCATCAGTTGTAATTTCTCCAAATCAATTTTATTGATTTGAATTCTCCCTTTTTTTTTCTTGTTGAGTCTGCTCATCAAAATTGATGAGACTTANCAGGCAGCTTCTTTACCATCTGAGCCACCAGGGTAATACTCATAGTTGTTTTAGTAGTTTTTTATGACCTTTTGTATTTCTGCACCATCAGTTGTAATTTCTCCAAATCAATTTTATTGATTTGAATTCTCCCTTTTTTTTTCTTGTTGAGTCTGCTCATCAAAATTGATGAGACTTATCAATTTTATCTTCTCAAAGAACCAACTTTTAATTTTATTGATCTTTGCTATTGTTTTCTTCATTTCTTTCTCTTCAGATCTTTATGACTTCTTTTGTTCTACTGATTTTCAGTCATCTTTAGTCTTGTTTCTCTAGTTGCTTTAGGTGTAAGGCTAGACAGTTTATTTGAGATTTTTCTTGTTTCCTGAGGTGAGATTTCAGGAAATTGTTGTAGTTTATTTTCCCCTATCCTCCCTTTCAGTCTGTAAGTGTCCCTAGCATTGTTGTTAAGCCATTTTGGTGGTGCTGAATTTTCTTAGTTTCCAGCTCACTTATTCTGTAAAACTTTTGATTTCTCTGTCAAATCTGGAAGAGATCCTTGCTTCATAGAATAATCTTGGTTGTAGTCCCCCTCCCCCTTTCATCATTTTAAATATATCATGCCACTGCCTTCTGGCCTGCAGAGTTTCTGCTAAAAAATCAACTGATAACTTGATGGGGATTCTCTTGTATGCTATTTATTGCTTTCCCTTGCTGCTCTTAATGTTTTTTCTTTGAATTTAAGTTTTGTTTGTTTGATTAATATGTATGTTTTTCTCCTAGGGTTTATCTTGTGTGGAACTCTCTGTCCTTCCTGAACTTGTGTGGATATTCCTTTCCCATGTTAGGGAACTTTTCAACTATAATCTCTTAAATATTTTATTACACCCTTTTTCTTTCTCTTCTTCTTCTGGGACCCCTATAACTCAAATATTGGTGCATTTAATGTTGTCCCCAGAGTATCTGAGACTGTCCTCAATTCTTTTCAATTTTTCCCCCCTTATTCTGCTCCTTGGCAGTTATTTCCATCATTCTATCTTCCAGCTCACTTATTCATTCTTTTGCCTCAGCTATTCTGTTATTGATTCCTTCTAGTGTATTTTTCATTTTTATTTCAATTTTTATGTTGTTCATCTGTTTGTTCTTTAGTTCTTCTAAAGAACTTTGTTAAATGTTTCATATATTTTTTTGATCTGTTCTTCCATTCTATTTCTGAGATTTTGGATCTTTACTACAATTATCCTGAATTCATTTTCAGGTAGATTGTGTATTTCTTTTTCATTTATTTAGTCTTGTACATTTTTACCTTCCTTCTTCATCTGTAACATATTTTTGTTGTTGTTGTTTCATTCTTTTGATGGGTGGGACCATGTTCCTGTCTTACTGGTTGTATGGCCTGAGGCTTTCAGCACTGGACTTTGTAGACAGTTGGGTAGAGCCAGGTTTTGGTGTGGAGATGAGGATCTCTGGGAGACCTCACTCTGATAAACATTTTTGGGGGTCTGAGGTTCTCTGTTAGACTAGTGGTTTCAGGTTGATGCTCCCACCACAGGAGCTCAGGCTTGACCCTTGGCCTTTGAACCAAGATCCTGCAAACTACATGACACCACAAAGAAAAAAAATGGAGAATAATAACAAATAAAAAATAAAATTAGAAAAATAACAGATATATTAGAAAAAATAAAAATAGAACTGAAACAAAATAGCATGAACAAGATAAAACAGAACCACAATGGCAAAAAATAAAACCCCCCAAAATTCTAGAAAAGGCCTTGGTGGTGGTCGGGCTGGAGCTTAGGTGTGGGTATGGATTAGGTGGGGGCTCATGTTTGGTGGGGGCGGGGCCTAGGTTCAGGATCCAGGCGTCTGGAAAGGGCCCTAGGGATGGGGGGCAGGGTGCAGCCTCACATCTCCAAGTGTGGAGGATCAGGACCAGGACCGCTGCAGGCTTGCTGGGGCCCAAGTGGATTAGAGAAACACAGCCAGTGTTCCCCTTTGATCCTCCTATCCCTAAGGGTCCCTTCCTGTCACCCCATTTATCTCTACTCTTCCTCTCCTCCTCTTCCCTCCCAGGCTCCCAGGACCTGAAGGGGGCACTGAAGGGGGCATTGGAGGGAGCATCGAGGGTGGAGGACCAGGCTTGGGACCCAGTAGGCTCTCTGGGGCTCAAGTGGACAGGAGAAATGTTGGCCACATTCCCCTCCCATCCCACAATCCCCTGAGGGTCCCTTCCTGTCCCTGTTGCTCTCCTCATCATGAGTGGACCCCTCCAGTAGCAGGATCCCCCCTCTCTCTCCTAGTTCTCCCTCAAGGGTACCTGTCCCTTCCTGCCTCCATCTCTCCCCCTCTCTGCTCACCCCCACCCCCACATCCTACATAGTAGCTTGGGCATTCCTCTCATTCTCTTAGGCGTCCCTATCTATCCCCCACCAACGTCAAGTAGGTGCCCTAGTTGTGAGGAGACATGAACTTCACATCTTACCACTCCACCATTTTGACTTCATCCCTCCATTTTAGCCCTTGCATGTGGCTGTCTGGTTTTCCCAATACCATTTTTAAAAGAGATTGTCCTTTCTATTGCACAGTCTGTGAAGCTGTCTTTCTGATGCTGTTTCTCCTGGCAGGCAAGTCATGGAAATGTGTCGAGTTTGAAAGGGTGACTATAAGGAGCCAGACTGTGTTCTGGCGTCCAGTGTCCAGCTTCATGGGTGTCGTGAGGCAATTATAGAAGTAGTAGAAGCAGCTGTGGTTTTCTAGTTCTAGCTTTCTGATCTTCCTTAATACTAGACCACAGAAATTCCAGTGGCAGCCCCTTCAGTCCTACTCCTTTGTTCCTTCCAACAGTAATGATTCCTTATTGAATCCCTTGCCCATAAATTTTCTGGAGTTATTTGTTTCCTGCACTGAATGTTGACTGACAACTCAATTCTCATTTGATTTATTTCACTCTCATGGTTCTAGTTTCACGCTCCCTAGGCAGCCATCCTATTATGACTTGATAGACAGTTTGTGTAATGGATAAGAATATAATCTCTGGAATCAGGTTTGGCATCAAATTTTCTTCAATTACCATAGGAGAGTCATTTAACTTTTAGGAGTCTCAGTTTCCTTACTGTAAAATATTAATAGTGATGATAATATACCTCACAAGACTCTCATGGAGATTAAATGCCACCTTGTGTAAGTTCTGTATACATAATGAAAGTTGATAAACGACAGTTATGTTATTCTTATTGTTATCGTTGTTGCTATTACTACTGTGTGTCTGACTTTTACACTCTTTCTTTGGATTCTCAAAGCAGATGACAGGTCCTCATGACCTAATCAAAGCCCTCTTCTTGGACATCAATGTTACTATATATCATAAGATGATATATTCTGTATTCATTAAAATAATCGTTTAGGACAAATTTCCACAGCATGCATAATGATTGACATTTGCATGCATGAAAACCATATGACCTGAGGGTATAATCTATGCTTTTACCTCGCATTCCAGAAAGCATATTAGAATTTACATGAGCAAAAATGATATTGTTATTGCAATACATCTATGTATATATGTATTTGTTTATGCTATCATTTGTTAAATAAGAGCAAAATGATTCACAAAATTTTATACATTCCTATTTTCTCATTGCTTGACTGATGATGAAATTTTCAAACTTTCCTGAATAATTTTCTCCCTTTACTTGTTGGCAACTGCTCTTCTCTGGTTGGATCCTTCCTCCCTATGCTATGGATTGGACAATGCCTCCAGGCAGAAAGTTGAAGCGATCATAGGGCTCACTCATTTTATTCTTTCTCTCAGTGATCAAAGTTCTGGAATGTGTATTGTCTCAGGTCTAAAACCAGGTGTTTCACATATTTTTGTTTAATTTTCCAGTTGTTTACAGTGAAAGGACAAGTATGCTAACAGTTATTCCATCTTGGTAGGATTAGAAATGCTGCCATAAATATTCTTGATTGAATGAATCATGTAATTTGAGAGGAACTATTAGAATATAATCTCTGATTTTCTACCTAATTTCTTTTGTGGTCTTTCAGGTATTGAAGATGGCTCTTCCTTTGGGGATAAAATGTTAAGAGATTCTTGTCCTTTTGATCTTTTCTCTGCAACTGTTGGGTCCCAGATCACCCTCAGAATGACAGTAAGTTTCTTAAGATTAAAAAAAATAATAATGACTTTTTAGTTTCTCACTGCATACATGTAACCCTTCTTACTTTAAGCCTTAACTAATTTCTCTTTCTCTCTTTTTTTTCTTTGACTTTTGTTCTTTTGCTCACTCTTCTTATTCTCAGTCTTGTTTTCTCTCAGGGAATCTATTTTCCATCACATTTTGATATTTAAAGACATGCATTTACATTGATTTTTTTCTTTTTTTTGGGGGGGGGGCTATGCTACATGGCTTACAGGATCTTTGTTCCCCAACCAGGGATTGAACCTGGACCCTCAGCAGTAAAAGCACAGAGTTTTAACCACTGGACAGCCAGGGAATTCCCACACTTACACTGACTTTACAAAATATTGTTCCTGGAAAAATTGACAAGATATACATGCAAGCAAGAAAGAATGATTTCTTTTAGACATCACCTGGATTCAGCCCAAGATGGAAAGTACCTGGAAGCCACTCAAAGTTTTGGATATAATTGCTAATTGGTTGGAATATTGGAAAATAACTTGGTATTTCCAACATGTAAAATATTTATATAAAAGAGACATGAATAGAAATAAGACATTTATTATTTTTCCCTAGAAAGGTAGCTATTTTAATATTTTTTCATTAAGATAAAATTTTATTTAGAAAGTGTTATCTTATACTGCAAAGATGTCCATTAAATGTTATAATTAAATATTCCAGAGAAGAAGCCATATAATTAAAATGTCCACTTAACTCACCCAATCATTTCAAAACCATACTTTGCTGACCTCTATAAGCCCATTTTAAAAATATCTTTTGTTTTAAACAAGAGAAAAATAGACAGATACATGTTGGTAAATGCTAACTGTCCATATTCACATAGATACACAGTGTAATCTCTGAGTCCAATATTCAGAGAAAAGAGTAAAAAAGCTAGAACTCTGTACACTACTACATAGGAGCTAGCACCCTCCAGCTTCCAACAGAACTGAGGAAGCAGAAGATTTTTCTGTTTTCTCACAGAACATGGTGGTGTTGATCACATGAAGTTTTTATTGAGACTGGAAGGGATTAAAATGAATTTGGAACAGAAAGAGGGTAAAAAGTTTTTTTTCAACTGAGTTCTGCTCAAGGTATCTACTCCTCAAAATAAGTTGTGAACCATGGTATAAAGGAGAAAAGAGACCTCAAACACAGAGCAACCAAGCACAAGAGAAAGAGAAAAAAGGTTGCAACTTGCTTCCACAGACTGAAGAAAATTTAAAAAGGAAGGGCTTCCCTGCAGCTCAGACATTAAAGAATCTGCGTGCAGTGCAGGAGACCTGGGTTTGATCTCTGGGTCAGGAAGATCCCCTGAAGAGGGGAATGGCAACCCACTCTAGTATTCTTGCCTGGAGAACTCCATGGAGGAACCTGACGGGCTACAGTCTGTGGGGTCACAAGGAGTTGGACATGACTGAGTGACTACTACTACTGGAATCCATTAGTGTTCCATTTGTCTTCTCCTTAATCTTCCTTTCATTACTCCCACTCACTATCATCTTCATCTTCATGTTTATCCTCATCCACTTCAACAGTATCTTCCAATCCTTCCTCTTCGTTATCATCTCCTTTTTCTCCTTCTTCTCCTTTCCCCTTTTCATCATCCTTGTCAGGAATCAAGTATTACTGTAATGGAGATTAGCCAAATATTATCTTTGGTGACCTCTCCTAACTCATCTGCACCTACATCAGAATGAACAGTAAACCAGGTGAAGAAACTCTCTGGTTTCTCATGCTGTCTCTTCCTGCTGGCTTTATTCTGCGTTTGACTTGAACATTTCATCAGATTCTTTCTGAATTGCTGTTTGATTTCAGTGGGCTTTGAAGATGGATCACCACTCTCATTCAGATGAAATTCTTTGAATAGAACTTTATTTTCAAGGAAAGGGTTTTCATCAAAATAAAAACCTATTCCATAACCTGATTTAATATCTTCAAATTCTGTCACTTCAGCTCTTGTCAAATAATGCAGTGTGTCTTTGTCCTCCTCCTCAAGCAGTGCAGACACTTGTGGATGGTTAACAAATGTTGTCACCCTAAAATTTTGTATTTTGGCAGTCAATTTTGACCTCTTCTTAAAAAATGTTTGGCAGAATTTGTTGTATTTCCGTTCTGCTTTCATAATCTCTGCACTGGCTTGTTCATCAGGTCTGTCTGTTTTATTTTCTTCATCAGTATGTTCAGTTGCTTCTTGCTATTCTTTTTCTTCCTTAGGCAAGTTCAGAAAAGCAGATGTTTCCTTTGGCTTGGAGGCAGGAGTCAGTCTCAATTTCTTCAGTTTTTTCACTTGGGGTGGAAGTGAAGAATGATGTTTGGGGTCTGTGCTACAAGAAAAGCCAAGAATCCACCCAAGGGAAGAGACACATATGAGGAGCTCTAAGAACTAGAAGGGTAACTCTTCACTGCATAATGAGGCCTGTGATCTCAGCCACGTGGCCATCATATCTTAGGATCAATGTAAAAACCTAAATAGTCAAATTTGAGGCATTTAGATAGGTCCAGTTTTCTTCCAAAAGACAACCATTGTTATCAGTTTCTTTCACATCTTTTCAAATATACCATATATAACACTGATAATGACTGTTCTTCATCTTTCTTTTTTCATTTAACATTGTATCTTGGCAAAGTTGCTAGTCAGTATAGAAAGAGCAACACTCTTATTCTTTTATTATAGTCTAAGGAAAAGCTGTACCTAACTCATTTTCTTTTTTAGTTGAAATATAATTGATACATAACTTTATATTAGTATCAGATGTACAACATGATATTTTGATATTTGTATAATTTGTGAAATGATAACCGCAATAAGTTAGCATCCATCACCATAGTTACAGGGCTTCCCTGGTGGTTCAGACGGTAAAGAATCCTGCAGTGCGGGAGACCTGGGTTTAATCCCTGAGTTGGGAAGACCCCTGGAGAAGGCCATGGCAACCCATGATAGTACTCTTGCCTGGAGAATCCCCATGGACAGAGGAGGCTTGCGGGCTACAGCCCATGGAGTTGCAGAGTTGGACATTACTGAGTGACTAAGCACACACCATAGTTACAAAGTTCTTTTTTTGTGTGTGATGAGAGCTCTTATGATCTACTTTCTTAGAAACTGTAACACATCCATTACAGTATTACTAACTGTAGCCACACGAGGAACATTACATTCTCATGACTTATTTATTATTTTTATTTTTTATTTGGCTGTGCTGTGTGTCATGCCAGATCTTAGTTCCCTGACCAGGGATTGAACCTGTGGCCCCTTCAGTGGAAGCATGGGGTCTTAACCACTGGACAGCCAGGGAAGTCCTGACATTTACTTTATAACTGGAAGTTTGTACTTTTTAACCCACTTCGTCCATTTTGCCCACCCTCAACTGTGCCTCTGGCAACTACCAACTTGCTCTCTGTATCTATGAGCTTGGTTTTGTTTTTAATTCAACATATAAATGAGGTGATATGGAATTCATCTTTCTCTGACTTATTTTACTTAGTGTAACGCCCTCTAGGTTCATCCATGTTGCTGTTGCCACAAATGTCAAGATTTCATTCATTTTTAAGCATAATTTTATTAATTTATTTGACCATGCCACACAGCATGTAGGATCTTAGTTTCCCAACCAGGGATCAAACTTGTGCTCCTTGAAGTGGAAGCTCAGAGTCTTAACCGCTGGACCATTAGGGAAGTCCCTTTTTTAAAAATGGCTGAATAATATCCTATCATATATATATATGGTATATGGTATATATATATATATACCATGTTTTCTTTGTCCATTCATCTATTGATGGACAATTAGGTTGCTTCCATGGCTTGTCTGTTGTTTAATTTGTTTAACCAATACTTGCCAATGATCAATAGCATTAATCTTTAGCCAGTACAAATTCTGCTGCATGAATCATCTAACACATGATATTTTACATATGCACAGATGCATCTGTAGTATGAATTCCTAGAAATTCAATTGCTGATCAAGGGATATGTAATTTTAAGTTTTGTAGGTATTGGAAATTTTCCCCAGAAATGTGAGAGTGAATAATATGTCCTTTACAATACTGGGTACAGTGCTTTATAGTTGTTTGAGAACTCATATATTCATTTGTTGATCGAATTTACCTTTGTAAAATCACATAAAGCAGTATATGTGATGGAAATGTGAAATATACAATCTTTAAGACTAAAGCATTATGACTATTTTCAATAATGAATTCAATCAGCTCATGTTTGACAAATAAGTTTCTGGGTTTATTGCTTCCTTGATCTGATGTGGGCACAGTGAGATAACAGAGGTAAGCTGTCCATCTAAACTCCACCCTAAACTGCAATGGCTCTGGCTTCAAAGTAACATTCACTTTAAGATAGAAAGGTAACGGTAGGTTTTACAACCCCAAAAGCAAAAATAAGTCATTTTCACTGGACTTGTTTATTCAGATTAGAAACAAAGTTTTGTTCTTCCAGGTGTGCATCTTTGGATAAAAACATATTCTTGTTAATGCCTCAAATGAAGTCAAATTACTTAGCAAAGATACAGTTCAGGATTCTCTCAAGTTGAAAGCATTTAGGGTGTAAATGAAGTCCTATGGGCAGAAAAGATGGCAACAGTATGTCCAGAGTTCTAAACTGAAAATATAGGAAGACTAAGGAATAGATTGTAGTTGCAATTATGGGGCAAGAAAGTTGGTGCTCTTACAATGGTGTTTACACTATTTGTACCTTTACTCAAATGGTGAAGATTATTATAAATTTCATCTCTGTTATGGTTACATTAGCTCTATTAGAACTAAGACAGCTCTGCAGAAGACCAAGTCTTCTTTAAAGGGCCTACAGAGAACCTTGCCTTGATTTGATAGCTGAACACACGGACTTAGCTGTAGCTTTCACCCACATATAATAGCAATTTAAAGTGACAGCGAGGATAGAAAGACTCTGTTCTTGGGATAATGAGTCAATCCTGATGATGAATGTTACTTCTCAGTGGGTACCCTCTACTTTTAAAGAGTCTGTGACGCTGATGGAAACAGGTCTAAACTCAATTCTACTCCTGTTTTTGCAGAGTTGGCTTAAGCCTTGTGTCAGCCTGCATCTTGCACTCCACAATAGGCTGCTTCATGCTGACCTCTTATCTATGATCCTAGCCCTAGGGGCTTTAACTCTTCACTCTGATCTGCTTACCCAGGATTTGAATTTTGCAGGGGCCTCAGACAAAGAGTAGCTCAACACTTGATTTTGAATCTCTGCTTTTGCTGTTGGAAGTCAAGGTAACCATATGCTTCTTTTCCAGGAGAGCTGGTGTATGCTGACCTTGGCAGCCTGCATCCTGTTTTAGCAGCTTTCCTTGCAGAGTTCTGATTAGAGTTCTTTTGAATCAGGGGAGCTATATAGTGCAGTTAAGAAGACAAACATGGTCTTGAATCTCAGCTTAAATTCTTTCTGGCTGTGACTTTCAGCAAGTTACTTAGCCATTTTGAGTCTCACCTTTCTTATCTGTAATAAAGTGAGGAGAGAGTCTATTTTCTGAGGTTTTATTGACAAGACTGGAAGCAGTAATATGCGATACACTTTTGGTAAAATACGCGCTATTATTTTATGCACTTTATTAGTTTTGCAGCCACCTTTGACCAGAGCCTGCTTTCTCCTTCCAGTCAGTGAGGGCTGTGACAGTCTTGATGACTTGTATGCCTGTAAGGAGATGAAGAGGAAGTATTCCTTTTTCTTCTCTTCCAATATGACTCTTCCTCTTCATAAGTTCAGTTCAGTTCAGTTGCTCAGTCGTGTCTGACTGTTTGTGACCCCATGGACTACAGCACACCAGGCCTCCCTGTCCATCACCAACTCCCGGACTTTACCCAAACTCATGCCCACTGAGTCAGTGACGCCATCCAACCATCTCATCCTCTGTCATACCCTTCTCATCCCACCTTCAATCTTTCTCAGAATCAGAGTCTTTTCAAATGAGTCAGCTCTTCGCATTAGGTGGCCAAAGTATTGGAGTTTCAGATTCAACATCAGTCCTTCTAATGGACACTCAGGACTGATCTCCTTTATGGTAGACTGGTTGGAACTCCTTGCAGTCTAAGGGACTCTCAAGAGCCTTCTCCAACACCACAGTTCAAAAGCATCAATTCTTCGGNAATAAGCAGGGTGACAATATACAGCCTTGATGTACTCCTTTTCTTATTAGGAACCAGTCTGTTTTTCCATGTCCAGTTCTAACTGTTGTTTCTTGACCTGCATACAGGTTTCTCAAGAGGCAGGTCAGGTGGTCTGGCATTTCCATCTCTTTCAGAATTTTCCACAGTTCATGGTGATCCACACAGTCAAAGGCTTTGGCATAGTTAATAAAGCAGAAGTAGATCTTTTTCTAGAACTCTCTTGGTTTTTCCCAGGGCTTCCCTGGTAGCTCAGAGGTTAAAGCATCTGCCTGCAATGTTGGAGACCTGGATTCGATCCCTGGGTTGGGAAGATCCCCTGGCAAGGAAATGGCAACCCACTCCGGTATTCTTGCCTGGAAAATCCCATGGACAGAGGAGCCTGGTGGGCTATACTCCACGGGGTAGCAAAGAGTCGGACATGACTGAGCAACTTCACTTCACTTGCTTTTTCAACAATACAGCAGATGTTGGCAATTTGATCTCTGTCCTCTGTCTTTTCTAAAACCAGCCTGAATATCTGGAAATTCATGGTTCACGTATTGTTGAAGCCTAGCCTGGAGAATTTTGAGCATCACTTTACTAGTGTGTGAGATGAGTGCAATTGTGCGGTAGTTTGAGCATTCTGATGCACTGCCTTTCTTTGGGATTAGAATGAAAACTGATGTTTTCTAGTTTTCCAAATGTGCTGGCATATTGAGTGCAGCACTTTCACAGCATCATCTTTCAGGATTTGAAATAGCTCAGCTGGAATGCCATCACCTCCACTAGCTTTGTTCATAGTGATGCTTCCTAGGGTCCACTTGACTTCATATTCCAGGATGTCTGGCTCTAGGTGAGTGATCACACCATCATGATCATATGGGTTGTGAAGATCTTTTTTGTACAGTTCCTTTGTGTATTCTTGCCACCTCTTTTTAGTATCTTCTGCTTCTGTTAGGTCCATACCATTTCTGTCCTTTATTGAGCCCATCTTTGCATGAAATGTTCCCTTGGTATCTTTCATTTTCTTGGAGAGATCTCTAGTCTTTCCCATTCTATTGTTTTCCTCCATTTCTTTGCACTGATCACTGAGGAAGGCTTCCTTATCTCTCCTTGCTATTCTTTGGAACTCTGCATTCAAATGGTATATCTTTCCTTTTCTCCTTTGCTTTTCACTTCTCTTCTTTTCACAGCTATTTGTAAGGCCTCCTCAGAGAGTTATTTTGCTTTTTTGCATTTCTTTTTCTTGGGTATCGTCTTGATCCCTGTCTCTGTACAATGTCACGAACCTCTGTCCACAGTTCATCACATACTCTGTCTATCAGATCTAGTCCCTTAAGTCTATTTCCCACTTTCACTGTATAATAGATCCTGATTAAAATGATTAAAAGCTTTCTCAAGTGCCATGTTGGGGTGTGGCTCAGTCAATCCTATCATAAATTAAGAGAGATATCCTAGGGGAGGTCTCAGCCTGAATTCTCTTTTTAGTCCTAGAAATGGACTTTAACAGGGGTCTTCCTGGCTAGGAAAATGCAAACTTTCAGCATGGAGCTCACATAGGCATGTTCCTTATCATTATCTTTGTATTTCACAATACAGTATGAAGAGGGAAGCAAATTATAAATCACCTTTTCATTGTGAAATTCTTACATTGAGAAGGCCAATAAACATCAGTTAATGTACAGACCAAGAAAACTATGGATGGCATCAGAATATGTTGTACATAGGGTCATAAGGAAATGTAACAGGTTTATTTGCTAACACTGAGCATTCAAAAGGGGAGTTTTCTTTTTCTAAACCCAAGAAAAATACTAGATTGTTTGTTACTGTTTTTGGCAAAAACCTTTCAAGTCTGAGGACCATTATTAAGGCTACCTGCTGCCATTTCTTATAATGATTCTACTTTTTTCCAGTTTTATTGAGAAATAATTGATCACTGTTTGTTTTAGACATATAGAATCATGGTTTGATTTACATATATTGTGAAATATATTCAGCAAATATCCATTTTCTCATAAACATACAAGGAAAAGAAAAAAAAGGAAAAAATTTATTTTTTTGATGAAAACTCATAGGATATACTCTTAACTTTTCTATATATCACACAGAAGTGTTAACTATAGTCATCATGTTGTATATTATATCCACAATATTTATTTATAACTGGAAGTTTATACCTTTCTACAACCTTCCTACACTTTCTCTCCCTTGAACCTCTACCTAAGGTAACCATCATCCTGGTTTCTTTTTCTATGAGTTTGCTTCTTCTTTTTAAAAAAGATTCCACACACAAATGAGTTCATGCACCATTTTTCTTTGTCTGACTTATTTCACTCAGTATAATACCTTTACCATCTATCCATGTTGTTGCAAATGATGGGATTTCCTCATTTTCATGGATGAATAATATTTCATAGTATATGTGTATAGATCACAGCTTCTTTATTGATTCATCCAATGATGAATTAGGTTGTTTATCTGTGTTGGTTATTGTAAATAATGCTGCCATGAATATGGGGCAGCAGATAACTTTTTGAGCTAGCATTTTCATTTTCTTTGGATATATTCTCATAAGTAGAATTGCTGGCATATAGTAGTTCTATTTTTAATGTCTTGAGGATCCTCAATACTGTTTTATATATGAGCTGTATCAATTTACATTCTCATTGACCATGTACAGGGTTCCCTTTTATCCACATTCACACAAGAAATTGTTATCTCTTATCTTTCTTTTGGTAATGACCATTTTAACTGGAGAAGGGCATGGCAAGCCACTCCAGTATTCTTGCCTGGAGAATCCAATGGACAGAGAAGCCTGATGGGCTACAGTCCAGAGGTCGCACAGAGTCAGACACGACTGAAGTGACTTAGCACTCACAGTCATTCTAACAGCTATGAGGTGACACTGCATAGTGGTTTCTTATTTTTTCGGTTTTATTGAAATATAACTGACATATAGTATAAGTTAAGGTATATAAAATGCTAATTTGATTTATGTATATCATAAAGTGATATTATAATAAATTTAGTGAACACCCATTCATCCCACAGAGGTATAAAATAGAAAAGTAGAAAAAAATTTTATTGTGATGAGAACTAGGATTTATTCTCTTAGCAATTTTCATATAAGGCATTTGGCAATGTTAACTCTATTTATCATGTTATAAATTATAACCTTAGTACTTATGTATCTTGTATCTGGAAGTTTGCACCTTTGACTGCCTTCATTCAATTCCCCTTTCTTCCACCCCTGCCTCTGGTAATCACAAGTCTGATCTCTTTTTCTATGTTTGTTTTTGAAATATAATTGACTTACAACATTATTTTAGTTCTTAATACACAAATAGTGATTCAGCATTTCTATACATTTCAAAGTGATCACCAAAATAAGTCTAGTTACAGTGTCACTGAAGATTAGTTATTGCCAATATTTCCCACACTGTGCATTTT
>SJYA01000791.1:83422-167765 GCA_006410615.1 Neotragus moschatus | reverse complement strand
CTGTGCCTTATTTCCTTTAAAACTGGAAGTTTGTACCTCTTATTTTAAAAATTATTCATTATTTAAATAAAATTATCTATTATAAAATAATTTATAATTATTCATATCAATATTTATGTATTTTATAATAAAATTTATATTATTATTATAATTATTTATAAATATATTTAAATATGGGCTTCCCTAGTGGCTCAGAGGGTAAAGAATCTGCCTGCAATGCTGGAGACCTAGGTTCGATCCCTGGGTTGGGAAGATCCCCTGGAGGAGGGCATGGCAACCCACTCCTGTATTCTTGCCTGGAGAATCCCACGGTCAAAGGAGTCTGGTGGGCTACAGACCATGGGGTCATAAAGAGTTCGACACAACTGCACAACTAAACAGAGATATAAATATACATACAAGTTTCTCAGGAGACATGTAAGGTGGTCTGGTATTCCCAAATAAATAAATAACTGTACAGAACTAGAAAAGGTCAGTTTTCACTCCAGTCTCAAAGAAGGGCAATGAGAAAGAATATTCAAACTACTGCACAGTTGTGCTCATTTCACATGCTAGTAAGGTAATGCTCAAAATCCTTCAACTTAGGCTTCAACAGTATGTGAACTGAGAACTTCCGTATGTATGAGATGGGTTTAGAAAAGGCAGAGGAACCAGAGATCGAACTGCCAACATTTGTTGGATCATACATGGAGAAAGTAAGGGAATTTCAGAAAAACATCTACTGCTTATTGATTTTGCTAAAGTATTTGACTGTGTGGATCACAACAAACTGGAAAATTTTTAAAGAGATAGGAATACTAGACCATCTTATACGTCTCCTGAGAAACTTGTATGCGAATCAAGAAGCAACAGTTAGAACTGGACATGGAACAACAGGCTGGTTCCAAATTGGGAGAGGAGTATGTCAAGGCTGTATATTGTTACCTTGCTTATTTAACTTCTATGCAGAGTACATCATGCGAAATGCTGGGCTGGATGAATCACAAGCTGGAATCAAAGGACTGCTGAGAGAAACATTAACAACCTCAGACATGCAGATGATACTACTCTAATGGCAGAAAGTGAAGAGGAACTAAAGAGCCTCTTGATGAGGATGAAAGAAGAGAGTGAAAAAGATGGCTTTAAACTCAACATTCAAAAAACTAAGATCATGGCTTCCAGTCCTATCACTTTGTGGCATGGATAGAAAGAAGGGGAAAAAGTAGAAATAGTGACAGATTTATTTATTGGGCTCCAAAATCACTTTGGATAGTGAATGAAGCCATGAAATTAAAAGTCGCTTGCTCCTTGGAAGGAAAGCTATGACAAACCTAGACAGCATATTAAAAAGCAGAGACACCACTTTGCCATCAAAGATCCACATAGTCAGAGCTATGTTTTTTCCAGTAGTCCTGTAAGAATGTGAGAGCTGGACCATAAAGAAGATTGTGTGCTAAAGAACTGATGCTTTGGAATTGTGGTTCTGGAGAAGACTCTTGAGAGTTGCTTGGACTCCAAGGAGATCAAACCAGTCAATCCTAAAGGAAATCAACCCTCAATATTCATTGCAAGGACTGATGCTGAAGTTGAAGCTCCAATACTTTGGCTACCAGATGCAAAGAGCCAACTCATTGGAAAAGACCTTTATGCTGAGAAAGACTAAAAGCAGGAGACGAGGGCGACAGAGGATGGGATGTTTAGACAGTATCACTGATTCAATGGACATGAATTTAAGCACACTCTGGGAGGTCATGGAGGACAGAGGAGCCTGGTGTGTTATAATCCATGGGGTTGCAAAGAGTTAGACACAACTTAGTAACCGAACAACAACAATCACTATGTTTTATTAAGTAGGAGCCAGACATTTGGAAACATCATGTTAGTTTATTTCCTCAACAATCTTATAATCAGGAAGTTTCAACTCCATTTTATCAATGAGGTAAAATTGACATTCAGAAAGTTAAAGTAACTCCACAGTCACACAGTCATTGAGAAGTAAAGTCAGAATTGAAACCCAATTCTCTACTCAGCTAAACTAATGTCTCGTCAAGTAACTGGAGATTGTCCAAACAGCTGATGCTCAAGCCAACTTTCTCCCAAGGTAATCTGCTCAATGAAGGTACAACTTGTGTTCCATAATTAGCAGTTAAAGGTGAGGAATGGCAGCTGTCAAGAAAAGTAAGGGATGAAAAAAGAGGCACAGTAGTTTCTGAACTGACTTTATTCCATCCCTGCAGTTTAACTGCCCATCATCTTTTCTTGTTCTCCTTGAAATCATGATTATTGGTTTAGCTGCAGTTCTTAGCTCACCTATCATTCTTTAACCATAAATTTTCATGAACTCTGTCCTGAATACAATGAAACAGCCATAGTTGATAATCTGTAGCATTTGAAAAAAGTTATCTTGAAAGTCAGATGAAATCAGTTTGCTAAAATTGTTGAATTCTTTTTGACTGTCTCTAGATAGCGCAGGCAATTTTGGTTGACTATTCTGCAGCCCCCTTTTTCTTTGTTCAATAAAACACTGATTTTGTTCAAGTAGTCACCATTCATGAGTCCTAGGGAAGGTAGCCCCTGCCTTTGGTGAAATATGATTGGTTTAGTAAATGAATTGTAGTTTCATTTTTCTTACCATGAACTGAGTTAGGAATGGATGTGTGATCTAACACTGGACAGTATGAGTGATGTCTGATGGAAACTTCTGGGAAATTTTTCTTTATTTAAAAAAAAGAATGCAAGAAAGGAATGTTTACTTTTCTGGCCTTTAAACATCGCTCTGTGAAGATAAGGTGTTTGGAACTGCTGTAACCATTTTGTCAAAATGAAGAAATCAACCTAGAGACAAAGTCTAATACAGTGACAATGACCTCGCAGGCAGATGGAAGGAACCTGAGTTCTTGATGACTGCAACGAGCCGCTACATAACCAAATCCGAGCCTAAACCTGACATTTCTGTTTCTTAAGCAAAAAACATTTACTGCGTAAACCGTTTTGAGTTGAACTTTCTTGTTACTCAACTGCAAAACGAAGCATTGTAAGTGATAAACTGAAACAGGAGAAACACAACCTGAGGTGAAGAGTTGGGTCACTTTAGATAGGAGCCACCAAGAGTGGGAATATGTTACTATGCTATTAATACATTCACACCTCATTCTTTTAAAAATCTGTTTCGACAATACCACCAAAATAGATTACTTCTATCTTTTAAATTTGCGACTGCAAAAGGAGTCTGAGCAAGGAGTAAAAGAAACAAGTTCCTGAGGAAAATAGTGTCAATTTTCAAAATACTAGTTTCCATGCAGTCTTATTATAGAGGCTGTCAATTCTGACTTCACCCATTTTGGCTAAACACAAAAGTATTTTCTCAATAATTCTCTGCTTCTCACTCTAATTACTTCTTGTTTTATGAGAGAGATCTTTTCCAAAAGACTTGTATAGGTCTAGAGTGCCTTTACTCTCACTACACAGTTGATGACTCCTCATGTCCCAGGTGGAACAAAGGGCACTATAGACTGTGAAAGCGTCACAGTGAAGTCAGTTCCATCAAGAGCCGTGAGTGCTTCCTTAGAAAGGTACATCTTCCTGGTCCACAGCTCTAGGAATAAGTGTTCAGTGTACGTATGTTGAAAGGGACTCTAAATGAAAATGGAAATCCCTAACTTCTTTTAAACATAAGAAAACACCTTGCAGTGATTCAAAGAAAATCTGCAACAGTTTGGACTTCATTTTTATTCAAAATAAAAATGCCAGATGTATGTTAGCAGCTTACAAGCAAAATCTAGGCTTCTGAGAGAATTAATTGCCTCTTGAAGTGGGATCTTTGGAGGTCCGATCAGTCAAGATGAAGGAATGTCTCTGGCTGCCTCAACCTGTTTCTGGACTAATCTATACCTTCTGAGTTGTCTTTCCATCCACAGATGCAGCATTCCAGGTGGGAGTAAGACAAAATGTTCAGGAACTAATCCTAAATCTATTGAAATCACTGATTTTCAGGTTTTACTAAATCATGATTAGGCCCAGGTCTGATTTACCAGTAAGTAGTCCAGGCTTTAGCTGGATGAACCGGGCTAGACTGTTGTGTTGTTTAGTGACTAAGTTGTGTCTGACTCTTTTGTGACCCCATGGACTATAGTCCACCAGGCTCCTCTGTCCATGGGATTCTCCAGGCAAGAATACTGGAGTGCGTTGCCGTGCCCTTCTCCAGGGGATTTTCCCTGCCCAAGGATTGAATCTGTCTCCTGCATTGCAGGCGGATTCTTTACCACTGAGCCACCAGGGAAGCCTGGGCTAGACTGTGAATAAGATAAATGCCTTTTTCCCTCTTGACTATAGCTCAGATCACTGATGTCACAGTGTTTACAACAGAAGCACAGCTTCAAGAATCATCTAGGAAAAAGGGGTTTATTGATTCACAAAGACTGGTGACATGCAGCATACTCTATTCCTTCTTAGAGATTTCACAATGCATGCTGCATATTAGGGACTGAGAAATCTTATAATTTAGATCTTTTCAACCTTTGTATAGTTCAGCCATCTTCAAACTTATTAACTATAGGCTATTTCTTCTCACATAACATATATACATACACCCAAAGAACCTGTGTTCTAAAGAACAGACTTTCAGGAACATTTGTCTGGGCAATATTTATCTTTCTCATTCTACCTGGCCTTCTGAGGGATGAGTCCTAAGTGTCTGTGTGTGTGTATAAAATGGTTGACTGGAGGGGAAGATTGGGCTTTTATCTAAATCAACCTATCTGAAAAGAGAAATTCAAATAAGTAGATTAAAAAAGGAAAACAAAGGCCCATCCACACAGGAAACTACAAATAATTTAGTCAGTGTTTATTGTGTAGATACTGTCAGGCATTAAGTGCTTTGTAATTATGAAAATATTCAATCCTTAAGGTCCCATGAGGTAACTACCCCTATCATTCACGTATAACAGAGAAGGAAAGCTGAGGCTCAGAGAGAGTAAGGACCTTACCCCAACTAAGCCTAACCCTTACCCTCAGCAAGTGGACAATTGCAGTTTGAGTTCAAGCTGGCTGGACCTAGAATCAGTCCTCTTAACTGGCCAAGAGACAAACCAAAGAGAGCCCCCACATTTCCCCAGAGTGAAGACAGAGTTGCATTCTTGGCTCCCAGGGAACACCCAGAGAGAAGCCATCTCACCTGGATTCACATGGCCCCTCTGCATTTTCCAACTAAGACGCTTTGGAATGTAACCTAACCTTTCTCTGCTTCAGGTTATTTTCACATGTAAAATGTAAAAAGAAAAGAAAAAAGTATATACTTTATGAGGAGGCTGTGAGAAGTGCTCAACATATGTCCATTCTTGTTCAGTCAAAGACAGTCATACAAGCCTCCCCCTACTGACCCTAATCTGTCCTCTACTCGGTCAAAGGAAGACCATGTCATCTTCTACACAGTGGTCTTTCAGATATTTAAGAATAGATAATGTGAGACTCCAGTGGTCATGTATGGATGTGAGAGTTGGACTGTGAGGAAGGCTGAGCGCCGATGAATTGATGTTTTGAACTGTGGTGTTGGAGAAGACTCTTGAGAGTCCCTTGGACTTCAAGGAGATCCAACCAGTCNGCAGCATACTCTATTCCTTCTTAGAGATTTCACAATGCATGCTGCATATTAGGGACTGAGAAATCTTATAATTTAGATCTTTTCAACCTTTGTATAGTTCAGCCATCTTCAAACTTATTAACTATAGGCTATTTCTTCTCACATAACATATATACATACACCCAAAGAACCTGTGTTCTAAAGAACAGACTTTCAGGAACATTTGTCTGGGCAATATTTATCTTTCTCATTCTACCTGGCCTTCTGAGGGATGAGTCCTAAGTGTCTGTGTGTGTGTATAAAATGGTTGACTGGAGGGGAAGATTGGGCTTTTATCTAAATCAACCTATCTGAAAAGAGAAATTCAAATAAGTAGATTAAAAAAGGAAAACAAAGGCCCATCCACACAGGAAACTACAAATAATTTAGTCAGTGTTTATTGTGTAGATACTGTCAGGCATTAAGTGCTTTGTAATTATGAAAATATTCAATCCTTAAGGTCCCATGAGGTAACTACCCCTATCATTCACGTATAACAGAGAAGGAAAGCTGAGGCTCAGAGAGAGTAAGGACCTTACCCCAACTAAGCCTAACCCTTACCCTCAGCAAGTGGACAATTGCAGTTTGAGTTCAAGCTGGCTGGACCTAGAATCAGTCCTCTTAACTGGCCAAGAGACAAACCAAAGAGAGCCCCCACATTTCCCCAGAGTGAAGACAGAGTTGCATTCTTGGCTCCCAGGGAACACCCAGAGAGAAGCCATCTCACCTGGATTCACATGGCCCCTCTGCATTTTCCAACTAAGACGCTTTGGAATGTAACCTAACCTTTCTCTGCTTCAGGTTATTTTCACATGTAAAATGTAAAAAGAAAAGAAAAAAGTATATACTTTATGAGGAGGCTGTGAGAAGTGCTCAACATATGTCCATTCTTGTTCAGTCAAAGACAGTCATACAAGCCTCCCCCTACTGACCCTAATCTGTCCTCTACTCGGTCAAAGGAAGACCATGTCATCTTCTACACAGTGGTCTTTCAGATATTTAAGAATAGATAATGTGAGACTCCAGTGGTCATGTATGGATGTGAGAGTTGGACTGTGAGGAAGGCTGAGCGCCGATGAATTGATGTTTTGAACTGTGGTGTTGGAGAAGACTCTTGAGAGTCCCTTGGACTTCAAGGAGATCCAACCAGTCCATTCTGAAGGAGATCAGCCCTGGGATTTCTTTGGAAGGAATGATGCTAAAGCTGAAGCTCCAGTACTTTGGCCACCTCATGTGAAAAACTCACTCATTGGAAGACTCTGATGCTGGGAAGGATTGGGGGCAGGAGGAGAAGGGGACGAGAGGATGAGATGGCTGGATGGCATCACGGACTCGAGGAGTGTGGGTCTGAGTGAACTCTGGGAGTTGGTGATGGACAGGGAGGCCTGGCATGCTGCGATTCATGGAGTCGCAAAGAGTCGGACACAACTGAGCGACTGAAGTGAACTGAGCGGAATATGACACTCTTCTTCCAGGCTGAATATTGATGGTTTTTTAAACCTGTCTTCCTATGACTTTTAGAATGCTTCCCCCTTAATAAATTTTAAACAACTCCTATGCCAATGTGTGGTATTTTGATTTTTCTCTCCTGAATAGACCATAAAAAAGTTTTCCTTTTACTCATGGTCCTTAAAGAGTTGAAGTTTATTTCTTAAGAGATGAAACTGGTCAGTATTACTATAAATAAAACATTAAAGTAGAATTTTATTTTGAAAAGTTTGTTTCCTTTTTAATCTATTTTCATTCCTACAACAAATACTTTAAAATGTAAGTTACTGAATCTCAAGATGGGCCAGTTACAGGGTCATGTTGGGCATTAACTGAATGAATGATTGTACATTTTTCTTCTCTGTCCTTTTAATAAGAACTGAATCTTTTCTGATACAAGAAGATATTCTAAAGAGGACTTGACCAGATGTCCTCTAAATTCCCTCCTAATCCTCAGATTTTGTGATTTGAGGCTTCTGCAATTTTTTTCAAAGTATATACATATTGAAGTCCTCACTCCATGCACTTTATTTAGAGGAAATTTCATTTGTAACTATAGTATATAAATTATATACACATGTTTTTATATATATCTCCCCTCCATTTCCTTCTTTCTTCTAAAGAATTGCTTCTTTATAGGGTGATTAGATTGGTTTTATGGTTGATCTACACATGTTGCTTAATTTTCCCATTTGACACATTAATCCCCTCTTTATCTTGTCAGATAACCCTTTGGTTATTTCCACAAGTATTAACAATGTTTCCATTTAATAGAAATCTGGGGCAGCAACCTCCCCTATTCCAGAAGATCATGAAGAATTCTTGACAAAGCAACAAGGCCTTTAGATCTTTTAGCAGAAATAAATGCAGAGGTCCAGCTCAGTCCCTTTGATGACATGGACACAGTCTCGGACACACAGAAAAGAAAAGCTTTGTGTATATAGCCCTGTGATCACAGTGATATTCAGCTGCATACGGACCTCCCTTCAGAAGTGTTCACAGACAGTAAAGTACTGACATTTTTGTAAACAAAGTAGGACATAGGGGATCAAACATTATTCTATCTTCTCATGGTCGCAGACCCACTCAATTTAAAATCTAACAATACCTAGATTTGTATGTCTCTCCATCTTTAGTCACTAGCTACTCCCATCTTTCTTACAGAAAGTGTTTCTTGGTAAAGAATTTAGGACTAATTAGGGGAGAAATATAAGCAATTATATTTCTTATTAAACTCTTAGTAATTAAAGTTAAACTTTATAAGTCAAATACTCAAACATCATGTCAATCATATCACAGATAACCAAGATACACAAATAAGTCACATATACCCAACTACCAAGGCAGGCAATGCTATTTTTCCCTCACTTTGTGTTTAATATTATTGAAGGCTCTACTATGCCTTAAAAACACAGAAATTTCTTAAATATACATTAATCATCTGGAGGAATAAATATACTCCAAAAGCTTATCATCAAAATTTTGGAAAAAGAGACATAATTTCTCTCTTCAGCGTTTTAAAAATTGGTATCTAAATAATTTCATTTTGATATAGTAACCTTAGTCTTCTTTACTGAGCTTTTGAAATGGAAAAAATTTAAGCTCCAAATATAATAAAGACTTAAGTACACATTCAAATTGAAACTGGCAATTTATTTCCTATCACACTTTGCTGGCCAAAGGAGCTGAAGGATTTTTTCCTTCTTACTTTCTTGATGTAACTATTGTCAGATTCTTTTTCAAAAGAAAAATATAACAGAATTATGGTTAAGATGACTAATTCTATCTGAATGGTATTAATCACAGTCCAGTTAAAATAACAATATAGACTCCAATAGATGATGCTGTCAACTTTTAAATGTTAGCATGTTTCATATCATTTCTGGATGGCCTAGACATACTTTTTTCCTCAACATAACTTCATTTGTCTTCTCTAGTGTTTTCTTGACTTAAAATAATGGCTTAAGGAAGATCACATGAGGTTTAGTGGTTCTGTACTATTTTTAAAATTTTGGGCAAAGTAGGCTGGTTGATAATGCAGTTCATTAAAATGAGCTGGGTTTTCATGACCCTGGCTAGTCCAACAGATTGAGAGATCTAGGTTCATTTTGTAGCCAAACAGTAGTCCATTCTTCCACTAGCTCATTGCACTGGCTGACGTCCAGGAAACAGTACTGTGAATACTATTGTCAGGAGAAATTTGCATTTAATAGTGTTGTTATAGGTGAAGTGTTTCCTTGAGTAAAAATTCTATTTATTATTTAGAGGGAACACCGAATTTCAAACTGTAGGAAAGATTTTTAAATTTTCTATGATCACTTCCTTTCAATTTCTTCTTCTTATAGTCATGCATGCTCTGTGATCTAATTTCTTACATTTATTGAAAAACCGAGAAAAAAATCCAAGAGGATAAAAACAAGCACAAAGTAAACAAACAGGCAATGTTGCCATTATATTTTCTCCTGGACAACTCCACAAATATTTTTTGTTTCTGTTTCAACACTGCAGAACAATACACTCATGGCTCAATGGTGAAACAACACACGTGTGAGTGACAGAACATGGAAATCAGAAAAGGAATAGAAATGTAAGTCAAAACTTAAAACCCTAGTGATACAACAGCTTTCTTTCTTATTTACTTAATGTCCATTCCATATAAATTCATATTTTGATTCCAGGAGGCCATGCACCATTAGCCCTGATCAAAAAGACCACTATTTGTAGAGGGTAAAACTGAGCCTCTTGCCAGTACCTACTGGTGTCAAACTCACAAATGTCTTCTGGATTCAAGGACTATGGAAATAGAAAAGTATAGAAAGAGGATATGCTTTTTTGAGGTTTCTTAAGCTGGGAAGTAGAAAAATAGGTGTTTTCCTTTGGGGCTTTTTGTAAATTTCTGAGAGCACTTTTCCACATTCCTCAGTCTTTCAGGGAGTGGTAGGCTTTGGTAGTCCGGCTGTTGACAAAATCTGTCTTCTTAAATTGAGCCTTTGGAATAAACAAACAGAAATGTGAAAGGTAACAATATTTATGCACAAGACAATGTAGGTTTTAGTAACTTATCACCAGGGTCAAATCAAGTGGGACATTATTACTTGGCCTTTTTTAGCATTCTTACCCTCTTGTAGGCATTATGGAGCTCTGCATGGGTCCACAAAGAATATAGGAGAACAGAAGCAGCTTTACTTGCTTTGTTGGAAGCATAGCTGAAAAGAAGAAAAGGACATTTTTCCGTGATCAGTGAGAATGTGTGAGGCTTCTGGATGCTGCCTCTGGATGTTCTGTAATTCGTTAATTGCTGTCGCTCAGGAGCCATCCATTAAGTCAGGCCACTCACCATGACAGGTTAGGATGGAGAGCTTTAGGGGGCAGGAGCCATGCGGGTGCTTTTGTTTTTTTTCAAATCTTTTTAAGCCACTAGCAAAGTGCTAACAAATAGTTATTAAGCAAATTCCTGATATTTGTAAGGTATATATTCTTAAAAGTTTTATAAATCTTTGAATTTATAGAATAAAATTTATATTTGTATTTATATTTTATAGTTTTAGAAAATATTTGTCTATAATGCATATTTATAGAGACAAATGCATGAAAGTATGAGTGAAAAATATGTATAACTCTTAGTGACTCCATGAATATAGGAATTATGTATTTTTTCAAATTAATAAATTCTTACTGGAACATTTAAAATAGTTTAAAAATTTATTCTTTTTTTGTATAGCAAATGGAAAATGTGTTCCTGTCATGAATCTGAGTTACCACTGATTTTGATGCTGTCCTTACTTTTTTTTGGCCACACCGCACAGCATGTGGGAATTCTAGTTCTCTGACCAGGGATCAAACCCATGCTCCCTGCATTGAACGTGTAGAGTCTTAACCACTGGATAGCCAGGGATGTCCTCTTACTTTTTTTTGTATTAACTTTATTACTATTATATGTTGTTAGTTTTTGATGTTCTTTTAAATTCATCTCAAACTTCTAGTTTCTGGCTAAAGATCACTACTTTCAGAGATTTTTTTCTCTTCCATCACTTGAATTAGCACATGACTGTATTTTCTTCTTTGAACAAACAAAAGATTTTATTTTTCCTATCATGGGAATTTGTAAGCATGCAACCAAGAATAGAGAATGCAAAGATGTATGAAGCCCATGCTGGGCTCATTCAATAGCTAGCTACCAGCATAATAGGGATGGTAAGTCAGATCAGCACTTCACAGATTCTTCAGTATCTCAGGGGCTTTTGAGAGTGACTTGCTAATAACAAGTATTAAGACATCCATGAAAACTATGGATCTCTAATATTTATTATTGAAAGTTCTTAAACTGCAAAGGTGTTATAAAGTCTGTTTGTAAGTTGATTTCTTGGCACTTGGAACTCATTTACTCAAAGAGGGAATGTAACTGATGATTGATTGGTTATCAGGCTAGTCTATAAATTATGGGTTAGCTATGCAACACTCTAGCAAGGAAGCAGACCCAATGATAGGGTGTCCTTGTTGGTTTTTCTCCTGAGACAGAACATGTGAGGACAAACTTACAAATGGATACTCAGTACAACAAAGATGTAACAGAACAGCACACCCCATAACTGGCTAAGCTACAAGAAATTTCCAAAAGAGATGGTATATTCCCATGTGCTTATTATTATGTCTGAATACTCATATAAAAAAAAAGTCATCTACTGTCTACGGAGATTTGGTTAGAAGTTCAGATGACTATTTCCACAAAGGAAAGTCAGATGACTTTCCACAAAGGCTAAAGAAACTGCTACATGGGAACAGGTAAATAGTCCCTGCTTTTGGGAAACTGACATTCTAACTGTGCTCTTTTTAATCATGTGACTCTGAATGGAGTTCCCCCTTCCCTGTGAACTTTGCCAGAGGGAAACTGGGTGGTGCTGTGGGAGAAGGGATGTGCTCATTCTAGGATACCACAGATCCCTGTGCTAGCCCCTGTGCAGCCAAGCACACGTTTGTCTACTACAAGTCAAAAGTCCATTTGTTTGGCAACTCATTAGAAGTATGAGTCTGGACTATAATAACATTGGTTTTCTTTTAAGGTTACTTACAAAACTAACTTTATTTAACAAGCCAAACAATTCAGAATTGTATAAAGAGAAAAAATAATAATCTTCATACCTCCTTGGAATCCCACCACTCTAAATTAACTAACAGGAATAATTAGTTACCTTCTTCTGCTTCTTCTTCTTCTTCTTTTTTTAAAAATGGAGAATATTTGAAGACATAGAAACAAGGATGTGAGATGACTTACATGCATTAAACTTTCTACTTTCAAAAGAGAGTAAGAGGTGGAAGAGATGTGATAAAGAAAACTGAGGAAGCAAGAACTTCTCGTTATGCTGCCTCCTACTTCTCCTCCGGGGGTGACCCTGGTTTCACATAGTTAAGTGAGGACAAGGGCATTCCTTGTCCACAGGACTCCAATTTGCCTACATTCTTCTTTCTTAAATCACAGCTGTGGCTCTGGGAAACAATTCATTAGGTCAATAAAATGCTGGAATGCATGACTCAGATAAGTTATAAAGTTTGACTATTTCTGGATATTTCAGTAGAGAATGAGCAACTATTTGGCCTACAGGATTCAGGTTTTCACTTACCTGATCACCGAGGACTGGGCCACATGATCTGGCCCAGCTTTACCACCTTATTTTTTTGGCCATGGTACTCACTCAAAGACTGAGCATTCACTACATTATTTATAGATGGGATTGCTGGTGGGAAAAGGGGAGACACCGACAGGTAGTGCTGGAGGACTTACGTGTCTCCTGCGCTTATGGTCATAATTTTCTGCAGGCCCCCAGTGTTTAGAAGATCCCGTGCATTCTGGTAACTATTTTGGATTATATTGTTCAATGTGTAACAGGCAGAGGCTGTAGTTTCAGTGAGAAGATCAGTACTTGGGACCGTGTCAGGAATTATGGAAACCAAATCAGGTAGAGTTTCTTTGGCTACAAATGTAAGAAAAAAGAACACTTGATTAAAGAGATTGTTTCTTAACCTTAGGATCTCAATAACATTTAAGAAGAAACATTTGGTTAACAAACATGAAAGGATGCAACCATTTTAATATTCAAATTACAAAAAAAAATTTTTTTTAAAGATGCTATTCTGTGCTCAGCACACTGGAAATCTTTCCAGAAAGAAATCTGACTGATATGTCAAAAAATTTTTTTTTAATGTTCACATTTTTTGATTCAGTATTTTCACTTTTGAGAATTCATCCTGAAGATACCACTTTAAAAACTGAAAAAGCAGAGATCTTTATTGTAGTGTTATATAAAATGAAAAATTTACAGTTTAAACATCCCAGTAATATGACTATGATTAATTAAAACACATCTTCAAAGAATCTCATGTATCCCAAAACATATCTATGAAGCATGTATAATGACAAGAAAATATTTGTTAATATTTCATGTGCAAATAACTGATATACTTAAAGAAAAACTCATACAGAAGAAATCTGAGAAGAAATGCACTAAAATACTAATAGGATTTATTTTTCTACAATACTGATGGTGATCTCAAAATATTCTTAAAAAATTATCTATACTGCTCAAAGTTTTCTTAATGTGGAAATAACACCGTTATTGGAAAAAAGATTTAAAATTTATTTTTTTACTACATATGTAAGATCCTGGCTACAGTGTTTTCATTTCGCTTTTTCTATTGTAACGAGAGGTTTTCTTTTTTCTCGCCTCTAACTACTTTGGACTCTCCTTGAAAGACAGCATGTTTCTATTGCTTTTGTTGTTTCTCACAGCTCTTTAATCCAGTGCTGTTCATCATGGTTGTACAAATACTTGTGCCCAACTTCACTGTTTCTTCATCTGAGTTTACACGGCACCTTGAACTGTTCTTCTCTCTCTGATACATGCATGCATGTTCAGTCATATCTGACTCTTTGTGACCTCACGACTGTAACACAAGAAGCTCCTCTGTCCGTGGAAACTTTTAGGAAAGAATACTGGTGCTGTGTGTGCTTAGTTGCTTGCCATATCTGACTCTTTGTGACCCACTGGACTTGTAGCCTGCCAGGGTTCCTGTGTCCATTGGATTTTTTAGGCAAGAACAATTATTNATGCATGCATGTTCAGTCATATCTGACTCTTTGTGACCTCACGACTGTAACACAAGAAGCTCCTCTGTCCGTGGAAACTTTTAGGAAAGAATACTGGTGCTGTGTGTGCTTAGTTGCTTGCCATATCTGACTCTTTGTGACCCACTGGACTTGTAGCCTGCCAGGGTTCCTGTGTCCATTGGATTTTTTAGGCAAGAACAATTATTGGAGTGGGTTGTCACTTCCTACTCCAGAGGATCTTCCTTGCATCTCTTGCACTGGCAGGCAGTTCTTTACTACTGTGCCACCTGGTAATCCCTCTCTCTAATACCAGCCTGTAATTAGTTACATGCCTGTGTGAATTCTAAATGGAGCCATGAGTTCCTTGAGGATAATTATTGTATTTATTTCTGGATTTCAACATTGAACACTATGCCTAAAAGAGAAACTCAATAAAAGAAAATGAACTATATGTCTTCCTTTGATAATACCTGGAACTGATTGACAGGGCAAACATACCTTCTGCTCAAAGGCCTGAACACTTCCTTTTTCACTGTTGTCTAAGCATCACAGTGTAGTGTTGGAGCTCAGAGCTGAGTCTCTGAAGCTACACTTTCAAAATTTTAGTCCTGTCTCTGCCACTTCATGGCTGTGTGGTCTGGGTAAGCTACTTAACCTCTTCTATGCTACATTTTCCCAATATGTAAAATGGGATAATAATAGTATTTACTTCACAGGACTGTTTTGAGGGATTAAATGAGTTACTATGTGTGAACTGTGTCACAGTTCCCTGCACACAGTAAGTTCTCCATAGATGTGAGCTATTACCAGAAGGCTTCCTCCTTTTAGAAAGGTACAACAGAATGAAAAGCCTTGAGAACCTGAATTTTCCTTCTGCTGAAATCAGGTTGACAGCATGAAAACAAGTGAGACGATGACACCAGAAAATGTCTAACTGATCTCTCTGCAGGGTGCAGCTATGGCTGGCTGAGACCAGGCTGCCCACACTGAGATGGAGCCCTGCTGAGAGAGTTTTACTTCTCCTGCCTCTGTGTGACCAACAAGAATGTCCAATTCTACAGATCAATTTTATGGCTGAAATTTGGGCTTATGTTTGAGTAGGAGTGAGAATTAGAGAAATTAGAGTCTTTAACATTTTATATCTTGTTTGTTTTTCTTAGAAAAGTAGTATAACTGCTTACATCGACAAAGTTAAATATTACAATATAGTAAAGGGTCATTCTGTCTTTATACACACACGCACACACCCCTGTGGACCTGAGTAAATACATTCACTTTGAGATAGTTAAAATTAGATCTTCAACAGTGAAATATAAAATTAGGGCCCTGTCATGATATTGGAGGGTCATAGCTCAATGTCATGTTGTTGAGGGAGATTTTATTTAATGCTGGTGCTTTCACATACATTAGGTTGTCTGATCCCTGGAAAAACACTATTCATAGTGATTACTAATTTTACTCAGCTTAGGGCAGTTAAATGACTATCCAAGGTGACATGTGGCAAAGTAGCATTGGAAGGCACAGATCAGTGTCTTCTGCATGAGACCTGTTATTCTGTCGCCATGCTAAGTTGCCTATCTTCAAGTTTTTAAGAAAATATAATTTCAAGTTGATTTCTGTAAATCAAAGTAAAATGTGATGACTTCATTCCAGGCCAACACATGGAAAGTTTTACTTGGCCTACAAATCTCAAGAAAAACAAAAAGCTTACCTTTCAAACTGATTTTCATTTCTTCCTGGCTATTAATACTCTAAATCAAGACAGGCTATTTTACTCAAATTACATATTTGACATAATGCCAATATGGAATTAAAAAACTGCATTTATCTTACTGAAGCCTCTTCTCATGATTGTCCATAAAACTTGGAGAGGTTTATCAGTGATATCACCTTACATAACTTGTGGGGCTACAGGTCTATTGTCCCAACAGCTGGAGGACCGTGGAACCTGAGACAATAGCATTTCTGCCCTGAAGGCACAGGCTCAGTGTGTAGAGCACAGTTCTTCTCATCAGCTGTGTTCTAAAGATGCAGTCAATAGTTCATTTGAGAGGAAAAAAAAAAAGGATAATACACCTGAGTGAAGAACAGCACAAAAGTCCATAAAAGACAATGAGGAGAACTCTTTCACAATTTTCAGACACTGCCTTTGGCAAAGTTTCTTTTAGATTTCACTGCAAAATTTCCAGGCTCTCTACATTTATAATGGGCACAAAACCACTGTATGAAACCTCCTGTTCAATGTTGTGCTGTTGGCTGTCTTTGAAAATGACATTATTAAAACACAACCACACTGTGTGAGTGTGTAGATTCCAAAGTAATCTAATTCATTAAAAATTAAAAAAAAAATTGGAATTTCTGAAAAATTAAATTTTAAGTAGTCTGAAATGACTAATTTATGAAACATTAGGAAGCATGATTAATTTTAGCATTATCATCCTACTATCTCATTTTACAGCTTTTGACTTAATTCACAAACATTTACATACTCAGATATAAAGAAAATGAATAAAAAATTATATTATTTGAAACGATAACATGTTATCATTTTTGTCAATAATATGGGCTTACAAAAAAGGGAGCAAATGTGTTTTATCGTATTTTTTCTAAAACCTATGCCAAATCTGCTATATTCAGTGATTCATTCTTTCTGTGATTATCTGTCCATCCATTTTTTCTAATATAACAATGGCCAAGCTTCTTAAGTGAACAACCACTGTGTGTGTGTGTGTTTATTTAATGTTTTAGAAGGGTGGTGCGTAAGCAGATTACACAGAACATTCTGAAAGACATGGTTTAAAAAAGACGTCATTGGATGGCATAGCTGAGGGCCAAAAAATATCATATATATTACCTATCTTGTTCATTTTTAGTATGGTTTAAAATTTCTCTTCAGTAGTAACTGGAACAAAAATGAAGTTGGATACTAAGAAAAATCACATTTGAAACCAGTGTGAAAGTCTACTCTTGATGTCTAGGTACACGAAACCCAGTTCTATTTATCATATTTTGCTTTTCATTCACACTTTCAACTCATCATTGTAAAAAGCATGGGATAAGGACAATGTTTTTGTTTTAGTGCATTTGTATTTTCAATACAGATACATTACGTCTAGAGACTTATACTCACTTACCAATTTCATTCTGCAGAGAAAGATTCCGAGACAAATTCCTCAGCAGAGAGACGGCAGTCTTTTTCACGCTTGGATCACCAACATGCAGCATCTTTCGTGTGTGCTGAAGGCCGTTTTCCTTCTGGACAACTGTCTGAGCTACTGAGGCTGGCATCTGTTTTGTGAGACATGTCCTATAAATACTACTATATTTCCTTCTGGGGTAAAATTTCTAAGTTTCTGTAGATTACCAGAGATTGTAATATATAAGATGTAAATATGTTTAAAAAGCTAGCTTCAAATTCTTATTAAGTTTTCAGTTACTGGATAAAGACAGTTTATTCAGTATTTTAAAACAAAAATATTGGATTTGGTTAGCTACAATGTTTCTTGCATCAGTTTAGCTCGGACGGTAAAATGTCTGCCTACAATGCGGGAGACCTGGGTTTGATCCCTGGTTCGGAAAGATCCCCTGGAGAAGGAAATGGCAACCCACTCCAATATTCATGCCTGGAAAATCCCATGGACCGAGAAGCCTGGTGGGCTACAGTCCCTGGGGTTGCAGAGTCGGACACGACTGAGCGACTTCACTTCACTTCACTTCACAAATAAAATGGGTCTATCTTTCCCTTTCCTTTTTTTCCCATAATATTCTGCTTTTTACTTACATTTTCAGTTCATTGTTATGAAAAGAAAAGAATGTTCTAGGATGAAATTTATACTAATGCCATAAAATTTATTAAGTTTTTTTTCCTTTTTCTATTTTCTTAAACTATGTGTGTAATACAAAAATACTCTCAACTTTGTGGCTCTGATAGAATTTACCTATAAAGCCAACTGAACTGAGAAAAATTTTACAGGAAATAGTCTTTGATTACTATTTAAATGTATTTAATGGCTGTTGGCTTATTCATCGTTTCTGTTTTTCAGGTTTAAACTTTGGCATTTTACGTATTTTACAAACTTATTCATTTCTAAAAAGCCAGTTTATTCTGAAAGATATATTGGACTTTAAAAGGAGTATATGGCTAGTCAGATTACCTGTAACTCTATGCTCTGTATGCGAGGCTGCATGTGCAAGTTTCTTGTTTCAGGTCTAAGTCCACCAGAAGCAAATCTTACTTGGAATAAGGTTGGTCACCTACTTTCACAGGTCTGAGTACCAAGTAGGCCCTACCTGACATCAGCAAACCCCCAACAATACTGAGGCCTTAACTTGTGTCTGCAACTTTAGGTGTTTTTATTTGAAGCTAATATTAGGTCACTGTGCCAAAAGTCCATACATTCATAACCATTCTTGAGGGTGTCTATCTCTTGTTTATCTTACCTAACACTGCTTGCTTCCCCTGCCTCCTGCAGACTGTTACCCTTATATTCTCCACTATACCTTCCAGAGAAGGAGTTAATATGGGAGCCAGGATAGGTTTCAGGGAGGAAAAAGGAGGTCCTTAAAATTATTTTTGTGTTTATAATAACCTTTCTCAAGGAAAGACTGTATCATTTTTATTAGATACTCAAAATATCCAAGAAGGGAGTTTAATAACCGTTATTTTGCAATGTTTATTTCAAAGTTATGCTTTGTCTTTCACTAATTTGCAAAACATTCCATTAGATTCTTTTCTCTTCTCTGAGAAAAATCCTCCCTCTGTAGGATTCTGTAAAATTCCTCCTCCTTGGAGATGGAGGTATTCATCTCTCTTTCTAATGGTCCATCTAAGTAACTACATCTTTCCTCATATGCAAAAGCTCTGCTCTTCTGAGTCACTGCCATTGAGCTCTATCACTCTCACAGCATTTTCTTTGTCATCTCAAGGTCTCGTATATAAAAATGATTATGGAAACACAAATTCTGATTCATTGAAGGAAATGGGAGAGGCTGACATGGAATGGCCTTTAGAATTTGTTCATTAAGGAAAATAAGTAATGAGATTCACCAAAGAGAGATTTCATATTCCAGTTTTAGGGAATTTGTGAAAATGACTGCTATAACTGTTTACACATAGCAATTCTAGTTCATATTGTCCTGATTACTACGAAGGCTGAGCATCTTAACGAACGTTTAATGGCCATTTCTATATTATGTTTTGTGAAATGCCTGTTTAAATCTCTTGTTCATTTTCAATTCGATTGTCCATCCTTTCATTGTTAAATTGATGAGTTTTTTTTTTTTAATATTTCCTAGATACCAACCTTTATTACTTATATATGTTACCGAAATCTTTTCCTCCTCTGTGCTTTGCCTTTTTACTGTCTTTTGCTAGCATCAGTTCAGTCCAGTCACTCAGTTGTGTCCTACTCTTTTTGACAGCATGCACTGCAGAACGCCAGGCCTCCCTGTCCATCACCAACTCCCAGAGTTTACTCAAACTCATGTCCATTGAGTCGGTGATGCCATCCAACCATCTTATCCTCTATTGTTCCCTTCTCCTCCCGCCTTCAATCTTTCCCAGCATCAGGGTCTTTACAAATGAATCAGCTCTTTGCATCAGGTGGCCAAAGTACTGGAGTTTCAGCTTCAGCATCAGTCCTTCCAATGAATATCCAGGACTGATTTCCGTTAGGATGGACTGGTTGGATGTCCCTGCAGTCCAAGGTACTCTCAAGAGTCTTCTCCAACACCACAGTTCAAAAGCATCAATTCTTCCTCACTCAGGTTTCTTTATAATCCAACTTCACAACCACACATGACTACTGGAAAAACTATAGCTTTGAATGTACGGACTTTTGTCAGTAAAGTGATGTTTCTGCTTTTTAATATGCTGTCTAGGCTGGTCATAGCTTTTCTTCCAAAGAGCAAGTGTTGTTTAATTTCATGGCTGCAGTCACCATCTGCAGTGATTCTGGAGCCCTNCCAACTTCACAACCACACATGACTACTGGAAAAACTATAGCTTTGAATGTACGGACTTTTGTCAGTAAAGTGATGTTTCTGCTTTTTAATATGCTGTCTAGGCTGGTCATAGCTTTTCTTCCAAAGAGCAAGTGTTGTTTAATTTCATGGCTGCAGTCACCATCTGCAGTGATTCTGGAGCCCTGAAAAATAAAGTCTGTCACTGTTTCCCCATCTATTTGCCATGAAGTGATGGGACCAGATGCCATGATCTTAGTTTTCTGAATGTTGAGCTTTAAGCCAACTTTTTCACTCTCTTCTTTCACTTTCATCAAGAGGCTCTTAGTTCTTCTTCGCTTTCTGCCATAAGGGTGGTGTCAGTTGCATATCTGAAGTTATTGATATTTCTCCTGGCAATCTTGATTCCAGCTTATGCTTGTTTTCTAGCATAAGCTATTAGTTTTAATGTAATCAATTCATGAAACTTTTACTTTATGTGCTTTTTATGTCTACTGTGAAGAAATCTTTCCCTATTTCAGGTCATGAAGATATTCTATGTTAACATTTAGAATCTCTATTGTTTTATCTTCCACATTTAAATCGCACTGATGTTGGAACTAATTTGTGGGTATGGTGTGATATAAGAAATATGTTTTGTTTTTTTTCAGTGGGTATCAAATTAAGTGTCTTTAGTATTTTAGAAACTTGAAAACCGCTTATTTCAATGGATTTTAACTTTTACAATGTACTTTTTAATTTTACATGTATACAACATAATGAGTTGATATATGTATTGATATACATTGTGAAATAATTACCACAATAAATTTAGATAACATCCATGATCACATATAGTCACAATTTTTTTCCTTCTGTGATGAGAACTTTTAACCAATACAGTATTATTAACTATAGTTACCATGCTGTACACTACACCTCCAAGAGTTATTTATATTGTACGTTATACTTCACACTATATTTAGAGAATTTGCTAAATGGGCAAATCATCCCATCCCCTTTCCTTATATTTTTTGTGTTTTTTGTGTCATTTAAAAACAATGGCCATTATACTTGAACTAATAAAGTTTACATTAAGGTAGTCTTGCTGACAAGAAATTACTGTCATTTTTTAATATAAAAATTCCATACTCTATCTTTAGAAGCTATTCAGTCCAGCTCAAGTTCTTTGCCATCTAAGACAGATGGCCATCAATTTTCAGTGATGTCTCTGTTAGGAACACAGGTAGATGGAGTATTTTCTAGAACTGTGTTTAATGGCCAGCTTTTCATGTTTTTTTGTTCAGTGATTCCTTTATAAATTATAAAGTCAAGTATTCTTTTATCATATATCTAAACAGAAAATCAGGGAATGTGCTAATTAGAAAAGAAATACATATAAGTCAAAACTTTAATAAAAAGCATTTCACAACTTAAAAGAATGAAGAGTCCTCTTATCATTGTCCCATGCTATCGATAATTTTCTCCTATAAATCTCTATTTAAGTTCAACTCCAACAGCTTTGGGTACAGATTAATACCAGTTTAGTCCAGGTCTCCTTTCAGGGGACTGGACTGGTCTAAGGTTAGGTATGATTTTAAATGTCTTCACGTAATTAGAACAGTTGTGAAGATATCTCCATTTCCTGGATTCCTTTTGACTTGGAACTCTCCTGGTATCTTAGATTTCTGTTTATTTATTTTTTTTTAATCACAGCTAGATTATTACCAACACAGAGATTTTTGTCTTATTCATCACTATATACTTAGCACTAGGCTAGTACCTTTTATTGCTCAAATACTGTTTAATAAATGAATAGAGGAATTAGAATCTAGGTAACAAACTACATATTCAGAATTTAATTGGCATATTCCTGTATATTAGGTGGCAAATATTCTTGTTTTGATACAAATATGGAAACATCTCTGAGTGGTTTTGATTCCAACATAGAATTTGGGATGGAAGAGGCTACAATCCATATTAAAGGATTAGCTCATATTGAACCACCCTCAGAGCACAGTGTGGAGAAGGCAATGGCACCCCACTCTAGTACTCTTGCCTGGAAAATCCCATGGACGGAAGAGCCAGGTAGGCTGCAGTCCATGGGGTCACTCAGACACGACTGAGCGACTTCACTTTCACTTTCATGCACTGGAGAAGGAAATGGCAACCCACTCCCAGGGTTCTTGCCTGGAGAATCCCAGGGATGGGGGAACTTGATGGGCTGCCATCTATGGGGTCGCACAGAGTCAGACACGGCTGAAGCGACCTAGTAGCAGCAGCAGCAGCAGCAGCAGCAGAGCACAGTAAGCTTAAATCATAGTATACAGCAGTGTAATTTTCTATCTTTTCTATTAATTTGACTGGTTGTTAGTTAATAAGAGAGCCTCTGTAGTTTGGGAAAATGAAAGAAGTGGCTTTGGGAAACCAAGCATGGGGAAGTGGGAAGATAAGATGATAAACTATGTCTCTCTGTCTGTCAGGGCACCCTGGTCACTCCCCATTTCCTTCTCTTTGTGCACAAGTATGTTTCAAAGAATTTCAAAGAGATTAAAGTTTGGTTGTATTCTTAACCACAGTGCTAAAATTAGAGAAGTACTGGCTTCAGTATTTCATAGTTTTATTTGAAGCTGAACAAGCTTTTGTATAAACAAAAGAATGAACATGGCTTCTCAAGTAAAGAACAAATAATATTTCTGTTATGTACAAGAGTGCTTTCCTCTCTGATGGTGGATAATTAGGCTGGCCTTATAATGAACTATTGGAAGAGAGTTTAATCATTTTATGATCAAGGCAAAGAACACAAGCTTAGTTCAAATAATTAAATATTTATAGAATCCCTTACTATGTTGCAAAATACATGGGAGAAGGAACACATTTTTACTTTTTTTAAAAATAATTTCTTAAGACTTCCCTGGTGGTCCAGTGATTAAGACTCTGCACTTCAAATGCAGAGGGTGTAGGTTTGATCTCCAGTTGGGGAACTAAGATCCCACATGCCGTGTGGGGTGGCCAAAGAAGAATAAATAAATAAATGTTATTGGAGTATGGTTGATTTACAGTGCTGTGTTAATTTCTGCTATACAGCAAAGTGATTCATATACACATTCCTTTTCATATTCTTTTCCATTATGGTTTATCACAAGACCTTGTAAGTTTTTACTCTTTTTAATATTTTGATTTTGCTGGTGTAAAGTAAGTACATCTGAAAAGAGAAGTAGCTCTTCATTTTGCAGTTGACTTTCTGGGACACAAAAGCACAGATGTCCTTTCCAACTGCAGTGGACATATGTCGTCTCTGCTTTCTGGCAGTCATTCTTCTTTTCGGTAACAACACTGACTTTTCCATTAGAGAGTCACTCTATATGGCACAAGTGGCAGTGACCTTTGCTCACTCAACCACATGCCCCTGAAATTCACATGTGAGCACACAACTCAGACTTGACCAGTTAGAACATCACAGACTCCTAGCCACAGAAACTTGTTTGCAAATGGCTAAGTTCTTACAGCTATTGGGAAAATAGTAGCAGTTTCTTTTCTTGTGGAGACACTGGGCTGGATGAAGGGTAAGCCTGCAATCACTGGTGGCTATCTTTGCTGTAATATGAGGATAGCCTTTGAGAAAGAAACCAACAGAGGAAAGAAAACAGAGGCCAGAGATAGAGAATCACAATGACAATCCCTGGGGCACCTACGTCCCACCAGGATAGAAGGAAAACCCACCCTGGACTTTTCAGTGATATGAGTCAAGAAATTCCTTTCTTTTGCCTAAGCCAGTTTAGCTAGGATTTTGAGACTTCTAACTGAAAGAGCTCTGACTAATACTGATAAATACTGAGTCTTTCACTTACAGTTTGACTTGGCTCTGCAGAAGCTGAGGCTGAAAGTCCTGGAATTGCCAAACTCTCTGGCAATTCCTGAGAACTTTCTTGACTAAAGCAAGAAAACTGATGGTTTTACTTCACTGTTATTTCTGAACTTAACGTAGGTGTATCTATAATGTCATTATTTTTAAAAGTAGCATGATACTCACTGGTCCACTTCCTGCTGTGAGATTCTGGAGAGCTCCCAAAGATGCTTCTTGAGTATAGTTTCGGACACTCTTGGCGATCAAGGACAAATACATTCGTATCACGATGGAGTGCCACAGCCACTCCACGCCCTTGGGGTTGCTCTTTTCCTCTGGCATTGGCATGTCCTGGTATTGCTAACCACACACACAATGGAATCCAAAATCAAAGACTTCAAGTGATTTATACAATTCCATACCCAAACCAAGAGACCAGAAGTATTGTCTTGTCTAGAGAAACTAATAAGACCTTAAACATTAAAAAGGCACACATGTATGATTTACAATCACTTAACTTTTAGCCCATGATAATTATTTCTCCCTCACCATGAGAGAGAATACAGAGAATTCAGCAAAGACTGTTCTAGAATATTTTTCAAGCTGCTGATAAGCTAAAAGCTAAATTAGTCACAACTGCTCCGAAGATAAGAAAAACAGGCCTCTTCTCACAGTCTTGTGAAGTTGTCCAGGATAGCATCAGGAGTCTAAATTTACCAAGTATTCTACAAGTTCATCAACACTGTGGTACTCTGAGGAGAAAGAGAGATCACATTCCTTCAATTTTCATAAAATGCCAGTCTGGAAGATGTCCTTCCTATGCGGTTTGCTTTTAGGATGTCTTATTTGTTTTCTAGAACATTTAAAGCTGAATGTCTGGGCTTCTTTTAATGTTAAGACAATGGTATACCACTGGCCACATGGTATTAAGTTTACTTCCTAAACTGTGGGGCACAGAGCAGTATGGTTTGATGGCTAACAATGTAAATCTGGGGCCAGATTTCCTGGGATGAAATTCTACCTCCTCCACTAATTTGCTGAATTATTTTGGAAAAATCAATTAACTTTTTTGTATCTCTGTTTCCTCATCAGTAAAGGAAGATATTAATACACACCTCATAGGACTGATACAAAGATTAAAGGAACTTAAAATAGAGCCTGACATACACTAAGTACTTAGAAATACACACACACACTTTTTCTTTCAAAGACTTCCCAACATACCTGTTTTACTTTTCTGCTTCGACTGCCAAAACACCCAATACTTTTGTTGTCAGCCTGGATATTCCGGTTTTGAATATAAATACACTGGGAATATTTCTCTGGGAGCTCTGCCTCCAGCTGGTAGGAGAGGTTATGAAGAATGCACACACAGTTCTCTGTGGCCTGAGAAATAGGACAAGAATATTGATTATATATAAGTATATATAGGTAACTTCGCAGGTATCATATCACAGAACTTCTGAGGCTTTAGATCTTACAAGGTTAACTGCATGCAACCGGGTGTGCCTGGACTATGGGGTGCCTGGGGGAGTGACATAAGTATGGCTAGAAAGGCTAGGGTTAAATCATAAATGGTCATGAGCACAATGCTAAGAAATAGAGGTTGAATTTTTTAAAACATTAGTTTTTACAGTGTGTTCAGAATGATTTTATATTTTAGGTATATTGCTTACCAGCCATGTGGAGTTGGAAAACAGGAGGAGATATTACTTATAGGAATCAATCAGGAGTTGACTACAATAATCAGTATGAAAGATGCACAAATTAGGATAGCAGTAGTAGCATTAAGGAGGAGTGGTTAAACTAGAGAGTATTTTAGAAGTAAAATGCACACGATTTGTTGTCCAGTGGGTATGGGATGTGATAGAAGAGAGGAAGTCCTAGACTACTTAGATTTCTATTTTCACTTGGTAGATGGTGATAACTGTTAAGAAGGATTACACAGAGGAGCAAGTTTGGGGATGAAGGAAGGGATGAATTTCATTGCTGAAAATGTAGCATCTAAGCTCCTTTCAAATATCTAGAGGTATTAAACAGTTTGAAATTTGGGTCTGGAAAGTAGAAAGAAAAACCGGACTATATAGATTTTAAAATTTATGAGCATGTATGGGAAATCTTAAGCTCAACAAATGAGTTAATGAATAAAGCCAAACCCAAGCAGCTACTTCAAGAATACTCTGAAGTCTCAGTAAGACAAAATAAGTAATTTAATATGACAGATATCTAACTCTTAAATCACCTTGTCATCTGGCTGGTAATCTGCAATGGTGCCTCTGACATAATGGACAAGTGAGTCAATCAGTCCATCACACCTCCTCATCACTTTTCTCCCTTCAGGGCCAGCTGAACTCATGTTTCTATTAGGAAAAACAAACAATTAGTCATAAGATTTAGGCTTAAGTGGTCATGTATGGAAGTGAGAATTGGACTGTGAAGAAAGCTGAGCGCTGAAGAATTGATGCTTTTGAACTGTGGTGTTGGAGAAGACTCTTGAGAGTCCCTTGGACTTCAAGGAGATACAACAAATCCATTCTGAAGGAGATCATCCCTGGGATTTCTTTGGAAGGAATGAGGCTGAAGCTGAAACTCCAGTACTTTGGCCACCTCATGCAAAGAGTTGACTCATTGGAAAAGACTCTGATGCTGGGAGGGATTGTGGGCAGGAGGAGAAGGGGACGACAGAGGATGAGATGGCTGGATGGCATCACCGACTCGATGGACGTGAGTGAACTCTGGGAGATGGTGATGGACAGGGAGGCCTGGTGTGCTGCAATTCATGGGGTCGCAAAGAGTTGGACACGACTGAGTGACTGAACTGAAGATACACTTAAGTTGTGTATCTAATAGGTTTTTGTTTCAAAGCTTTACTTTTGTTTCAAAGTTTCTTCCAAGGGAAAACTGGAAAATTTGTCAAAGTATGACAGACTTGTCCTAGACTCAATAAATCACCAATTGCCTACAGTCATCAACTCTGGACACAACTTAATAAATACATTCATAACACATCATTGTGTAATATAAGCCTTCTATCTACTTCATTCCAAGCACCAAGGTCAGAGCATTATTTACTTAATCTTCACCCTATTTTTGAAAGGGTATAAATATATGAGGAAAACATCTTACAGTTACAAGTAGAATAAATGGCATACTAGCTGTAGCAATACACTACATGTCCAAGTCTCAACTTATTCTGTGCCTTAATTCTAATTAAATTAAAATTTCTTGAATTCTCTGGGCCTTAGTTTCCTCATTTATAAATACCAAGTGTTAGACTATACCATTTGGAGGTTTTCCAGGCTTCAACATAAACTGTTACTGACAAATATTAAACCAAATGCTCTAAAACGTGATGATTCTATAACTGACAGAGAGATGCCACGAAAAGTGCAGCTTCACAGTGTATAAGACCCAAGTAACAAGCCTGATCTATAAACATCTTTGCACTTAGTCTCTTTCTAATTTGGCTAAGCCATGACACCTTTCTATAAACAGTAACTAAATCTACAAGTGGAAGGTGCTTCCTTAGAGACACTGAAGGTTATCAAATACAGTAAAGTAATATATTTAGGGACCACATTTCAGATTCAGATAATGTTTTTATGTTGGTATTACTATGTTCCTTTGCATTAATTTTTCTTGTCAGCATTAACTATTTAAAAATATTTTTTTCCAAAAATGTTAACAGCTCTATAAACAAGAATGACAAAAGAACGATTTCAGGTTTTAGAATTTTGAGAACCACCCTTATTCTCTTTTGCCAACTTCACTGGCTAAGAGCTATTCCTATAAAATGTATCAGACCAGCTCCTTTCATTGTAGGCAGAACATTACAAGGCATATTCTTTCTGTGTGTAATGTCTCAGTGTGATACTGAACACTGAAAGAACTACAAATCCGAGAACTTTGAGGGTCATATTTTCTTCATCTTTAATATACTGCACTAAGTGATTTAAAAAGCCTTTCTGTCCCCAAATACTGTTTTCAATACATATTGTCAAAGAACAAAAGTGCCTGGCATTGTATAAAGAACTGCAGGGAACAAGGAAGGAGTACCCAGCACTGCACCTGCTCCCAGGGAGATCACATCTAAATATTCAGCTGTTTACCCCGTGAAAATGCAGTTTCAGAATCCAACCTAATAGTTGAGGAGATAAGACAAGTACCCTAAAACTAAGCATGTACTAATAATTTAATGGTTGCTGAAATGATACAATGGGTTTTTTATTTTAACAAAATCCCCTCTATGACTTTGGTTCTCGTTTGATGTTTCTAATGTAATTATTTACATCCTTATTTTCACTGTACTTGAAAGATTTTGATACTTTGTCCATTAAAAAAAAGATTACGAATTGGCTCATAGACTGTAAATAAAACATTTTTTCCTATAATTTTTTTTCTCAAGAAATGATTATTTGAACCAAGATCCTTTGTCTATTCTCCGAGCCCTTTAAAGTCACGGGATCTTAAGAAGTTTGACAAAACTGAGAAAGCATCTTTCACAGTCTCCTTATATTGCACATGGAGAAACCAAAGAGCTGAAGTTACTTTTACTGGTGAGACTAAGTTAGTGGTGAAGTCAGGGTAGGAGAGCTGTTCTTTCTTCTCTGCTGAGGGCGGCACCAGAGTAGAGCAAGCCTTATCTACCATTCACTCAGTCTGCCATTTGTTTAGCAAGTACCAGATGCCCCCAACTCTGAGACAGTGTTATCATACTTTAAAGCTTCCCTTTGACCTTTTCAACATCTGGCTTGGAGAATGGCAGTAGTTTTAAAATGGCTTTGACAAATCAAAAGGTCTTTCTTCCTAGCAAAGCCCCTGACATACCGTGCAGATGAATGACTCAGCTTTGTTTAACTTCAGGCTGTTTATTTTGGGTGAGGACGGTAATTCAATTTGGCAGTACTTCCAGCTCACACACACTAACTGTTGTCTTGTAGTTTGGTATTATCCAGACTCTACTGGCTTGAAACGGGACTTATCAGGGGTTCCTGACAGCTGATACCTTTGCTGACAGAAAGTGCATGGAACACTACTACCTCAATATTTGTTCTTGCATATCAAAAATAGTTCCTACCTTACTCAGATACTCAGAAATATGATAAATGATAAGGGTGGATTATTTTACAGCAATACATCCATGAATAGAGGTCACTAGTTAGAAAGGAATTTGCTGTTGTATCACTCTGAAAATAATCAGTAATTATTAGGAAATTATTAAGAAATTCATATTACAGTATTTTTTCAACAACTAATACATAAATTTGTGGGAATGAGAGAATTAACATGGTTAATCTTAGGAAGAATCAATCCTTTCAAACTGTGTCTCCTGAGTCCTGAGAAGTATATATCACTGTTTCCTAGATGTAGCCCAATAGAGGTTTAATATGAAAAACAACCTCAAAACTGTTCACAAAATATATTAAAACAACTGTCTTGTTGAAAAGTAAAAAAGAGGATAAAAACCACAGTAAAAGTTCATTATCAGAGTTATCAAAGAATATACTGGGTTGCCATTTCCTTCTCCAGGGGATCTTCCTGACCCAAGGATCAAACTCGGGTCTCCCACATTGCAGGCAGACGCTTTACTCTCTGAGACACCAGGGAAACCCAATGAATATATTGGAAATGTTTAATTTAGTGTCTATGGTTTGAATTTGATTAAATGATGAATTTATTTCCCCTTGGTATAATTTAGCAGAAGTCTGAGTAAATATGTGAGCACCTTTCTGGAAATTAGAACTGTACCCTGTTGTATATTAAAATTTAAATATCAGGTCTTTGGGGCTAGGGGCTGGGGCTTCAGGAGGAGGTGGGTAGAGAAGGATGTGAACTACTCTAAATATAAAGGCAGGGCTGGTTCAGAGATGTTCACCTCCACCAGGCCTGAGTAGGAGGATACCAGTGTGAACTATAGCTGCTTGTGTTTGATATTAAGAAGATTTTTTTGGTAATGTGACCTGTAAGGGGCGAGAAAAAAATAGAATCTGAACCTCTGTATGTCTTTAACCAAAACTTCACATAGGAGGCTTCAGGTGGTTTATCTGAAAGTGAATCAGTGATTCCTGACTCTCTCCAGGACCATTTATCTCACACATTCCTCAGTGTCACAATCAAAAGGAGGGGGAAAATAAAACCCAGAAAACAAACACCCAGGACCTTGCTGGAATTAAAATAAAGAACTGTCTTTGTTAAGATTAATGACAGTTAAAATTAATGACAATAAACTTTAAATTCACATGGCAAACCTAAATGTGAACAGTATCAAATGATAAGAACAACTGCAATTTAGTGCATTTGCTAGACATTGTTGTATACTTTGCAAATATTATGCTTTCACAAAATTCCTGAAATTAGGGTGTGCTGAATTTCATTCAGATTCCTGACCTATGACTATTTTTTAAAATCAGAATTACCCACTTCTAATGGGATTTTTAATGGCCCTTCCATAAAAAGTTATCTGTGTGGGGCTATGTGCAGGCAAGCTGTCAAATATAGTCTATCAGCATTGAAAGAAAGTTTGTTACAACACAGAATGTCCAAATGTCGTATATGGACAACTGGAATTAAAGGCCATAGTTAGTCACCAGGGTGTGAGAATGGTAGGCAACAATAGGATAGGAGTGAGTCTTTTCAAGACATTCCACTGACAGGTAATTCTAAGATGCAGAGATTAAAAAAAAAAAACAAAACACAAGGGACTACTTCTGATAATAGGTGGTTTTCTACTAACACACAAATTTACATATGTGTTAATGTACCTATCAGCATACTTAGTGATCACCACAATGGTTTAAAAAAAAACTGTGGCTAAATTTTCATTTTCACCAACAATTATATGCTTCCTAATAACACGTTATAAATTGTATCCCAAGTGGTACCAGTCAGTTTAAGAGCTTGGTCTGAGTCCATTCTAAGACCCAATAGGTACTTGATAAGACATTGGCTGATAAGGAGGCATCCTTCTTCCTGTTGTTATTTGAGATTTAGGTCTGGGTTTTTGTTTAGCTCTCAGATGATACATATCAAACAGTTAGGCCTTGTCTGTGATTAACCTAGAGAAAGCAGCAGAGGCAGCTTGTAGTCGCACAGAACAAAAGGGGAGCCTCACTTGAACTGGCAGAGGAACAAAAACTCTATGCCAAAAGAAGAGTTTGTCTGTTACTCTGAAGTCAACATCAGATCCTGCAGGTATCCGCAAACATCAGCCAAAGTCAGCTGCTCATTCTGCAAACAGAAGCAACATTGGGAACAGAACAAAGCTGCACAACCTACATGTCTTGTTCCTTCCAGGACAAGGAACATCAACTTTACTAAAGATACGTCTTACGAAAAAGGAAAATAGATATTTAATAATAAGAGAAATTAGACTCTCATTTAATTTTCTAATTCTTAATTATTTGAGTAACTAAATAGGATTATGCAGAGATAGACCAGATAAATCTTTTTGTCAGAAGTATTCAGAATAAGGGATAACTAAGCAAAGGTAAACAGAACGAAAAGCACAGTTAAGGAAACAGATTCAGCAGAGTTCTGAAGTTTGATATCCAGGTATTATAAAAAATGAAATTCAAAAATACAATTACATGCTTTATTGTGCAGGAGTAGACAGATATATGAATGAATGATGCTAAAGCTGAAACTCCAGTACTTTGGCCACCTCATGTGAAGAGTTGATTCATTGGAAAAGACTCTGATGCTGGGAGGGATTGGGGGCAGGAGGAGAAGGGGACGACAGAGGATGAGATGGCTGGATGGCATCACTGACTCGATGGATGTGAGTTTGAGTGAACTCCGGGAGTTGGTGCTGGACAGGGAGGCCTGGCGTGCTGCGATTCATGGAGTCGCAAAGAGTTGGAAATGACTGAGTGACTGAACTGAACTGAGACAGATATAATTGAATATATTAAAATTTTACATGGAGATATTATTTTTCCAAAAAGTAGTTGGTATTGATATTACCAAAAAACTTGTCCTTAATCAAGAGGCTCATCAGGATTAAGGCTAATAATTATTGATTTCTTTACTAGAAGTACAGTTTGCTTCTTCTGATTACTCCCCACCCTAGGTAGATCTTCAGTGATAAGTGAAATTTGAATTTTCTTTTAAGACAGTTATAAATTTTAGTACAAATAACTATATTATACATTCATTAAAACACATTTACTAAACCATGACAGATGTAGGAAAGAGTTAAGTTTTAAGTCATTTTTAGGGGAAATGCATTACCAATTGCTTTTCTTCTTCATCCAGCATAAAATACAATTAGGAAAAAGGAATTAATGTTTCATAGTAATGTTTTGTCATTTTGTCCTATTATTGTAAACAAAATGGCAAATTTGGAGGTAGCCTTTACAATGCAGAAATGGTTGTGTGTGTGTGTGTGTGTGTGTTTTTAAAATTTTTATCTAACAATGGAGCACAGCTGATTAAAAATGTTATATTAGTTTCAGGTTTACAGCAAAGTGATTCAGTTATATATATACACATATATAAATATACACATATACTCTTTTTCAAATTCTTTTTCCATTTAGCTTATTACAGAATTGATCAGAATTCCTTGTGCTGTTGGTTATCTATCTTATATGTAGCAGTGTGTATATGTCAATCTCAAACTTTCAGTCTATCTCCTCCCTCCAACCACATACTGGTTCTCTAAGTCCATGAGGCTTGGAAATAACTGGTAATCAGATGTGGAGATAAAATTAAGCAAATGGTTAACAAATGATAGGTCTTCACGAAAGCAACTTTTCAGACTTTTGTGAATTCATATTTTTATATGGCTATACTGAAGAAGGACAGAGATGAACTAGTTATGGAATGATGTGCTATGATTGAGGAGACATTCATTCATACAGTTACTCATCTTTTACCACATGTGACTCTCCAGTCAACATTTTCCCCAACTCCCAGGGAACATCAGTTAAGCAACTCAGTGCCTCCATGACAGTCTTTTCAGACGGCTTCTACACTTCTTATCAAATGAATTCTGGTTATCTCTTCTGGTGCCTTTCCCCTACTAAACCTGGAGTTCCTCCAGGGCAAAAATAGGTCCCATTCCCCTTTGAAATTTCAGAAATTTAAATAGTGCTTTGGATACAGCAGGCACTTGAGTACTGGACAGGGTTGGATAAGAGAAAGAGGAAAGACAGACCAAGTGGTAAAATCCCAAGAAGCACGGATTAGTTGCTTTTCTCAAATTTCTGATAACTGCTTCTATTATTGTGGAAGAGTCACTGGCACTTAATTTCTTCAACTGAAGCTAACACAGGCTGCCTCAGAAGAGTCTGTGTTTGGCCTAAAGTGTTTTCTAGAACTTTGAATATTACTTCTCTTTGGGGTAAGCTTTCCCCACCCCACTTTCTAGTCAGACAGCAGCCCATAGTCTCACACCTGTCCAATTAAGTGACTGTCTGACCCCTGGAGGCAGGGGAAGGGGAGTGGGAAGAGTTCTGACTTGTAGCATTTGCAAATTTCTGTGGTGTAAATATTCTACCATGGCTGATTTCAAGGTGGCAACATGATGCCACTGCATGTGGAGGTATGAAGAGATTCTAGCAACTGCTTCTGACAGCTCTACCACAAATTGGAATGCATCAATTTATTTTTCTTTTACTAACTGTTCATTATGCTAGCATATTGTTTAAGAAAAAATTGCCACAGTCCATGGGGTCGCAAAGAGTCGCACATGACTGAAGCAACTTAGCACACATGCACATGGTGGACTTGACAGTTTTCGAAGGATAACCCATGTGTGTTCTCCTATTTGAATGCCATCTCACAGTATGGAACTGGAGCTGGTAACAGCTCCAGGTGGGCAGAACTGGAGTCACTGTCACAAGTTCATTAATGAAGCAAAGATTTTACCTGCAGAGTATATTCACTCTGCACCACTGCTACATAAAGACCTGGGTGGTCCCTCTCAGAACTGATCTTATCATCAAGTTAATCAAGAGACAGTCACTGGTATACTGGTATGCAGAAGTTTTATTCCAAAGTAGATTGAAGGAATTTAGCCACACTAACCTAAGCAGAGACATTACTTTGCCAACAAAGGTCCATCTAGTATAGTCAGGGCTATGGTTTTTCCAGTGGTCATGTATGGATGTGAGAGTTGGACTGTGAAGAAAGCTGAGCACCGAAGAATTGATGCTTTTGAACTGTGGTGTTAGAGAAGACTCTTGAGAGTCCCTTGGACTGTAAGGAGATCCAATCAGTCCATTCTAAATGGGGCTGGTGCACTGGGACGACCCAGAGGGATAGTAAGGGGAGGGAGGAGGGAGGGGTGTTCAGGATGGGGAACACGTGTATACCTGTGACGGATTCATGTTGATGTATGGCAAAACCAATACAATATTGTAAAGTAATTAACCTCCAATTAAATAAATTTATATTTAAAAAAAATAAAGGAGATCAGTCCTGGGTATTCTTTGGAAGGAATGATGCTAAAGCTGAAACTCCAGCACTTTGGCCACCTCATGTGAAGAGCTGACTCATTGGAGAAGACTCTGATGCTGGGAGGGATTGGGGGCAGGAGGAAAAGAGGACAGAGGATGCGATGGCTGGATGGCATCACCGACTCGATGGACATGAGTTTTAGTGAACTCCAGGAGTTGGTGATGGACAGGGAGGCCTGGCGTACTGCAATTCATGGGATCGCAAAGAGTTGGACACGACTGAGGGACTGAACTGAACTGAACTGAACCTAAGTCAACCACAATGTCAAAGATACACTCTGGATGCCAAATCATTGTTGGTTCCATACTCAGCAGGGGAGATAATACCTCCAGTGAACTTGTAGAAATTATATTTGTTAACATTTATGACCTTTTTATGTAGTTAAGATTCATTTTTGTCAGAGCTAGTCAACACCAGTCAAAATCTTTTTAGAGTAACTTGGAGTCAGAAAAACCATAATTCCTAAAGATATATGTACCCCATTGTTTTTTGCAGCACTGTTACAATAGCCAGGACATGGAAGCAACTTAAATGTCCACCAACAGAAGAATGGATAAAGAAAATGTGGCACGTATATACAATGGAATATTACTCAGCCAAAAAAGGAATGAAATGGTGCAATTTGCAGAGACATGAATGGACCCAATGACTGTCACAGAATGAAGTCAGAAAGCAAAAAACAAATACTGTATATTAACACACATATGTGGAATCTGGAAAAATGGTACAGATGAACCTATTTGCAAAGCAGAAATATATACACAGATGTAAAGAACAAATGTATGGACACCAAACGGGGAGAGACGGGATAGGATGAACTGGGAGATTGGGCTTGACATGTTTACACTGCTAGGCATAATACAGATAACTAATGAGAATGTACTGTATAGCACAGGGAGCTCTATTCAGTGCCCTGTGGTGACCTAAATGGGAAGGAAATACAAAAAAAGTGGGTATATATAATATATACACACACACACACACATAGAGTTGATTCACTTTGCTGTATAGCAGAAAATAACACAGTATTGTAAAGTAACTATACTCCAATACAAATTTAAAAATTAAAAAGAAAAAAGAAGTAAGCAACTATTCAGAAGACAGCTCTGCTCTCATGGAAATTGAGTCTATTTGACTGAAGGTTCCCTATAGGTCTTTTCTTAGGTTCTAATTTACATCTCCTTACTTTTATACCTATTGTGACATCTACCTGAAGTAGTCTACAAAGCCAACTCCTCTCTTGGAAAGACCTCCAACTTCATATGCTTTTTGTCTTCTTTGTTAATAGGAAATTCAGTGCAGAGGTTCTACTTGCATAGAACTCTTTAAAAAAGACAATTACTGAAACATAGATATAATGCCCATTATAAGACAGAATATGACTATAAAACTGGCATACCTGACTCTGTGAGGTTACGAGACTGTAAAGGGCAGAAGAGGCTTAATCCACAGCAGAGCAGTTGGTAAATAGGTATACAGTTTGCATACATTGATTAATATCAACATATCCAGGACAAGATGAAGAGCTCAGTTTTGGAGACAGGCTTCCTGGATGAGAATTCCAACTTTGTCTCATACTGGCTGTATGATGTTGTGAAAATCACTTAACCTCCCTTAGCTTCAGTTTCCTCATCCGTAAAATGGGAAGGCCTACTTTACAAGGGTTACTCTGAGAATAAATTGAGGAAATTCTCATAAAGCATTTTGAACAGTTTTTACAACATAATATACAATATGTTAGCTATCATTATTATAAACTAGATATACAGATGAAATAAGAATAGATTATTTTAGCAAGCAAATACCACGATGCTCAATTTCGCAGTCTTTGTGTAATATTCTGCTTCTGAAAGTAGTTCAAACCAGTGGTTTGGATTGTCTTTGCAAAATATCATTATGATGGGAGTGGATTTAGGATAAAATATATCTGAAAATGTGCTTCACTCAAACCATGCAAGTCTGTTATTCCTTGTTCATAAAAAAAGACTACAGGAAGATTTGTAACCAATATCTTTGTCTTTAGATTTTTACCTTCCCAACACACTTTTCATGTTGATATTATAATTTTTCTACTTCACACATAACTTATATTTCTATTTTCCCCACACTATGAATTTTGCTTACAGAAGAAAGAAAATTAACTCATTAGCATGTTTTATAATGCCCCCATAGTCTGGCCTTAGCTAATGTTTCTAACTTCTGTTTCATTACTTCCCATTACAAATTTGATACCTTGCCTGGCTTGATTATCCACCTAATTTATGATGGATTTTAGTTTGCTCATTCATTCATTTACCCATTTCACTCAAATATGTGTCAGAGACCTTGCTAGGTGCTAGGAATTAGAGATTAAAACAATGCATAGGCTTAGCTCTTAAGAGTTCATAATCTAATAAAAAAGGTATGTAAATAACTTCCCATAAAAACTGTAATGGATGCAAAATCTGTACACAGGTGATTTACCTGTAAAAATTCCCATTTGAATTCTTAAAAACAAGTAATGGTGTTTGTCTGAGGAGGCAGAAAAATGTTTTATAGAAAAGATGAACTTTATTTTTGGTGTTAGGTGATCAGGAGATTAAGCATTTAATGGGAAGATAATGGAAAATGTTTCCCAGGAAAGAAAATTGAATAAAGCCATGACTATATGAAATTACCTATAATATCTAAGGAAAGTAAGTATTTTGTAGTTTGCTTGTACTTTGATGTATGTTGGTGGAAAAATGTGAAGACTGTAAAGAATCTTGTAGGCAGACCCAGAAAGGTTGCATATGCTATAAATGAGGAAGGTGTCTTCTCTTTTTGCTTTATTTTCCCAGCAAGTGTTCCCCTCCCTCTTGTTACTTTAACAAACCTTGTTGTCATCGTTGTCATGAAGCAAGTATCTGATCCAGGTCTGGCCAAGCCAGGGGACAGAGACTCAAATGATATGCACTTTCAGAAGCAGGGCCAGGGTTAAACCTTCCCTGAGACTGACATTTGAAGAAAGAAGTGTACTTTTTCTGCTGGGTGGCCTGTGGTTTAGGGATCTGCTATGTGGAGAAGGCTTGCTTGCATTTTTAGAGAATGAGCCCAGTAGTCTTCAAAGAAGAGTAAGCAGAGATGGGATATACAGACATATCTTGTTTTATTGGGCTTTGCTTTGTTGAGTTTTATAGATATTACTATTATTTTTAACAAATTGAAGGTCTGTGGCAACTCTGTGTTGTTAGATGATGGTTAGCATTTTTTAGTAATTAAATATTTCTTTTAATCTTTATTTGTTTTATGCCATGTGCAGCACGTGGGATCTTAGTTCCCCAACCAGGGATGGAACCTGGGCGCTCTGCATTGGGAGCATGAGTCTTAACCACTGGAATGCCAGGGACATCCCAGTAGTAAAGTATTTTAAAATTAAGGTATGGATACTGATTTTTTAAAGACATACTGCCATTGCATATTGAACAGACTGTAGTATAATATAAACATACTTATGTATGCACTTGGGAAACAAAAAAATTTGTGTGACTTGCTTCATTGCAATATTCACTTTACTGCAGTGGTGTGGAACTGAATTTACATATGCCTGTCAACAGGAGACTGAGTCTTAGAGATGCTGAATTTCTGTCCCAGTCCTTGAGGCCATGGTTCCTGGTGTATTTCTTTCACTTCCACAGGTGACCATCAACATCTCAGCCATATGAATCACTTGGTTTAAGGAAGTTTGGAAGTCCCAGCCATGGCAATCAGAGAAGAAAAAGAAATATAAGGAATCCAGATTGGAAGTAAAATGGTCACTTTCGGCGATGACATGATATTGCACATAGAAAATCCTAAAGATGCCATCAGAAAACTACTATAGCTAAATCAATGAATTTAGTAAAGTCACAGGATACAAAATTACTATGCAGAAATCCCTTGCATTTCCATAAACTAACAACAAAAAATCAGAAGGAGAAACTAAGGAAACAGTCCTGTTCATCAATGCAACAGAAAGAATAGAATACCTAGGAATAAAACCTACCTAAGGAGACAAAAGACGTGTATGGAGAAAACTATGAGATACTGATGAACAAAATCAAAGATGATATAAACAGATGGAGAGATATATCATGTTCTTGGATTTGAAGAATCAATATTGTGAAAATGACTATACTACCCAAAGCAATCTACAGATTTAATGCAATCCCTATAAAATTACCAATGGCATTTTTCATAGAACTAGAAAACTTTTTTTTTTTTTTTTTTTACAATTTGTATGGTAACATAAGAGACCCCGAATAGCCAAAGTAATCGTGAGAAAGAAAAATGGAGCTAGAGGAATCACATTCCCTGACTTCAGACTATACTGCAGAGCTATAATTATCAAGATAGCATGATACTGGCAAAAAAGCAGAAATACAGATCAATGGAATAGGATAAAGCCCAGAGATAAACTCACACACCTGTGGTGACCTTATCTTTAACAACGGAGGCAAAAATACACAATGGAGAAAAGACAGCGTCTTCAGTAAGTGGTGCTGGGAAAACTGGACAGCTACATGTAAAAGAATGAAATTACAACACTTCCTAATACCATACCAAAAATAAATTCAAAATGGATTAAAGACCTAAATGAAAGGCTAGATACTATAAAACTCTTAGAGGAAAACAGGCAGAATACTCTTTAACATAAATTGAGCAAGATCCTTTCTGATCCACTTCCTACAGTAATAAAAATAAACAAGTGGGACCTAATTAAACTCAAAAGCTTTAGCAGAGCAAAGGCAGTCATAAACAAGATGAAAAGATAACCCTCAGACTAGGAGAAAGTATCTGCAAATAAAGCTACTGACAAAGCATTAATCTTCAAAATACAAAAGCTCCTCAAGCAGCTCAAAATCAGAAAAACAAACAAGCAAATCAAAAAGTGAGTAGAAGACTTAAACAGACATTTCTCCAAAGAAGACATACAGAGGGCCAGCAAACACACGGAAAGATGTTCAACACTGCTCATTATTTGAGAAATGCAAATCAAAACTACAATGAAGTATCACCTCACATTGGTCAGAATGGCTATCATCAAAAAATCTGCAAACAATAAATGCTGGAGAGGGTGTGGAGAAAAGGGAACCCTCGTGTACTGTTGGTGGGAATGTAAATTTATACAGCTATTATAGGGAACAGTATGGAGGTTCCTTAAAAAACAAAAAATACCATATGACCTTGCAATCCCACTACTAGGCATATACCCTCAGAAAAACATAATTGAAAAAAACACACGTACCCCAATGTTCACTGCAGGACTATTTACAATAGCCAGGACATGGAAGCAATCTAAATGTCCACTGACAGATGAATGGATAAAAAGATGTGGTACATATACACAGTGGAATATTACTCAGCCACAAAAAGGAATGAAACTCAATCCTTTACAGGGATGTGGATGAACCTACAGTCTGTCATACAAAGTGAAGTAAGTCAGAAAGAGAAAAACAAATATCACATATTAATGTGTATATATGGAATCTAGAAAAATGGTGCTGATGAACCTGTTTACAGGGTAGGAATAGAGACAGAGATGGAGAGAATGGATTTGCGGACACAGTAGGGGAAGGAGAGGGTGGCATGAATTGAGAGAGTAGCACTGAGACATATACACTGCCATATTTACACTATCTGTAAAACAGACAGCCAGTGGGAAGCTGCTATATATAGCCCAGGGAGCTCAGCTCGGTGCTGTGATGACCGAGAGGGTGTGAAGGTGATCCTCGTTGTGATACTGCAGGAACTAACAGAACATTGTAAAGCAACTGGACTCTAATTAAAATAAATAAGCAAAAAACGGTACAAGGAAGTTTGAATTGTGCACCTGTCATGTACACAATGAAGTGAAACAGTCCTAATCTAATCTGCCACACCAAGAACTCTGCTGCACATGGTAAGGCAAAGGGAGCTAGAGAAAAATTTGCTGTAACATATTTCATTGCATTCTAGTGTATTTGCTCATCTGTATCCCCTGCTAGATTCTAGGTTTCTTAAAAATTTTCTCATTCATCTTTGAAAAACTCTCAGTGGCTAACGTAATTCTTCATAAAAAACTTGGTATTTGATATGTATTACTCCGTGATTATGGGTTTTCCAGGTGGAGCTAGTGGTAAAGAATTTGCCTGCTACTGCAGGAGACACACGAGATGCGGGTTCGACTCCTGGGATGGGAAGATCCCCTGGAGGAGGAAACGGCAACCCATCCACAGCTCTTGCCTGGGAAATCCCATGGACAGAGGAGCCTGGAAGGCTACAATCCACGGGGCCACAAAGAACTGGACATGACTGAGCACGTGTGCATGCACACACAAGTGTGATTAATTATGGAGATAAGAGAAGCATCTTACCATAATAAAATCCCTCTGTTATCATCCAAACAGATTCCCTCAAAATGTGAACTGTGAAACTAGAGAAAAGATCAAAAGGCAGAATATATCCCAGCTTCTTCTGGGGTACCTAATTTTGATTACATATCTATTTGGTTTCTTTTAATCTTTAGACATAAAGGACAATGATTATTTTCAAATATATGTAAGAAAGCCTGAGACACACACAGCTAGAGGAGTTAAGACTAACATCTCCTCTTCCTGCATGCATTTCTATTTCCTCCTGGTTTAGCTGGCACCTGACAGTCCAGGGGAGAAAACATTTCAAGCGCCTTTTTCATCCCAATGTTTAGAAATGCTGATCAAACTAACTTCTTTTGTAGCTATTCTTGTGGCAAGATAATCTATCCCTTTAGGTTTTGTTGCCTATTTAAAAACACCAGGTTCAAAACTATTTTTTTTAACCATGTCATTAAATTATATTTTTGTCAACTGAAAAATAGCATGCAGCCTGAGTTAAATCCTGTGAGATAGGGAATTCCAGTCTGCACGGATTTGTAGGTGTTCGGATTGGATTTCCAGTTTACCTGTCGGAAATGATATGCTCTCTCTCCTGAGCTACTGTGAGTAGCTTCTGGAATCAAACATGTCAGGGAAAACAATACTCTTTTCTATATTGTGCTTCTAGTATTGAGAGTGATCTTTATAATTTTTAACTGTTTTTCCAGGTAATTGCGTCGAGTTTAAGACAGATCTGGATGCAGTATATAGAGTCAACCGAGAAAACGTTGCGGGAGATGTAGAGTGGCATTACCTTAGGCATCCTGTGACATTGTAGAATATATCAAAATCAAGCAAACCATTTGCTTTGGGGTAGTCTCCTTCTGGCCACCCCGAAAAGGGGATGATGATATTCTCAGTGAGGATAAGCAAGGCTTCTGTTATCATGAGATTCTTAAGTTTGTCATTAGAGGATAAATTCCACAGCAAACCTAGAAAAGTAAAGAGTACCATCAAAACAGTGCAGGGCTAGGTCAAAATGACTGCTGAAAAGGTCAGTTAAGACCATCACCCTTAGATCCATGGCTGGTTATATGAAAAAAAAAAAAAACAAAACCAAGGCGGGGGAGATGGTCCTTTTCCCAAGGGAAAGAACCTGTTTAGACATCGTTAGATGCCAACGGAAGCTGTCCCATAAGAAAAATTAAAATATATATAAAACAAAGATAACTTAAAATGTGAAACTACACATATTTAAATTAATCAGGAACATAAATGAATGCCAAAAATTGTTATTACTAGTCTCTTAAAAGATCCTACCACAAAGCTGACCTCATTAGGATAATAAATTTTAGGCTCATCAACAGGAAAGCTTGAAATAATCCTACTGTAATTAGGAGTTCAACATTTTAAGACTCATATTTTTCTCCCTTAGATACATATCTAAGAATATCTCTGCCTGCCTCTGCTTCCCTACTACCCACAACTCCCACCTGACATTCACTTTCCGATAACAGCAGGAAAAGCCTGTAGAAAGCCTTTGCCTATGCCTGTCAAGAGTAGGCTGATCAATATCACCAATGAATATTTATTAACTCCTACCCAGTGGTAAACATTATGTCCTCCCAGAATTTATGCTAGCTCTGCTGCTGCTGCTAAGTTGCTTCAGTTGTGTCTGACTCTGTGTGACCCCATAGATGGCAGCCCACCAGGCTCCTCTGTCCCTGGGATTCACTAGGCAAGAATACTGGAGTGGGTTGCCATTTCCTTCTCCAATGCATGCACGCACGCTAAGTCGCTTCTGTTGTGTCTGACTCTGTGTGACCCCGCGGACAGCAGCCCACCAGGCTCCCTTGTCCACGGGATTCTCTAGGCAAGAATACTGGAGTGGGCTGCCATTTCCTTCTCCAATGCATGCACGCACGCTAAGTCGCTTCTGTTGTGTCTGACTCTGTGTGACCCCGTGGACAGCAGCCCACCAGGCTCCCTTGTCCACGGGATTCTCTAGGCAAGAATACTGGAGTGGGCTGCCATTTCCTTCTCCAATGCATGCACGCACGCTAAGTCGCTTCTGTTGTGTCTGACTCTGTGTGACCCCGTGGACAGCAGCCCACCAGGCTCCCTTGTCCACGGGATTCTCTAGGCAAGAATACTGGAGTGGGCTGCCATTTCCTTCTCCAATGCATGCACGCACGCTAAGTCGCTTCTGTTGTGTCTGACTCTGTGTGACCCCGTGGACAGCAGCCCACCAGGCTCCCTTGTCCACGGGATTCTCTAGGCAAGAATACTGGAGTGGGCTGCCATTTCCTTCTCCAATGCATGCACGCACGCTAAGTCGCTTCTGTTGTGTCTGACTCTGTGTGACCCCGTGGACAGCAGCCCACCAGGCTCCCTTGTCCACGGGATTCTCTAGGCAAGAATACTGGAGTGGGCTGCCATTTCCTTCTCCAATGCATGCACGCACGCTAAGTCGCTTCTGTTGTGTCTGACTCTGTGTGACCCCGTGGACAGCAGCCCACCAGGCTCCCTTGTCCACGGGATTCTCTAGGCAAGAATACTGGAGTGGGCTGCCATTTCCTTCTCCAATGCATGCACGCACGCTAAGTCGCTTCTGTTGTGTCTGACTCTGTGTGACCCCGTGGACAGCAGCCCACCAGGCTCCCTTGTCCACGGGATTCTCTAGGCAAGAATACTGGAGTGGGCTGCCATTTCCTTCTCTGATGCTAGCACTACCTCATCTTACATTACAGTTTGGCAGAGAAGGAGAGATAAGAGTATTTATTCTACTTGCCCACTTGCAGGGGCTAAGCATTGGTCTAAGATTGGTACCACATTTACTCACTTAACTTTCCTGTCCTCTTGAATCCCCTCAACCCTCAATTAAAAAGAAAGGCCGTATCAGCCAACTCAGGAAGAAATTAAGATAACAGAATGCTGTACTTCCCAGGACATCCACAGGGACTGAAGCTGGATATTGAGAGAGAATACAAAGTTGCAGGTATTTACATTTAGGATTTGTTTTTCTCACAAATTTGGTGCTCAAATACCTCTGATTCAGTGGAAGGACTATATACCTACTGCTTGCTATTCCAGTGACTCCCAGCAGGTGTCAAGTCCCTTTGCCATCATTCATTCTTCAGTAAATTACTATAATTCACCATCATCCAAGAAAGCGGAAAGAGAAAGGGGACAGAAAGAGAATTTTCTTCCTATTCATACCCCACTGCCCAGCCAGTAATTCTTACTTCTTAAATTTATTGCTTTGTCTGCATGAAGAACAGAGAAGTATAGATATACAGGGCAGTCCACTTTATGAATAAAGCAAACATGTTGGTCTCAGCTAAATTATGTGGTGATATTACCTCCCCTGATATTAATGACAGAAATACTAGTCTGTGATTAAAGCTTAGTAGTTAATCAACCATACTTGTATCTGGCCCTTCAATTAGAGCATTCTAGGCCTGATGTAGTCTTTTGGGGCTTAAACAGTTTACTTAGCTGTGTACAAGTAACTAATTTTCATTTAAATCATCAAATATCCACCACAGCTTACACCTAGCTTCCATTAGACAAAGCAATGTGGGGTCTAGTGTTTCATGAGGACCAGAATTCTGGCTGATGAGGCCTCTTCCTGATTAAACTTGCATTTGGGGTTAGCAGTGGCACTCAGCCACAGGTTTGGCAACACAATGACTTCATTGGTCACACCTCATATTAAGAGGCCCTGGAAACAGAGAGACAGAATAAAATTCCAGAAAACTCCTAAGGTGGCTGAAAACAACTGAAAGGCAGATCTGAGGTTGAGTTTTGGTTACTAAGCTACAAAAGAAAGCTGAAGAAAAAAAGAGAGAAAAGGAAAATAAAAGCTTCCTGTTCTAAATAAGCAAACAAATTAACAGTCTCTGCCTGCCAGAAGCTTAAAAATGTGAAGCATAATGGCATTTCCTCTCTTTAAAAAGGACCACACAGAGCACTCAAAGGAAAAGTATACCTTACAATAAAAACCAGAGGATTAATTTGAACAAAGGGAATGGAATTTTCTTCCAACAGTCAATGTCCTTTGTAGTTTGGCATACTATATTATTACTACAGAAGTATATGGTTTGGGGAGTTTCAGTATAATTTGTGAATTTTTAACATAAGATATTGTACAGAAATGTTATGCTTGCCAAATTTCTGTATGATACAAAGCTAGGAAAGAGCTTAAATGTTCACTAGAGATTCAGGATTGTACATCCTTACACACAACATCACACACACACACACAAAATCAGTAAATGACCAATTACCAATACAGGACAAAGGTTAACTATCATTAATATACAAAGTTCTTATAAATCTTTAAAAATTAAATTATTAGTAGAAAAATTAACCCAAAGCTCAGTTGTGTAGAGCCAAAGAGTCATGACTCTTTGCAACCCCACGGACTATACAATCCATGGAATTCTTCAGGCCAGAATACTGGAGTGGGTAGCCTTTTTCTTCTCCAGGGGATCTTCCCAACCAGGTATTGAACCCAAGTCTCCTGTATTGCAGGCGGATTCTTTACCAGCTGAGCCACAAGGGAAGCCCAACCCAAAGCGAAAAGTGTCTAATACATATAAGAATGCAGGCTCTCTAGTAACTAAAAAAAATGCATTTTAACAACTACATATCATTTTCTGTGGCTACAGGAGGCAAAACCAGAGTAATAAGTGGAAATTCTGAGGAAGATTTTGGCTCAGTGAAAGCATAAACTTCTAAAAGAACTTTGAAGGAAACAGAAAGATCTGCTTGTAAGATCCAGTATTATCCCTGGAGCCAACAAAAATGAGCTCATCTTTTATGAAAATATCAACAAGGTGCTTTATCTCAAAACTAGAATGTTAGAAGAGACTAGCAGCAGCAGCAGCAGCAGTGGCAAATTAGAATCATGTAATCTTGGGCCACACCTGAAATTTTTTTTAGGCATACTCCTAAAAAATTTGACTAAGCCTGACTCTCAGGATAGATTCCAGGAATTTACATTTTAAAAATGATTCACAGTTTTGGCGTTGGGAAAGTAATGGTTCAGATGACCCTGAATAGATGTCCCTTTCAACGATTACATTCTGTATTCCCCGATACTGCATTACATTGGGGGTTTAGATTTTCATTTGCTTTAACTTCCAGTCAGTTTATTCATAGTACCTTAATTTCTATTATTACAGTTCTTTATTGTAGGTGTACTGTCTGTAATTTTCTGTCACTAAGCTCTCTTTCTAGCCAAAAATAAAGGAACAGGATTCTGGTAAGGGGTATAATTTGAACAATTAGCAATTTTAAGTGAGAGAATGATAACTTGCATTATTGAGAAACTTATTGCCAACTGATATTTATACAATATAGTTACTGAATAAAGGGATCTAATAGATATTAAACCCCAGCTTTATTAATATTGCCCTTAGGACCAGAAATAAAGTTAACCAAATCTGTATAATGTTAATAGCAAAACTTATAAATTTTATGATTAAATCTTCAAGGAGCAGCAGGAGGAGAAGTGATTCTTTTTAAATTTATATTTCAAATGATCACAGAATAGGGGGAATGTGTTTCTGTAATTTCCCTTACATGGGTCATTCCTTCTTTAACCTAACTTTTGTAAAACTTATCAGGAATATCATATTATAACAAAGGTCATTTATTTGAAAATAAATCTCAAGAGAAAGAAATTCAAGAAGGCAAAATGGTTGTCTGAGGAGGATTTACAAAAAGCTGAGGAAAGAAGAGAAGTGAAAGGCAAGAGAGAAAGGGAAAGATATACCCTACTGAATGCAGAGCTCCAAAGAATAGCGAGGAGAGATAAGAAAGCCTTCTTAAGTGGACAATGGAAAGAAATAGAGGAAAACAATAGAATGGGAAAGACTAGAGATCTCTTAAAAAAAATCAGAGATATCATGGGAACATTTCATGCAAAGATAGGCAAAATAAAGAACAGAAATTTGAGGACCTAACTGAAGCAGAAGATATTAAGAAGAGTTGGCAAGAGTACACAGAATGGTACAAAAAAGGTGTTAATGACCTGGATAACCAAGATGGTGTGGTCATCTCACCTAGAGCCAAACATCCTGGAGTGTGAAGTCAAGTAGGCCTTAGGAAGCATCACTACCAAAAAAGCTACTGGAGGTGATGGAGTATCAGCTGAACTATTCCTAATCCTAAAAGATGATGCTGTTAAAGTGCTGCCCTCAATATGCCAGCATATTTGGAAAACTCAGCAGTGGCCACGGGACTAGAAAAGGACAGTTTTCATTCCAATCCCAAAGAAGGGCAATGCCAAAGAATGTTCAAACTACTGTACAAATGCACTTATTTCACATGCTAGTAAGGTAATGTTCAAAATCCTTTAAGCCAGACTTTTAACAGTATGTGGAGTGAGAATTTCCAGATGTTCAAACTGGATTTAGAAAAGGCAGAGGAACCAGAGATCAAATTGCCGACATCTGCTGGATCACAGAAAAAGCAAGAATTTGAAAAACATCTTCTGCTTCCNGTAATGTTCAAAATCCTTTAAGCCAGACTTTTAACAGTATGTGGAGTGAGAATTTCCAGATGTTCAAACTGGATTTAGAAAAGGCAGAGGAACCAGAGATCAAATTGCCGACATCTGCTGGATCACAGAAAAAGCAAGAATTTGAAAAACATCTTCTGCTTCCTTGACTATGCCAAAGCCTCTGACTGTGTGGATCACAATAAACTGTGGAAAATTCTTCAAGAGATGGGAATACTAGACCACCTTACCTGCCTCCTGAGAAACCTGTATGTAGGTCAAGAAGCAACAGTTAGAACTGAACATGGAATAATGGACTGGTTCCAAATTGGGAAAGGAGTATGTCAAGGCTGTATATGGTCACCCTGCTTATTTAAATTCTATGCGGAGTACATCATACAAAATGCCAGGCTGGATGAATGACAAACTGGAATCAAGACTGCTGGGGAAAATATCAATAACCTCAGATATGCAGATGACACCACTCTCATCGTAGAAAGTGAAGAGGAATGAAAGAGAGTGAAAAAGCTGGCTTAAAACTCAACATTCAGATAACTAAGATCATGGCATCTGGTCTCATCAGTCCATGGCAAACAGATGGGGAAAAAAAGGAAACAGTGACAGACTTATTTTCATGGGCTCCAAAATCACTGCGGATTGTGACTGCAGCCATGAAATTAAAAGACACTCACTCCTTGGAAGAAAAGCTGTGACAAACCTAGACAGCATATTGAAAAGCAGAGACATCACTTTGCTGACAAAGTCAAAGCTTTGGTTCTTCCAGTAGTCATGTAGGGATGTGAGAGTTGGACCATAAAGAAGTTTGTGTGCTGAAGAATTGATGCTTTCTACCTGTAGGACTGGAGAAGACTCTTGAGAGTCCCTTGGACAGCAAGGAGATCAAACTAGTCAATCCTAAAGGAAATCAACCCTGAATATTCACTGGAAGAACTGATGTTAAAACTGAAGCCAGTACCTGATGCGAAGAGCTGACTCATTGGAAAAGATTCTGATGCTGAGAAAGATTGAAGGCAAGAGGAGATGGGGGCAACAGAGGATGAGATGGTTGGATGGCATCACCAACTCAATGGAGATGATTTTGAGCAAATTCCAGGAGATAGTCAATTGCTGCCAAAGGGAGCAACTTTGGACACTTTGATACAGCAAAACACTCAGATAATACTGGACTCACATCTAGGCTTTGTTGTTTTCCTAGCTGTGCAACATTGGGCAACTCATGTAACCCCCTGAGTCTTATACTAGTCATATGTAAACAGTCACTAATACCATACCTTATGGAGCTGTCAGGAAGAACAGAGGTAAAAAATGGAAAGTTCAAGGTTATCACCAGGTATAGATGTTAAGGAATCTGCCTATAATGCTGGAGACTCGGGTTTGATCCCTGGTTTGGGAATGATTCTCTTGACAAACGGAATGGCTACCCACTCCAGTATTGCCTGAAGGTTTCTATGCACAGAGGAATCTGCTAACCTACAGTCCATGGGATTGCAAACAGTCAGATATGACTGGGCCCATAATAGAGGCTCAAAAAAAAAAAAAGATGTTTACAAAACAGACAAGATTCATATATATGGCTACTCACTTTATGTTTCTAAACAAGGATATAAACATGTCTAAGTTAAGTTAACAACTTATTTTTGAGGCCCACAAAGCACTTATTTAGTATTTCTATTAATAGAGCTAAAGGAAGTTATTTAGTAGTGTGACTCACTCAGTCGTGTCTGACTCTTTGGGACCCCATGCAGAGTATCTCACCAGGCTTCTCTGTCCATGGAATTCTCCAGGCAAGAACACTGGAGTGGGTTGCCTTTCCCTTCTCCAGGAGATCTTCCTGACTCAGGATCCAAACCCAGGTCTCCTGCATTGCAGGCAGATTCTTTACCAACTGAGCCACCAGGGAAGCCCGTTACTTAGTAGGATTCGTATCAAACATTCAAGTATCAATTCAGTTAAATGAATATGTAACGAGCACTTGCTGGTAGGGATGTTTGGCTTATACTAGAAACTCTGAGAATTGCACAAATTCCATTTATCAGCTCTGTAGATTATCTAAAGAAGACTGAATGATTTATATTGCATCAATACCACAGAATATTCTCTGTTCTTAGTTTCTTTCTTCCTACCCAAAAGAAGAGGAAGTTCACAAACAACAGATTACTTCCTTTACAAACACTTCCTCCTAAGTTTTCTGGCTATCATGTACTCTAACCTTGATCACTTTATTACTGAAGATTCCTCTGGATGAACAGCAGCTTCTTTGCTCTACTAGTGATTTTCACTATGCTGGGAATAACTTTCATTCTCTTTCAAAACACTAGTCCAAAGTCTACACCTCTCTTAAGGTCCACAATGAAACATCTCCTTCATGAAGTCCTTTCTGACTGTGTATGTGTCTGATTCTCTTCTGTGTTCACTACTATAGTTTAACGAAGAAAATATTAGGTTCTAAACGTGAGGCTTTTTTTTTGTGTGTGTGTGTGTGTGTTTTTTAAGGCCAACCATTGTATAATTGTTCATGCTTTAGCAGATGGAAAATAAAATTCACAACCTCTCTAGTCTGTGATGTGCCTTGCTTGACACTTGAAGGCTGCTCTCTAAATGCTGGCTGAATGAATGAATGAATAAGTGAGATTACTCTTAATTTCTGAGGTACTTTAAGTTACGGATATGAAAGGAAATCTCTCATAGGATATGACAGCGTGCTGGCATGAGGGTAGTATGCTGCAACTGTTCATATAGTTTTATACAATTACAAAACTTCATGTAGTTTTACAAAATTTAACTATATCAAGATAGAAAAATGTGATATTTTGAGATACAAATGGGTAAAGAAGATATAATGACAACATTTTTATAGGAAAAAAGACAACTGTTGTATAATAAAAGATAGCCGAAGTGCAACAGATATTCAGTTCAGTTTAAACAATATTTATGGAGCACCTCTTTTAGGTAAGTATGAACACTGTCAACTATATCACTAAGAAAAACTTTTATATATTAAAAAGGGTTAACTTCTTTGGACTTAACTTCTTCACCTGTAAAACTGAGATTTAGTAACCAATACCTCAAAATACCTCAAAACTAAGGTTTTTGTGAGAATAAATTAAAAATTTCTACTGCCTAGGACACTGAAGATACTTAAAAGTTTCCCCAAGATAATACTACTAATGATTATACTCAGTAATGGTTTCTTACTTTCTTTGTAATGAGTTCAGGGAGCTTCAGCAGAGAGCTGATGAATCATTTTCAACAAGTTATTTTCTACCATATGCATTATTCCTTTAAACAAAATTAAGCCACATTTCTCCATGCTTCAAGAATTATTAAAAGCATTACTTTATTTCTGATTATTTTAGCTTTCCAATCCACACACAGAAAAGAGATATTCATTTTTCCAAATCAGTATTTAAATAGAAATAGGAAATGGAGAACTGAAAAACATATCTAGTCATGTTTTCTTTTTAGGAGGTCAAAGGGCAAGGAAGTTAGGAAGCTGGTATTGACAGGGGTCTAGGTGATGAAAGGTGCATAGAATTTTTAATTAAAACACATCTGGCTGGGGTGCACTATGCTACCCCTGTTAATAGTAAACATTACCTGTTATTTGTTTCTTAGTCTCCAAGTCTCTGGTTTGCTTTAACACCTGAAGCAGCCGAGGCACTCCACTGAGTTCAGCTACCTCCAATTTATTGTCATTATCTTCAAACACCAAGTTTCTCAAGGCCCCACACACGGCTCGCTGGATATCTTCATTCTGAACTTTTAGGAGCTGTAGAAGCTTGGGGATGCCATGAAGCTGATAAACCTGCGAAGTAGATGCATAATTCAGATACTTATTAATTTTTTTTTGATAGGAAGATATTCAATGTAATATGAACGAACAGATGAAGTTCACTGAATTTGCTGATAACTGCCACCAATTAATGTGTGGTGCAACCTGACACTCCAGTGTACAACACACCCCAGCTGTAAGGCAGTAACTCTCATCAAGGGCTCAGGATAAATCTGCTTAGTTAAGACTGAAACCTAGGAAAAAACTGAAGGGCAAAGTTAAGCGATAAAGGCTGAATAAATGATAGTTAAGTGGATGTTGTTGCTGTTTAATCAGTCATGTCTAACTCTTGGGACCCCGGGGGACTGTAGCCCACCAGGGTCCTCTGTCCAAGGGATTTTCTAGGCAAGAATACTAGAGTGGGTTGCCATTTCCTTCTCCAGGGGGTCTTCCTGACCCAGGGACTGAACCTGAGCCTCCTGCATTGTATGCAGATTCTTTACCACTGAGCCACCTGGGAAGCCCACTTAAGGGGACAGAAAAGCCTTAATCACAATAAAGATGAAGAGAAGTAGGAATCCAAGAAATAGAGAAAGCTTTATGGAAGAATACCATATGACATGAGTTTGTTTTCCAGGAAGGAGCTATACAGTCAATATATACAATAGAAATCACTTCCATCAGTAGTAGAAATAAAAATTCATTTTTCATTCACCATGGCAATTGTAGTAGCAATTCAAAACCAACCCTAGATGCAAGTTTTTGTTTTTGAGATATAAATGACATAACATTTATGTTAGTTTCAGGTGTAGAACATAATGATTCAATATCTGTATATAATAAGTCTATTACCACCACACATAATTGGACTTCCCTGGTGGCTCAATTGTTAAAGAATCCACCTGCAATGTGGAAGACCTGGGTTCCATGCCTGGGTTGGGAAGATCTCCTGGAGAAGGGAACTCCAGTATTCTGGCCTGGAGAATTCCACGGACAGAGAAGCTTGGCAGGCTACACAGTTTATGGGTTGCAAAGAGACAGACACGACTGAACAACTTTCACTTTCACCACACATAGTCACAAATTTTTTTTCTTGTAATAAGAACTCTTAAGATCTGTTTTCTTAGCAACTTTCTATTGTTACCATGCTGTACATTACATTCCCATGAAATTTATTTTATAATTAGAAGAATGAAAGCTATTTGTATAATCGTTTTGTCTATCTAAAAACATTTAAATAAGTTATGGAAGCATTTAAAGTAAATAATGTAACTTTATAATTTTTAATATGCTATTTAAAAAATATTTCTTCTATACAAATATGCAAGAAAGGGCATGCTATTGGAGAAGGGATCTGAAGGTAAGAACTAGGAAGAAAAAAGACAAAAAGATGGCTTTGATTCTGAAACCTAAGGCTATTTAAGAAGAGGCCAAACAATGACATTCTGAACAAGGTGACTTTGTGTTTTCGGCTGCAAACATTGAAAGAAATCAGGAGGTGGATGCAGTATTGCTGAAGAGAAATGTTAAGTTACAGACTGAGGGCTTGCTTTCTCAGAGGCTTCCACTAGCATCTGATTAAAACTTTTGAGTCGGTAAGACCTTTTGGTAAGGATCTCAGGCATTTTTACTGTCTTAATGCAGACATTTATAGGAATTAAGTTGCTGCGAATACATTTCCCCTTAGGATAAAGTTCATCACTTTATGAATGATGTCCTAACTGCACAACAGTTTCCAAACAGAAGAGACCTGCACCCTTGGCTCAGTGGCGCATTTCACATTTTCTATGTATCTGATAGGCAGATAAATAGAATTTAAGACACTGTCTTCCAGTCTAACGTCTTCCTTTGTCAGGACTGGGGAGAGATTAGCAAGTCAGGAATAAAAGTCAAGGTTGTGAGATAATCTAGTAAAAATAATAACCACAATAATAATAAAACAAAAGTAACTCTTCTTCCTACTTCTATCATTAAGAGGTATTGGCATAGTATTAAAAATTTTATATATTAATATAAACATTATCTAAGCAATAGCTTGCAAGAATCTTAAAAGGAAAGTACTCTTTGGATCCCTTTAAGGCAATAAAGAACACTTCCACTTTTGACTCCCTTCAGAGGGAAGAGACAACTGGGAGACTGGCTATAGCAAATTTGTTGGGCTATATCTAAAATCATTCTCATCTGTTCATAAGAAAATGCTAATGATAGCTATCAATTAGATCTGGTCCAGCAGATCATCTATTTGATCATTTAATTCAAAAGCAGAAAGGCAAACCTTACTTGAAAACAGTCGATAACGCTTATGTATCCCTAATTCTGTCAATAGTTAGGTTTTATGATGGCTGAATTCCTATTCTATAAACTCCTTAAATGGTAGATTGACTATGGAAATATTTCATTTCTTAATTTATAACTTACAAGTTGCCTTCTTCAAAATATAATGTGAAATGGCTTACTGGCCAAATTTCATTTCTACCTGTGATGATAGCATGTGTCAGAAGTGGCTAGTGGAAACCTCCACTGCCTTGTCTGGGTGGCATGAATGGCTGGCTTCTGCTTACATCCCTCTGACCCATTCCATTACCCTGTCACCTTTATCCCCTTGGCTTGCAGCACTTGCTCCAGTCTAGAAAGAAGAAACTTTGGACACACCATACTCGGATAAATGCTGAGATCTAGCTATAGCTTTGCTCACTGGAGAATGTGCCTCTCTAGTGTTTGGTACCTACCTCACATTTAAAAATAGATTTTAGCTATTTTTACCCATTTTATCAATTAAATGAATATAAATCATATTAAGTACAAGAAGTTGATGACATTCTGTGTATTGCCTATAACTTGGACAGCTGGTAATGACTCCTATACATACTTGTTGTTTAGTTGCTAAGTTGTGTTGACTCTTTGTGACCCCATGAACTGCAGCCCACCAGACTCCTCTGCCCATGGGATTTCCTAGGCAAGAATTCCTAGGCAATTAATACCACTCCAGTATTAATTGCCATCTCCTTCTCCAGGGTATCTTCCCAACCCAGGAACTGAACCCATGACTCCTGCTTGGCAGGTGAATTCTTTATTGCTGAGCCATCTGGGAAGCCCTATACACGTTAGGTCCGATGTTAAATGCACTGTTCCTGCCCCTTTGAATTCAGGGAAACAGGCAGGACCAGAGAAGTTGCATATATTTATTTCACACTGAATCCTCAGGGGGGGAAAATCCTTTGGGGAAAGGAAAAAAACCAGAATTACACAAACATTTGAGAACTTCAAAAAAACTTCATTTGAAACGGTTTCTAAATATATGAAAGGGCAGAATCGCATACTAGAATTTTAACTTTCTCCTTGATTATTCTGATTCTCTTCCCTGAAAACTCTTAAAGAATTAAACGATGAGGGTTTCTGATAGCAAATAAGTAGAGGGAACAGACAAATACTCTTGGCACAAGGGCTTCCTCATGCCCCGGTGCCTTCACTCTCAATTTCTTTCCTGTCTGAAATGCTTTGCCATTCTGCCTTTCTGTTGGCGAAGCCCCACTCATCCTGCAGAACCAGCTCAAATATTACCTCCCTCTGCCAAGTGTCACTCTTCCTTTTCCTCTCATTACAGTTAATCACTCCTTGTAAACTGGTATAACCTTTCAGGAAGGCAATTGTCAATGTGTTCACTTTTAGTAAACTTCATTAGCAAATAATTTGAAATGCAGATACGGATTAACATGATAATAGTAACTACATTATTTATAATACTAAAAGATAAGAAACCATAAGTGTCCAATGATGGGGGAAGACTGGTTAATGGTTAATTGTCACATATTCATGTACTGACGTATCCACAGAAGAGGCAGAGCAATGCCTGAACTGACAGGGATTTTATTGGTCATATAGTTCCCTCATCAGTTAAATGGGATTATATAAGATTGGCAATTGTGTGCTAGGCCCACAGTAGTTCTCAACATATAATAGTTACTACTATTATGATTACTATGTCACCAATAAAAAATACATATTTTGCCATGCAGTGGCATGTGAGATCTTAGTTCCCTGGCCAGGAATTGAACCCATGTTCCTGAAGTGGAAGCATGGCATCCAAACTACTGGACCACTAGGGAATTCTGCATAAAAATATCTTTAATGTTACTAGAAAATGATTCACGCAATGTTACTGAAAAAAAGTTGAATATCTATGTGTTTCTGCTCACAGATACAAGGAAGGGAATGTGACTAGGGAATTTGGGAGAAATGGTGGGATTATAATGTATGAATGGGGATTGCTACTTTGTATTTTTTTTGAAGAGCAAACATGCTCTTAAAAAACAAAAGAAAAAGTCCTCATAAATAAAGCTACAGATTCAATTTGATGACAGCTATGTATACTTATGCATTAAAAAATTAGAGAGTAAAACCAAAATAATAACAATAGATGGACTGTGGGCTTTTTTCTTTCTTAATTTCTTTCTAAAACATTTTTTCTTTTTTAATTTCTCAAATTTCTTATAATAAACTTATTAAAAAATTTTGCAAAACAGTTATGGCAGTCACTGCTTCAGTGATGAGACCTGAAGTAGGAATGGAAATAAAACCAGCCTAAGAAGGGTCTTACAGAATAAATTATGCGACTTGTTCTTTATACTATAGGCAAGCAGGACAGATATTGGAAAGGTCTCCTAGATGCTATGAAGAGACTGGGCTTAGATGTGGATAAGAATGGAGGCAGAAAGGTTAATTAGGAGTCAGCTGTATTAACAAAGATGATGGTGACAGGGATCAGCATGGTGGCACTGAGTAGAGAGAAAAAGTGTAGGTAGATTCCAGACACGTGTAAGAGCAGCATTAACAGGACCTGAAGACGGCATGAGTATGAGAGGTAAGGGAAAAAGAAGGTTCAAAGTCTGTCCATATTTTGGTATCAAACTACCTGAGTGAATTACCACTCAGAGAGGAGAGAGCTATTATTTCAGGGCAAGTGTTGTATGCTTATCTAACTGCATTCTCACAACTCAGTAGTAGGACTATTATTTTCAGTTTAAAGGTAGGAAAGCTGAGGTTGAGAGTGGTAAAGTATAGGTAATTAGAGTGCTGGGATTTACACTCAGCCCCTGGCTACTCTTGAGAGTCAATGCTTGAAACTCTCAACTCAGCAGAAAGAACAAGTTTAGAAGGAGGACTGGGTAGTTGAGAAAATGCAGCAAAGACGATGTGTTCTTTTTAGATGAGCTGGTGTTGAGTACAGCAGGATGCCTAGGAAATAGACAGACATGTGGTTTGGAACCCGGGGAAAGACTGGAGATGCTGTGAGTCGTTAGCACTGAGATCACATTAGTGGAAGTCAGAGGAGTAGATGAGGTCGGTCAGGAGATGGTGTCAAATAAGAAAAGTCCCAGGAAAGCATCTAAGAAACATAAACATTTAAGGTACAGGTTGAGGATAAATTTTTTTTTTAATAGAGGAAACCTGAAGGAGCCAGAGAGATGGAAAAAGAGCCAGGAGACTCTGGGCCAAAAGAAGAAAGTTTCAAAAAGGAATGAGGAATTGATGGTGTTAAATGCTGAATCTTATATAAAATAATAACTGAAAAGTGGTCAGTGGTCTTAAAAGTTTTTTATTTAAAATACGACGTTTATATCCAAATTGTTGTTTTTAGTAAATACATTAAAAAGTATATATTATCATTCTTAACATTAATGGGGTTTTGTGAATGCCCTTGGGTTATATTGTCACAATTCTTAGATCTATCAAGCATGTATGTGTTTAGGTTTCATATAGTTTTCATGTTTCATTATTCTCAAAACCTGTCTTTGTTTTAGTTTTATCGCACTGAATAAGAGCTAGGAAGGAAAGCACAGGTTTAATCTTACATGTAAGCAGAATGCTATTTATAGTCAAATTAGTAATTTAAGAGAGTGGAAATCTAGCCCAACTTGGGTAACAAGAGAATATTTCATATAATCCCACATTATAAAATGAAAGCATGTATAAAAGTGCTCAGTTTTAAAAATTGGGAATAAAAAAAAGATTTGTATATAAAGAAGGTTTATTACTAAATATACTATTTAAAAAAAAAATCTTTATTTTTTCCATGAAATAAACATAGACAAAGGGTCAGTGAGAAATACCCAAGACTTATATAACTTTTAAAAGTAAAAATATATGGAATAGATCTTTTGAAACAATACATAATAGGTATCATGAAGAAAAAGACTGACAAATTTACTTCGTAAGAATTTAAAGTCATGCATAATGAAAGATGTCATAAGAAAAGTCAGGAAACAACATTGTCACATATGTAGGGATGCGCTAATGTGCATAATAAAGAACACTTACAACTCATTAAGAAACAGGCAAACGTCTTAGAAAAATAACGAGTTAAACAATGACAATTGACTGAATAAATATGAAGTCCAAAAATATAAAGAGGTGCTCATCTTCATGAATAATTAGTGACATGCAAGTGGGGAGAAAAGAAACAGTGGAAGCTCTGACTTACTACTGAATCTGTAGGATTAATCACATGCTCTTTCTCCTTTGTGAAATCCAGATTTTGAGTACGCCAAAGCTGGCAGGTTAGTATATGTTGGCCTTTGGACTCTTATTTATTCTGTTTACCAAGAGCAAATTAGGTTTGTTACCCAATGCATTTACGCCAACTGTACTTGTTACTGTAATTATGTAATTTATTTACCTATTCTGAAAAAGCTCTGTCTCTCTGAAAGCTAATCTGAATGCTTTAGAAAGACTAGATAAAGGTGAAGAGCTTTGAAAAGATCTGTAATTGGTTGGAACTGGAAGAAATTAACCTAAAAGGCTAGGTAAAAATATAAGAATCTAGAAGGATATGAACTCCAATGAATTAGGGCCATTACGTTCTCATTTTACTCCAAAAACTCTAAAAATGGCAAATGAAACATAATGGGCACAGTTTATATATGAAAAACAATGACAAACTCTGTGTTTATAATTTTTTAAAAGATTTTCTCTGTAATTCTGATCACCTGATCAGTGATTGTCTTGATTTCAAAAAGAGGAAAATTCATAATATAAAGAAATATCTTTCTTTCTGCTTATCAGATTAGCAAAAATGAACGAAGAATCATATCTTGTGATAATGGTGCATGTATAATAGGCACTTTGACACCACGCTGGTGGGAGGGTACATTTGTATAATTTACAGGAAGATTTATAGCAAGTTATTTATCAAAATTAAAAATGACTCACTAGTAATGAGGACTGGATTTATCTACCACTTAAATGGTTTTAAAGACCAGACAAAATATATAATTGTTTCAGTAGCTGGACATGAAGCAATGACGGACAGTGATCCCGAAGAGATGGCGAACAAGTAAGGAGAGCACTCCTGCTGCCTCAGATCACAGTCTTGAGAGAGACCTCAGGCTGTGGTGCTGTGAGGGAAATCACAAGTGGAACTCAACAAGCAGAGCCAAGAAAAAAGAAAGAGTGAAGAGGACAAGAACTAGTGAGAAAAGCACTGCATAGAAGGAGAGCTCCTGAGATCCGCAGAGGGGCCCCATTTAGTATTCAGCAGAGTATTTACCAGTTTTATCTTTGTGAGGAAATTGCCTGAGGCCAGGGAAGTAACTGCCTAAATAAAGTTACTGCTCCTCAGGCTCACAAAGGCCTGTGAAAGGTGCCGATTCTCACCAGCCAGCCAGATAGACAAGGTTAGTCAAAGAGCTATTTTAACAGTCTTGCATATGTTAAGAAACATATTAAGTATGGACACAGAAGATAAAAAAAAAAGACTAAAATTTAACTTCTAGATATGAAAATTATCATTTACAAAATAAAAAGTACACTGAATGAAATAATGGCATATTCAACTATGCAGAAGAAAAGATCAGTAAATTTAAGGCATAGAAACTGAATTTACCCAAAAAGAAACATACAGGAAAAACAACTAAGAAAGAAAAACAGAGTATGCATGAACTGTGGTACAGCTTCAAGCAGCCTAATATATATGTAATATATGTAATGGCAGGGCATTCTCAAGGGCAGGATAGAAAATTTCCTAAATAAAACTTCAAAATTTGATGGAAAGTAGAGAAGTTTAATGAACTCGAAACCACAAGAATGGTCAGTGGTTTTCCCTACTTTCTTCAAATTAAGTCTGAATTTGACAATAAGGGGTTCATGATCTGAGCCATAGTCACCTCCCAGTCTTGTTTTTGCTGACTGTGTAGAGTTTCTCCTTCTTTGGTTGCAAAGAATATAATCAATGTGATTTTGATGCTAACCATCTGGTGATGTCCCTGTGTAGAGTCCTCTCTTGTGTTGTTGGAAGAGGGTGTTTGCTATGACCAGTGTGTTCTCTTGGCAAAACTCTATTAGCCTTTGCCCTGCTTCATTCTGTACTCTAAGGACAAATTTGCCTGTTACTTCAGGTATTTCTTGACTTCCTAATTTTGCATTCCAGTCCCTTATAATGAAAAGGATATCTATTTTGGGTGTTAGTTCTAAAAGGTATTGTAGGTCTTCATAGAACTGTTCAACTTCAGCTTCTTCAGCATTACTGGTTGGGGCATAGACATGGATTACTGTGATATTGAGTGGGATTACTGTGATATTGAGTGGTTTGCCTTGGAGACGAACAGAGATCATTCTGTCGTTTTTGAGATTGCATCCAAGTACTACATTTCAGATTCTTTTGTTGACTATGATGGCTATTCCATTTCTTCTAAGGGATTCCTGCCCACAGTAGTAGATATAGTGGTCATCTGAGTTAAATTCACCCATTCCAGTCCATCTTAGTTCGCTGTTTCCTAGAATGTCAACGTTCACCCTTGCCATCTTCTGTTTGACCACTTCCAATTGGCTTTGATTCATAGACCTAATATTCCAGGTTCCTATGCAATATTGCTCTTTATATCATCGGACCTTGCTCTTATCACCAGTCACATCCACAACTGGGTTTTGTTTTTGCTTTGGCTCCATCCTTTCATTCTTTCTGGGGTTATTTCTCCACTGATCTCCAGTAGCATATTGGGCACCTACTGACCTGGGGGGTTCATCTTTCAGTGTTCTATCTTGTTGCCTTTTCATACTGTTCATGGGGTTCTCAAGGCAAGAATACTGAAGTGGTTTGCCATTCGCTTCTCCAGTGGACCACATTCTGTCAGACCTCTCCATCATGACCTGTCCGTCTTGGGTGGCCCCAAAGAGTATGGTTAGTTTCATTGAGGTTTGTGATATTGTACAGGAGACAGGGACAAGACTATCGCCAAGAGAAAGAAATGCAAAAAAGCAAAATGCCTTACAAATAGCTGTGAAAAGAAGACAAGCAAAAAGCAAAGGACAGAAGGAAAGATATACCCATTTGAATGCAGAGTTCCAAAGAATAGCAAGGAGATATAAGAATGCCTTCCTCAGTGATCAGTGCAAAGAAATAGAGGAAAAGAATAGAATAGGAAAGACTAGAGATATCTTCAAGAAAATTAGAGATACCAAGGGAATATTTCATGCAAAGATGGGCTCAATAAAGGACAGAAATCATATGAAACTAACAGAAGCAGAAAATAATAAGAAGATGTGGCAAGAATACACAGAAGAACTATACAAAAAAGATCTTTACAATCCAGATAATCATGATGGGGTTATCACTCATCTAGAGCCAGATATCTTGGAATGTGAAGTCAAGTGGGCCTTAGGAAGCATCATCACGAACAAAGCTAGTGGAGGTGATGGAATTCCAGTTGAACTATTTCAAATCCTAAAAGATGATGATGTGNCAGTACTTTGTGCACTTCATGCGAAGTGTTGGCTCATTGGAAAAGACTCTGATGCAGGGAGGATTGGGGCAGGAAAAGGGGACAACAGAGGATGAGATGGCTGGATGGCATCACCGACTTGATGGACGTGAGTTTGAGTGAATTCCAGGAGTTGGTGATGGACAGGGAGCCCTGGCGTGCTGCAATTCATGGGTCTCAAAGAGTTGGACACGACTGAATGACTGAACTGAACTGAGAACTACCATATGATGCAGCAATTCTAACTATAGGTATTTATCCTAAGGAGACAAAAACACTAACTCAAAAGATATATGAATCCCCATGTTCACTACAACATTATTTATAGAGACATGGAAACAACCTAAGTTTCCACTGATGAATGAGTAGATACACGAGTTGTGGTATGTGTGTATACATGTATATATTCCATATATATACAGGATATTATTCAGCTATAATAAGGAAGCCATTATGGTCACTGCAACAACATGGATGGACCTTAAAGGCAGCATGTTAAGTGAAATAAGTCAGAGACAGACAAACACCCTATGATCTCACTCACATCTGGAATCTAAGAAACAAACAGAACAAAATAAAAACAAAATCATAGATACGGAGAACAGGTTGGCAGTTGCCAGAGGTTGGGGAGGGGGTTTGAGAGAGGGTACACTGGGTGAAGGGGGTCAAAAGGTACAAAGTTACAGCTGTAAAATAAATAGTTCCCGGGGTGTAATGTACAGCCTGATGACTATAGTTAACAATATGGTACTGCGTATTTGAAAGTTGCTAGACAGTAGATTTTAAAACTTCTCATGACAAAAGAAATCTCATAACTATGCATGGTAATGAATGGTAACCAGATTTATTGTGGTGATCACTGTACAATACATTCATATATTGTATCATTATATTGTATGTCTAAAACTAATATGTTATATGCCAATTATATCTCAATTAAAAAAACCACAAAAGACAGAACAAAAAGCAGGAAAAATTGTTATTAAGAATATTAAAGTATAAGCCTTTCCAAAAAAAGAAAAGAAAAGCAACAAAAATCCCCCAAATTAAATTCCTCAAAAAAAAACAACTAAAAAACCTTACAGGTAAAAATCATACTTAAGAATGAAAGCACAACTGAATGCTTTCCCGTATGACCAGGAACAGGACAACATATCCACTTTTCTTTTTAACGCTGTACTGGAGGTTCTAGTTAGCACAAAACCAAAGAAGATTGGAAAGGAAAAAAAAAAAACCTGTCTTTATTTGTAGGTGGTATGGTCTTCTATGTAGAAATATGATGAATCTACAAATATGTTACAAGAGCTAATAAGTAAATTTAGTAATAACACATGTACAAAAATTAACAGATGAACTGAATTTCTATCTACTGCCATGAAACTATCAAAAATTAAAATGAAAAAACCATGACCATTTATAAAAGCATCTAGAAATATGGGACTTTAAGGACAGATCTGACAAAAGACATGAGAGATCTGTAGAGTAAAAGTAAAAAACACTGCTGAGAGAAACTAAAGACCAACATGCATGGTAAAATATACCATGTTCAGAGGTCAGAAGACTTGTTTAGATGTCAGTTCTCCACAGACTGATCTATAGATTCAATGCAATCTCAAAACAAACCCCCAACAGTTGGTTTTAAACTATGGAAATTGACAAGTTTATTTCTAAAATTCAAATGGAACTGCAAAAAAAAACTAGAATAGCCAAAATAATTTGAAAAAGAACAAAGTCAGGGGACTAACAGTACCTAATTTCAAAACTTAATATAAAACTATAGTAATTGAGACAGTATGGTATTTGTATAAAGATAGGGGTCAATGGGATAGAATGCATAGTCCAGAATTAAACTCATGTATATGATTAATTCCTTTTCAACAGAAGTGCAAAAATAACTCAGTACCAAAAGGATAATCTTTTTGACAAATCCTGCCTAAACAATTGCATATATTGATATATATGTTTTAACAAAAGGAACTTTGGTAAACATCTTGCAATATAAACAAAGATTAACCACAAATGGACTATTCAACTATAAAGTCTTATACTTAAAAAAACTTCTGGAAGAAAATATAGGAGATTATTTTTGTGACCTTTGAGAACAGAAAGATTTCTTGGATACACCATGAGAAGTGTGATCCATGAGGAAAAAACTGATAAATTATACTTCATCAAAATTTAAAACTGTTGAAAGAATGAAAAAACAAAACACAACTGAGTGAAAATATTTCCAAATCATACACATGAAAAAAGACTTATATCCAGAATCTACAAAGAAATATCAAAATTTAATAATAAGAAAACAGAAGACGTAAATAAAAAAACAAGCAAAAGATCTGAAAACACATTTCACCAAAGGCGGTATCAATATATAGATAACAAGCAAAGGAAAAGATGCTCAGCATTAGTCATTAGGAAAATGCAAATTAAAACCACAATGGAAAACTAGTACATTTTTGCCTCTAATTAAGACTGACCATATCAAGTGTTAGGACATAGAGGAACCAGAACTCTCACACAATGCTAATGGGAATGTAAAATGGTATAGTTACTTTGTAAAACAGTTTGGCAAATCCTTAAAAAGTTGAACAACTACAATATCATCTAGGTATTCTACTCCAAGGTATTTACCTCAGAGAAATTAAAACATTTGTTTGTAAACATATGTTCATAGCAGCTTTATTTGTAATAGCCAAAACTCAAATGCCCATTGACAGGTAAGTGGATAAACACATTATGGTAACCACAAAACAAAATACTACTCAGCCACACACACATACACATCCACCCATACCTTTTGATGCATACAACCTTAAAATATTTTAAGCTGAGCACAAGAATTCAGACAAAAAAAATGCATATTTACTCTATGATACCATTTATATACAATTCTAGAAAATTAAACTAATCTATAGTAACAGAAAGCAGATCACTGACTGCCTGGGGATGGGAAGTGGGTTGTGGAGGGGTGGGAGGTATTGATTACCAAGGGGTACAAGGAAACTGGAGGTAATGAATTTGCTCACTGTATTGATTGTGATGATGGTTTCACTGTATCAAAACATGTATCAAAAATTTTGTCATTTTTAACCTTAATAAAACTGTTAAAAAATGGAACAAACAAAATTAGTGCATTTATACAAGAGAAATCTATGTAGCGGTTTTAATTAATACATACACACACACACACACACACACACACACACATGGAATCTAGAAAGACGGGACTGATGAACCTATCTGCAGGGCAGCAAAGGAGACACAGACATAAAAAAGAGACTTGAGGACACAGTAGAGGAGGGTGAGGGTGGGATGAATTCAGAGTTAACACTGAAACATATACACTACTACTACTACTACTACTACTACTACTACTACTACTACTACTACTACTAAGTCGGTTCAGTCGTGTCCGACTCTGTGCCGCCCCATAGATGGCAGCCCACCAGGCTCCCCTGTCCCTGGGATTCTCCAGGCAAGAACACTGGACGGGGTTGCCATTTCCTTCTCCAACGCATGAAAGTGAAAAGTGAAAGTGAAGTTGCTCAGTCGTGTCCGACTCTTAGAGACCCCATGGACTGCAGCCCACCAGGCTCCTCCGTCCATGCGATTTCCCAGGCAAGGGTACTACCATATGTAAAATGCACAAGGAGCTCAAATCCAGTGCTCTGTGACAACCCAGAGGGGTGGGATGGAGTGGGAAGCATGTTTAAGAGGGAGAGGACATATGTACACTTACGGCTGATTCACGTTGATGTATAGCAGAAACCAACACAATATTGTAAAGTAATTATCCTCCAATTAAAAAGAAATAAATTAAAAAAAATCTATGTAGGTAGCAGTTTTAAAGAATGAAGGTAGGGCTAATATATACTGAAGATTTCCAAGATATACTGTTAAATTAAAACAAAGTACTGAGTATTATAAGTAACCTGTTACCATTTCTGACTTTATTTTAAAACAAAAAGGATATTCAATCAACCCATCCAATAACTGCTTCTACATGCATAAACTATCTCTGGAAAGATACCTTAAAATTGATGTGAGAGACAAAGAGAGAAGGAGGGGTGGAGGAGGAAAGAGAATGGGAGGTGGAGAGAAAAAGAGGGAGATGGAGGCCTAGACTGGGGTTTGGAGTAGGAGAAAAACTTCTTTTCACTGTGTACCTTTTTAAACTATGACATTTTTTCCCCCTTCAAATGTATCATTTAAAACAAAGTGACCTATTGATTCCATCTTAGAGGATCTGTCCTATAGCAACACTGATGGAAATGCCAAAAGATATATGTATAAAGCTATTCACTGAGTCACTGCTGTAATGTTAAAGAAACTGTTTAAGGAAAATAAAAACTTAGAACACATTACTCACATTTAATATATCTTTTAAATATGGAAAACAATAGCCTAAAATGTACACTCATTTTCTCTCTCTCCCCTCTTCTCTCAAAAAAACCTGAAAATACACAGACTGCTATAAACAATTATCTCTGGAGATGGTTCTAAAGAGAGAGGTCAGACAAAGAAGGGTGAGGTACATGTAGTCATTTATGTTCTAATTTTCTGGACTGCAGAAAATTTTTTTGGTAATCAGTGTATATTTCCTTTTAGATTAAAAGGTCTCAATAAAAGATTATTTTAATTATTTAATTAATTAAAAAAATAAGCTATGATTGACATGAAAAAAATGAAAGTTAAAGTCACTCAGTTGTGTCTGATTCTTTGGGACCCCATGGACTGTACAGTCCATGGAATTCTCCAGGCCAGAATACTGGCATGGGTAGCCATTCCCTTCCCCAGGGGCTCTTCCCAACCCAGGGTTCAAACCCAGGTTTCCTACATTACAGGCAGATTCTTTACCAGCTGATTCACCCGGGAAGCCCACAAATAATTCAATAATTTCAAATATTAAATTAAATTTGGTTTCAGTTTGCAGGATCACCATAATAGATGTGAAAGTATGCTTATTTTGCACCAGCCTTGAGATGATATACTCACTCTTTTCCGTGCTTCAGATTTCTGGAAACACTCATGCTGTATGAAAGTAGCTGCAATAGGAATCTTGGACGGTGGTGTGTGGTCTGCCTCCAGCATACTCACTGCTCGCTCCAGAGTCATCTCCGTGTCTACATTCCTAGACAAACAATCACAGATTCAGCAAGATTCCAAACCTGCTCCCTCCTGCCTGTCAACTTGATCCTCCAGGGGATAACCTGTCTAATATATCAGGAAGCACCTAGAACATCGGAGCCTTGGCTCCTGTTCAGGCAAAGGAAAAATTAGCTTCTGAGGTCAGAAGGTATAGGAATCCAGCAGCAGAAACACTGCACTTCTGGTCAGACTAGCTTCTGAGGACACTACTGAATTGAGAAGAAACTGCCCTCTATTTAAGATACATATATGTCTCACATGAAATATAAATGTATCTGACACGAAATTTAAAAGAAATTTGGTCACAGGAATTAAAAATTATCCCTAGCTTGGTAATCTCATACCTGAAAGTTAAATACCTTCCCTCAAAAATTATTAGATTTTTCTCACAGCTGCTCAAAATCTGTTATTACACCTGAGAATAAGTTTTAAAATCAGCATTCTAAAAGTGCTACTATTTAATGAATATAGTACAAGCCAGGAAAACTGAGTTTGTTTGGTTAAAATAAGTTATGACAGAATCCAACAGGAAAGATAATGATTAAATGCAATAATATTAATAAAAAGCCCCTTTTAAATACAATTTAATAAACATTCTGTTACCATTGTAATGACATGCAGCTACAGTCTAAGTAACATACTTTGTCCTCTACTAACTGCAAATGCTTACAGTATTGATGAAATCTGATATAGTTTGATACCGAGAAGATAATTTATAGAGAACAAATAAAATTGCTATGAATAAAACAATAACTCCTAAATGCCTCACAAAAGTGGCATTAATTCTCCTTCCCCTTTTATTTCTGCCTGGAGGGTGACTAAGTTTAGGCAGCCTATTACCAAGGTGTATTTGTACTTCCTTTTTTATTTTTTAAATTTTATTTATTTTAAAGATGCTTGCTCCTTGGAAGGAAAACTATGATAAACTTAGACAGCATATTAAAAAGCAGAGGCATTACTTTGCCTACAAAGGCCTGTACAGTAAAAGCTTTGGTTTTTCCAGCAGTCATGTATGGATGTGAGAGTTGGACCATAAAGAAGGTTGAATGCCAAAGAATTGATGCTTTTGAACTGTGGTGCTGAATAAGACTCTTGAGAGTCCCTTGGACTGCAAGGAGATCAAATGAGACAATTCCACAGAAAATCAAACTTGAATATTCATTGGAAGGACTGACGCAAAAGCTGAAGCTCTAATACTGTGACCACCTGATTGGAAAATCCCGCTCATAGAAAAGACCCTGATGCTAGGAAAGATTGAAGGCAACAGGAGAAGAGGGGGGCAGAGAAGGAGACAGTTAGGACAGCATCACTGATTCAATGGACATGAATTTGAGCAACCTCCAGGATATACTTAACAAGGAAGCCTGGCATACTGCAGTCCACGGGGCCACAAAGAGTCTGACATGACTTAGCGGCTGAACAACAACAACAACAAAGTATCACCTCAGAAAAACCACACTGAGGATGGCAACACCTCAGGACTGTGTGTGGCTAGAGACATGGCTTAAAAGTAACCTAGGGTTCTCTTTGGTGTCAAAGGGGATCACAACTGATTCATTTCAGTTAACAGAGACTTCTTAAGACATTATGGGAAGGCATTTTCCAGCATCTGCTAGCAAGCACGGAGAAGAAATTCTCTCTTATGTCAGGCTAACCCACCGATACATGCACCTATGTACTGAGGGGAGCATTTTTATGTTGTGAGTGGCATGTCTGTGTGTGAATGGGTGTGGTGCCGGTGAGAGGATAAGAGTAACGGGGCTCATGACTAAAAACTAATTCCCACTGCTTCTGAAACACATGTTCAAACATAGAAGTGTTACCTCATGAGGACAAGGGTATTAAAAATGAAGCAGTTCTGGCATCTATACTGAGAATTATATAATGATCTCATATTTTAAACTTTTATGCCTCAGGAGTCAATTTAATTGGTAAAAATGTAGGCGATTACCATTAAAACTGGAATCTGAATCACTTTTATTTAACATAAACTCCATTTTAAAAAGAGATGGAAATATTTCACAGGCATGGACTCCAATTACTTTACAGGGAAATCAAAAGTCAAAAAAATTTTAAGTCTTTCACCATCTACCACTATAGGTATTTAAATTGATGAGACAGCATTCATAAGCTAAGAATAACCTTCTGCTTAATATTTTTTTTTTTTTAAGATTTAGCCATTAATCCATTTCATAAGTCATAAATGACTCAGGAAAGTTTGAATTTCCCAACAAAATTTCCCATCCAAACCAAAATTTCCCAACCAACAAATAATCCCATTACTCTGATCCTTTATTTTCCTGAACATGATTCACAAAGAAGTTCTTCATTCACTGCCAGCCAACCTAATGCTACTTCAACTTATCACTAAAACCAGTTCCCATACAGAACAAAGACCTCCTCAACAAGAACGTCTGCCACAGCTGTCAGGGCGTCAATTTTCTGTTTTGTTATTGTCTGTAAAGTCCAACCGTATAGCACAGCATATGTTCCGACCTCAGTCTGGCTCCCTCTCTTGCCATCCTCCACCCCATCTCCTCTCCCTCCCCTGATGGACTAACTCTTCCTCCAATCACACCAGACTTTTAATTCTTCTCTAAATGCTGCATGCCCTTCACAAGCCACTCTCTCCGATGTTTCTAGGAAACACACCCTTCTACCTATTTCTTATCATTCTTCAAGACTCAATTCAAATATCATCCCTTCTGTATTCCTATCCCCAGCTAAAGCTATTCCTTTCCTCCTCTATATTCTCTCCTTACCCAATGGAATTGGAGTCTGCTCACCCAACACTCAGCAAAGCCAGTCTAATGACACTGGGTTGTGCTGAANACACACCCTTCTACCTATTTCTTATCATTCTTCAAGACTCAATTCAAATATCATCCCTTCTGTATTCCTATCCCCAGCTAAAGCTATTCCTTTCCTCCTCTATATTCTCTCCTTACCCAATGGAATTGGAGTCTGCTCACCCAACACTCAGCAAAGCCAGTCTAATGACACTGGGTTGTGCTGAAGGAAAGTACAGTGTTTGTTATAGGACACCAAGCAAGGAGAAAGGGCACCTCATGCTCAAAAAAAGGATGGCTGTCAGGACAGGATATTTAAAAGGAAAACTAGGGGTGAGGGTTGCAAGGTGCCTAGTCGGCTTGTGGGTATCCTTCTGATTGATTCCTAGTAGGGTAATAGAATGATGTTCCAGGAATCTTAACACTCAGTCTTCTGGTTCCAACCAGTATAGGGTCAAGGTGCTGGTGGTGAGCATGTAGTCACCATCCACCATGATTAGGGATCCTAATTTCTGCAAAACAATTCTAAGATACATGTCAGATTGTTATGTATATTCCTCAGGGTGAACCATGAGTCCTGTTGACTCATGTTCTAATCATTAACTGCTTTAGCTCTTGCTCTTTGGGTCTTAGACAAAGCCTAGGAGACTAAAGCCTTTCTTCAAACAAGAAACAGGGAACATGGAGGGAATTTGGTACCCAGGCAAGGCCCTGCAGGCTCCTTTATGGCTTCCTTCAATCTCTCTCCCATCCTCCCTACTTTCTTCTCTGCCTCCCTTTCTTCCCTCCTCCTTCCCTTTCTGCTCACTTACAAAACATTTTTGAAGCCTACAGAAATGTGGCTTGGGAGAAAGGGCTGGGGAGGGAAGGATTAGGACAAGCAGTTATTCCTGGGTTCCATTATCCACTGAATGTATTCTCCAATAGTGAGTCTTCTCAACCACTTTAGTTAATATGTTAATATGATGTCAATACCTTCATCATAAAAATGTAAACAGGAAGCAGTGTAAAGTATTATCGGTCAGAATATGAGAAAAAATATAGGAAAAAATGAAAAACATGTACTTTTTTTTTGGTATGCAATCTCTCAGCAGCCACATTCCTGACAATAACAACACAGCCCTACCCCAGGCTGGTTCACAGATATCAGAACAGCTGTGAAGGTCAAGCAAACACCAAATGATGAATGAAGAGTTCCCTCGTGTTGTCAGATGCTTAGGAAATACAAACCCGCCTACCTCACAAAGATTTTAGGTGTGATGAAAGCACTGCTTTACAAAGGTGACTTTAGAGTGGATATGAGTTTCTAGAGACAGTTTTGAGGGCATTATAAAAGTCTTAGCTGAAGCAACGAAGTTGTGAACTGGGCTGTTAAAAATGGAAAGAAAGATAGAGTTGAAAGAGGCCTGAATAATCAAAGAACTAAAGATGCAGGTAACTAAGAGGATGTGAAGGGAAGTTAATATGACATCTTTTCTGTTCTGTGCTGCTCTACAGCACAAACTTGACTGGCGATCATAGCAGAGACACAGTCACTCACCTTTGTCTCCCTCTACTAATGCAAGTAAGACGGTAGGTGTTGCAAGAGGGCATCAGAGGGCAGACACACTGAAACTATACTCACAGAAAANATGAGATGGCTGGATGGCATCACTGACTTGATGGGCGTGAGTCTGAGTGAACTCTGGGAGTTGGTGATGGACAGGGAGGCCTGGTGTGCTGCGATTCATAGGGTCGCAAAGAGTCGGACATGACCGAGCGACTGAACTGAAATGAACTAATTGAAAAGCATCACTCTTTCGTTCTCTGAATTCCTCCAGACACTAGTACAATCTAGCACTTGATGTATCTTATTTTCTTCTTTACAGATCTTCTCTAGACCTTCATATATCCATTAAATTTTTATCTCTATGGTGCTTACTGAAGTGCTGGGTACAGCGGAGCAACCTAATATTCATTTGCTGAACCACCAGTCCGTTATATGTACAGAGATCATATTTTCATAAAACCGATTACAGTGTTTTACTTAGTGATTTCTTAAATCTTTTTCAATAGTCTGATTTAGAGCAGCTGTTGACTATCTATCTTCTACTCCAGTGTTTTGATTTTCAGCTACATTAGAAACTGACCAGCTATTCATCTTTTAGAAACAAAGACCCATTGTTTAATACTTCCTGTCATTATGCAGGATTACAGTTTAAGAGAGTATAGTTTTATTCCTGTTCTATAGGAATGTTCCACAAATGTGAAAGAACACTTCTTCACATGTGGGACTTCGTGAAAAAATTGAATTCTATATATAGGCACTAGATAGAGCTTGAAATGCGAGACACTGCAAGGCATAGGAGAGCAGAGCATGTGTTCTCAGGGGCAGCCTGGGGAACTGAAATGAGCCATGGAACACATCAAAGGAGGAAGAGAATCAGATATGGATGCCACCTTGATCATTACAGGAAATATCCCTGACTCCCTTTCCTTTCCATACATAGCAACAGTTTCAAGAAGTGGTCATTTCTATTATTTCTGTTCTCTAGGATGGCAACTTTGGGAATCATCAAGAATCGATTTCTTGCCCTTTATTTTAAGTTTCTTGATCCCAAGTATTTCTTCTATTCTTGGAGCATGATTAATTACAGTAATAAAATTTTCTCTATTAAAACAATAATTCAAAATTAGAGGGAGAGGAGACAGGTAAACGAATAACCACAATGTATTATTCTGTAGTAGAGACACCCACACAGTGCAACTATATGGAGCACCTAATTGCCGAGGCAAATGGTCAGATGGTAACTGAGGTAAATCTAGAATCATGATCAGCCAGCCAAAAAATAGCTGCTGGGAAGAAATAGATTAGATAGGTAGATAAGAAAAGAAGGAAGAAAGAGGAAAGAAAGGAAGGAAAGAAAAGAAGGCACAAAGATAAATAAAATAAGTGAATCAACACTTTTCATCCCAAAGAAGGGCAATGCCAAAGAATGTTCAAACTACTATACAATTCTGCTGGTTTCACATGCTAGCAAGGTAATGCTCAAAATCCTTCAAGTTAGGCTTCAATAATACGTGAACCGAGAATTTCCAGATATAAAAGCTGGATTTAGAAAAGGCAGAGGAACCAGAGAACAAACTGCCAACATCTGTTGGATCATAGAAAAAGCAAGAGAGTTCCAAAAAACATCTACTTCTACTTCACTGACTGTGCTAAAGCCTTTGTGTGGATCACAACAAACTGTGGAAAATTCTTCAAGAGATGGGAATAACAGACCACCTTACCTGCCTCCTGAGAAACCTGTATGCAGGTCAAGAAGCAACAGTTAGAACTGGACATGGAACAATGGACTGGTTCAAAATTAGGAATATACATCAAGGCTGTATATTGTCACCCTGCTTATTTAACTTATATGCAGAGTACATCATGAGAAATGCTGGGCTGGATGATTACAAGCTGGAATCAAGATTGCGGAATCAAGATTGTAGGGAGAATTATCAGTGAGCTCAGAAATGCAGATGATACCACTCTAATGGCAAAAAGTACAAAGGAACTAAAGAGACTCTTGATGAGGATGAAAGAGGAGAGTGAAAAAGTTGGCTTAAAACTCAACATTCAAAAAACTAAGATTGTGGCATCTGGTCCAATCACTTCATTGCAAATAGAAGGGAAAAAAAATGGAAGCAGAGACAGTTTTCATTTTTTGGCTCCAAAATCACTGTGACTGCAGCCATGAATTTAAAAGATGCTTCCTCCCTGGAAGAAAAGCTATGACAAACCTAGACAGCGTATTAAAAAAGCAAGGACATCCATTTGCTACAAAGGTCCTTATAGTCAAAGCTATGGTTTTCCAGTAGTCATGTATGGATGTGAGAGTTGGACCATAAAGAAGGCTGAGCACCAAAGAAATGATGCTTTTGAACTGTGGTGCTAGAAAAGACTCCTGAGAGTCTCTTGGTCAGCAAGGAGGATCAAACCAGTCAACCCTTAAGGAAATCAAACCAGTCAACCCTGAATATTCACTGGAAGGATTGATGCTAAAGCTGAAGCTTCAATACTTCAGCCACCTGATGTGAAGAGCTGTCTCACTGGAAAAGACCCTGAAGCTGGAAAAGATTGATGGCAGGGGGAGAAGGGGAGTGATAGAGGATGAGATGGTTGAATGGCATCACTGACTCAATGGACATGAGTTAGAGCAAACCCTGGGAGATAGTGAAGGGCAGGGAAGCCTGGCATGCTGTAGTCCATGGGGTTGCAAATAGTCGGACACAACTTAGCAACTGAACAAGAACAAGAAAAGCAAGAGGTTCAAGATGGTTTGAGTGTTCAGGCGTGTTTTGGGGGATGGTGATGATGAAGGGTGAAAGAGTAGAAAGAGATCAGACTAGAGTGTAAGCAGAGGTAGAAACATGGGCCTTGTGTGCCATGCTAAAAAGCACAAAGGTTTGGTGGAATTATGGGAAGATTATAAGTTGTGGAGAGGAGTCATCAGAGTTTGGAAGATCATTCTAACAGTTTTAGAGAATGGTTGAGAGCAAGACCAGAGGCAGAGAGAGACCTATGCAACAGAGACAGAAAGAGGGTAAAAATTTACGACCCATTAAGGAGTTAAAAATAATAGCTTGGTGATAAGTGACTATGAAGGGAAAAGACAAGAATGACTCCCAGGTTTATAAATGACAGGACTTTAGTATGAGGAGATGGTCAGGAATAGAAGGTAGGGAAGAGCTGATAGATTTAATTTTGAACACACTGAGTCCATGAGCTTGTTAGAAATACACACAAATTTAGAGTTGAGGATAGAGGACAGAGATGAAAATGAACCACTGGGAATCACAGGATGTAACTGCAGTATGCAGGGCCTCTTTAGAAGGGCACCAAGACCAAAACAGAAGGGTTGATGAAGATGACTTCCTTGGGCATGCAGGCAAGTCCTTGCAGGGAAGACTAAGACCTGGCTAGAAGAAGCCAGGAGAAGCTGGTGCCCCGACAACCCAGGGGAGAGAGAATTTCAGTTTATTAAATGCTGCCCACAGACTAATACAGGTGCTAATTATGTATCTGCTTCAGATCTAGCATTAGGGCAGTCTTTGGTAGATCTGTGGGGAGCCTATTTCAAAAATGTTGGGGACTAAAGTCATACTGCAGTGAGTGGATGGCAGACTGGGAAATGACAAGGTGGTGGAAGCTTGAGGACAGAGACGGAGAAGAGTGCCAGCTATGCAGAAGGTGAAGCAATAGTTCTGTTACTGTTAGAATCATTTCATTAAAATTGACCAAGCACAAATCTTACAATATAGCAGGCATTTAATACATCTTGAATTATCAATTTAAAAGAATTGATCAGCTTTTCCCTCCATAAATAATTACCTCATGCATTTTTCTTTTTATAAGTGTGTCCATATTGACAAAAATCTACTTTCTAAAGAAATGTTATAAGTCTCATACTAATTTTGTTTTATAAAAAAATATTTCTTGCTTCAAGAATAGATTAGCCCTAAAATCTTTTCTCACTGGTGTCTACCTAATCAATAAGTATACTGCTCAGTTTCACTTAAAGGGATGATTAAAGGTAATAATTTCCATTAACCAACTTCACAGGTTAAAGAAAAAAAATCAAATATTTAATGTTTTACCATAATGATATATCATTATTTTAGTAGTTACTAATGTAATCATTCATCCATTTCTCAACTTTTCTCTTAGTGAGTTCCTCAGTTTATGAAATTTTTGCTCCAGCATTAAACTTGAATCAAAGTTCAAGTCCCAAACACTAGATTAGTCAAGCCATAACGTAAACAGGAGAGGCAAAGGAATGACTTTGAAACTTCAAGTATTTTAATTATTTAGTACTACAAAACAAAAACTCCGATAAATCCCTTAGAGTCAAATAATATTGAATAAAATTATCAGATATACCAAAGGAAAAGAGACACTTAGAAATTAGTTGCCTCTGATTAGCTCTTCCTTTTTCGGTAGTGTTATCAAAACAGCATTTGTGGTTCACTTTTAACACTGGGAATAAACAATTTTGCCTTTTTCCTTCCTTTATTTCAAGGAATGATTGAGAAAAATGCAGGTAATTATCCATCTCTTCCTCTACTTTGGAGTTAGCTCCATTCAAAGCAGATTTTCACATAACCAAGGGGTCAGGCCTCCCTTTAGCCATCATCTAATTTGAAACAGATGACTAAAAGCCACATTTCCCCGCAGAGCTGCCATACAAGCAGGTAGCTTGGCCCCTGTTCCTGAGGCAAATAGGCTAATCTGTCAATTATGCAGCGGCCTGAGAAGTCATTATTTTAATCACTTATCTCTGGAAGCCTTTCTCTGCAGCCCCAGAAGCGCCAGCTCTGGCAGTTAAGGGCTGTGGGAACAGAATGTGCTGGCACTGACAGCGCTGCAGCTTGAGAAGGGGACTCACCCAGACTGGGCCTCGGTGAACGCGCTTCTCTCGGCGGCGAGCACCATCCCGCTTCCGCCTGCCGCCACCTGGCCCACCGTCATGTGCGGCCTCCTCCCGCCCGCCTCGGCTTCCCTCAGGGTGCGGGTGCTGTGGAAGGAGCTCTGATGCCAGGACGACCGCTCTGCCCGGCCCTGCGTGCCCGGCGGCATGGGCGCCGGCCTGGCCTGCCCCGCGGCGAGTCCCGCAGTCACGTAGTTCTCCTTCTCCAGGAGGTTGCCCAGGCTGTGGCTGGTGCCAGGCCTGGGGTAGGTGAGCACTACCGGGTGGACAGGGGCGCCGTCAAAATCGGCTTCGTTCACAGACCCGTACTGGTGGCGCCTGTTGTAGGTGTCGTAGTGACGCTGTCTGCCCACCGCCCGGGAGTGGCTGAAACCTACAATTTCTGAGCGGGCGTAGCGAGGTGGCACGAGAAGCGTGGACCTCCTGCTCTCTTGGTGCCGCAAGGTGTGGCCGGCCTGGCTTCTCTGGCTGTACTGGTGCTCGCTGTGTGCGTACTGAGCCCTCTCAGGGCTGCTGTCGGGGGAAATCTCAAGTCTCCTTAGAGGTTGCCTGAAGAACCGTTCCTCCACCGACTTCTGGGAGCTGTACTGTGAAGTTCCTCTTCCCCAGCGACCTTCATAAGTGGGGGCTGTGCCTGTCTGCACAAAAGAGAAGTAAAATTTAAATGAGGCATGAATCAGTTTTCATCTTTGTTGAAGATCAATTATCCTAGGACTATTACACAAGATGTTGGTTTCTCTAAATCACACGGAGAAGTCGGCTCCTTTCTGGGTAAAATCTGTTTTTAACAAGACTTGGTTGTCTAGTTATTCACACCAGGATTTGATACTGTTTAAAGTTTCCAGTTTTCCATGATGTCCACACAAAACCAATCTTCTTATAATACATTTAGGAAATGGTAATACTTGAGAACAGTACACATTAAAAAATAACCCATAGAAGTTTAAAAATGTTTACTTGGTATTCTAATAACTATGGTTATATTCTTTGGTATCCTACCTTTAGCAAGTCATAGGTTTTAGTAACAGGGGAATGCACACCAGCAAAATCATTTTCAACCAAGTGTAGATTGTAGACATATTCAGGAACACTGCTAGTTCGGTGAAGATTTCCTGAAAGCAAACAAAATAAGTGGGCCAGTCAGTGGTGGTGGTGGTTTAGTCGCTAAGTTGTGACCGACTCTTGCAACCCCATGGACTGTAGCCTGCCAGGCTCCTCTGTCCATGGGATTCTCTAGGCAAGAATATATAACAATCGTATATTTTAAATTTAAGTAATTAAAGTCAGTGATAAGTATTAGATTTATATTAGTGTTTTTCAGTGTTAGGCTAACCTGAGGGCTCCCAGGTGACGAAATGGTAAAGAATCTGCCGGCTAATGCAGGAGATGCAAGAGATGCGGGTTCGATCCCTGTGTTGGGACGATCCCCTGGAGTAGGAAATGGCAACCCACTCCAGTATTCGTGCCAGAAGGTTCCATGGACAGAAGAGCCTGGCAGGCTAGAGTCCATGGGGTTGCAGGATCAGACACAACTGAGCATGCATGCAATACAATGCAAAGTTAATATGACCCTTGGATGTGGCAAATGATCACGAGTTCTGGCAACATCCTTCACAAGCTTTTCAAAATAAAAGCTGAATTAAAAATAAAATTAAAACTTTTTTTTTGAGGACAGAGAAGAAAGAAGAGAGGAGATTTTCACAAAAATCTAAATGTTTATTACAATCCTGAAGAATCTGGAAATCACTCAGTTGGCTTACATGGTCTGTACTATAAAAGTTCAGTTTCTGTAAGTTAAGAGGAATACCCAAAGCAGGAACGCTGAAGTTTCCTGAGAGAATGTAGGTGAGGCAACAAATATAATGGGTCAATGTTGTCAGACAAAACATGGGTCAGTTTGAAAAATGCCAACTGTGGGCCTGGGGCAATGTGAGAGTTAGGCAGGAGGGGGAATCCACTTCCACACCAAAACAGAACTGGTGACTGGTTCTTAGTTTGGGATTTAACAGATAGCCTGTTCCTGCAAACGCTGAACAGGAGACAAGCCCTTCCTGCTCAGGTCTGTGGGGGCTACAGGGACGCTCAAGTAAATTTGTTGTTGTTTAGTTGCTAAGTTGTGTCAGACTCTAACTGGGGCACATCTTAAAATACTCCTCTTTGAGCTTCAAATGTCTTTAAAAGCTTCCAGTGTTTTAATCAGTTCTTTTGTAATCTCCCACTGCTTTACAAAAAATAAATAAATAAAAAAAGCCAAAAAACTAATCAAAATAATCAAATATCTCTAAAACTTAGGTAATTTCTAATTTCCTAATGTTAACCAAACTTACTGTCACATAGCATTCTTTTAGAAATTAGAGGAAAAATAAAATACTCAATTAACTCTTCTAGGCTTCAGAGACTCGTGAAAGATGTTGGTAATAAAATAACACAGGTAGACCCTTTCCAGTACAACTAGAACATACCAACATACTATCCCAATAAATTGTTAGAGTCTAACTAACAATATATTCACAAGTTATTTTGAGGGAGAGGTGGAATGGAGAGTGCTGTTGTCAAAAAGTTAAAAAAGAATCCATCCCAGATTATTTTCATACATGTGTTTTATTTCCTGGAGCCAAATAATCTGGCTAGTAAACATGTTTCAGCCCTCAAGGGGTCCTGGGGAAGACAGCTACAGGCTTGTAAGTATCACCCTAAAGATCAGGGGAGTTGAGCAAAGGTAGACAGTTATTTGGAGAAGGCAATGGCAACCCACTCCAGTATTCTTGCCTGGAAAACCCCATGGATGGAGGAGCCTGGTAGGCTGCAGTCCATAGGGTCGCTAAGAGTAGGGCACGACTTGAGCGACTTCACTTTCACTTTTCACTTTCATGCACTGGAGAAGGAAATGGCAACCCACTCCAGTATTCTTGCCTGGAGAATCCCAGGGACGGAGGAGCCTAGTGGGCTGCCGTCTATGGGGTCGCACAGAGTCAGACATGACTGAAGCGACTTAGCAGCAGCATCAGCAGCAGGCAGCTGTTTCCAGGGGCTTGATTTCTTCTCAAGTGTTAGCACAAGGTCAGGCAGCCTCTTAATTTTTAACTTCAATGTCAGAAGAAGCCTAGAACCTGGACACTGAAAGGAATCTTCTGTACGAACCCATATCAAAAGCTGTGAGAGGCTTAAGTACTCAGCTCTCAGTGTCTTGCCGGAGGTTCCTGCTCAGGCTGTCTGTAGTCCCCAATTCAGGTCTCACTGTTCCTTCTCTCGCCCCTACCCCCACCCCCCGACTACCAGGGAGGTAATGCTGCAAGGAAAAATCCCACCCATGTGGGAAAGGAGGCTAAATGTTTGGCTTACATTCTTAACTCAACATTGTTGCTGTGGGTGGTAAGGCTTTTTAAAGCAACATGGATTAACACCTTAAACCGCAAGATTACTTTTAAGGAACTCATTATTTTATTTTATACTTTGTGATGCAGAGTTAGCTATTATCATATCCCCTTAAAAGAGGGAAACTTAAATTCAGTTCAGTTGCTCAGTTGTGTCTGACTCTTTGCCACCCCATGGATTGCAGCATGCCAGACTTCCCTGTTCATCACCAATTCCAGGAGCCTACTCAAACTCATGTCCATCCAGTTGGTGATGCCATCCAACCATCTCATCCTCTGTCATCCCCTTCTCCTCCCACCTTCAATCTTTCCTGGCATCAGGTTCTTTTCCAATGAGTCAGTTCTTTGCATCAGGTGGCCAAAGTATTGGAGTTTCAGCTTCAGCATCAGTCCTTCCAATGAATATTCAGGACTGATTCCTTTAGGATTGACTGGTTTGATCTCCTTGCAGTCAAAGGGACTCTCAAGAGTCCCAACATCACAGTTCAAAAGCTTCAATTCTTTGGCACTCAGCTTTCTTTATAGTACAACATCCATACATGACTACTGGAAAAACCATAGCTTTGACTAAACAAACAATTGTTGGCAAAGTAAATGTCTGCTTTTTAATATGTTGTTTAGAATGGTCATAATTTTTCTTCCAAGGAGCAAGAGTCTTTTAATTTCATGGCTGCAGTGACCCACCATCTGCAGTCATTTTGGAGTCCCCCCAAATAAAGTCTGTCACTATTTCCATTGTTTCCCCATCTATTTGACATGAGTTGATGGGACCGGATGCCATGATCTTAGTTTTCTGAATGTTGGGTTGTAAGCCAACTTTTTCATTCTCCTCTTTCACTGTCATAAAGAGACTCTTTAGTTCTTCTTTGCTTTTTGCCATAAGAGTGGTGTCATCTGCATATCTGAGGTTATTGGTATTTCTCCCAACAATTTGATTCCAGCTTATGCTTCATCCAGCCCATCATTTTGCATGTTATACTCTGCATGTAAGTTAAATAAGCAGGGTGACAATATACAGCCTTGGTGTACTCCCTTTCCTATTTGGAACCAATCTGTTGTTCCATGTTCAGTTCTAACTGTTGCTTCTTGACCTGTATACAAATTTCTTAAGAGGCAGGTCAGGTGGTCTGGTATTCCCATCTAAGAATTTTCAACAGTTTATTGTGATTCCCACAGTCAAAGTCTTTGTCATAGGCAATAAAGCAGAAATAGATGTTTTTCTGAAACTCTCTTGCTTTTTCAATGATTCAACGGATGTTGGCAATTTGGTCTCTGGTTCCTCTGCCTTTTCTAAATCCAGCTGGAACATCTGGAAGTTTATGGTTCACATACTGTTGAAGCCTGGCTTGGAGAATTTTGAGCATTATTTACTAGCATGTGAGATGAGTGCAACTGTGTGGTAGTTTGAACATTCTTTGGCATTGCCTTTCTTTGGGATTGGAATGGAAACTGACATTTTCCAGTTCTGTGGCCACTGTGGAATTTTCCCAATTTGCTGGCATATTAAATGGAGCACTTTCACCACATCATCTTTTAGGATTTGAAATAGCTCAACTGGAATTCCATCACCTCCCCTAGCTTTGTTTGTAGTGATGCTTACTAAGGCCCACTTGATTTCATATTCCAGGATGTCTGGCTCTAGGTGAGTGATCACACCATTGTAATTATCTGGGTTATGAAGATCTATTTTGTACAGTTCTTCTGTGTATTCTTGCCACCTCTTCTTAATATCTTCTGCTTCTGTTAGGTCCCTATCATTTCTGTCCTTTATTGTGCCTATCTTTGCATGAAATGTTCCCTCAAATTTTCTTGATGAGATCTCTAGTCTTTCCCATTCTATTATTTTCCTCTATTTCTTTGCATTCATCACTGGGGAAGGCTTCTTCTCTCTCCTTGCTATTCTTTGGAACTCTAGATTCAAATGGGTATATCTTTCTTTTTCTCCTTTGCTTTTCACTTCTCTTCTTTTCACTGCTATTTGTAAGGCCCCCTCAGACAACCATTTTGCCTTTTTGCATTTCTTTTTCTTGGGGATGGTCTTCATCTCTGCCTCTTGTACAATGTCAAGAACCTCCATCCATAGTTCTTAAGGCACTCTATCAGATCTAATCCTTTGAATCTATTTGTCACTTCCACTTTATAATCATAAGGGATTGATTTAGGTCATACCTGGATGGTCTAGTAGTTTTCCCTACATTTGTCAATTTAAGTCTGAATTTTGCAATAAGGAGTTCATGATCTGAGCCACAGTCAGCTCCTGGTCTTGTTTTGCTGACTGTATAGAGCTTTTCCATCTTTGGCTGCAAAGAATATAATCAATCAATCTGATTTTGGTATTGACCATCTGGTGATGTCCATGTGTGGAGTCATCTCTTGTGTTGTTGGAAGAGGGTATTTGCTCAAAACCAACTTAAATTACTTGCTTTAAATTGCAAAGAGATTTAATATCAGGTTTGAACTCTGGATTCATCCTTTCCATTGATCCTTACTATTGATCTCTACTATTTGATTGTATTGTGGCTCTTCTGAAATTGTCATTTATCAAAACCCTGGAGAAATTATCCTCAATTTTTTATGAGAACCAAATAATCATTCTCTTTCCTCTAGAACCTTTACCTGGACAACTCCAAATGTAAGTTTTTTATTTGTTGACATAAATCCTTATAAGGAAGTTCTGTTTTCAGATGAATGGAGACTGATTTACTGGTTCCAAAAATAACTACAAGGTAGTTGGTAACAGGGAATAAAATAAGATTAGATCTTTAAAGCACAGACTCTCTTCCTGTGCAAGAAAAGTTGTAACTCTTGATATTCAAACTGCAGGATGGCTCAATAGTTTCTCTGGTTAAAAGGCCAATCTTAAACAATAGATAATGCACATTAATTTGCCTAGGCAGTCATGAGTTAGAGATCAGTATAGGGGACTAATGAATTAGCAGTTGTGATATAAGATTTAAAAGATATTTTGAACTGGCTGGAATTAAAAAATATTAATCAGGATAGAAACAAATCTCTTTAAGGCAAATCATTATTTTCTGTTCACTCAGAGGATAAAACACATAATAATATGACTACTGAACATATAACTCAGCCATATCCTCCTCCAAAAACAGAAATAAGAAAGGAAGAAAAACATGTTATACATGCAGGTACATACTGCTTTAAATAAATCCAACATAAAAATTCATATTTTCTAACATGGAAAATTAGGTCATGCCTTTATTTCAAAGGACTTGTTTACATCACAAAAGGACATGGGTATCTTCTTTAAACTGAAATAATCTGTCTGAGGCCCCCAACTCTACTACTTTCTGTATGTCTTGACAAATTACCTACATTTATTTCCCATAATTCCACCCATTAACAGAGTTGGTGAGAGACATTTACCCAAGAAAGCATACATTCAATGCTTTTAAAATTGTAAAGCAACATGCAAAAATTAGATAAGGCTTTAAAAACAGAATTTGGATAACAAAATTTGTATTTCACACATTTTCATGAATTAATCTGTTGTAGAAAGAGGGATAAACTGGTTTGTATGCTTTAATTCACACTGTATTGTATCTAAGAGTTTTTATTCAGGTATTGAATTTGGCTCTTTCTGGTTATTTTGATTGACCCAGCCATTGAGGATGATCACAATGACATTATTGTGGTTTTAAATAGTCATTCATATAATGTGATTTTGCTCTTTCCTAAAAAGGCAATGATTTATAGGCACTATTTCAAATTAATACTCACTCAGGCAACATTATCCAAACTGTTTCTTCTAAGAGCACTGCAGACATCTATGGAGCCCAATTTAAGGAACACGAAGGAGGAAGTTACAGAACTCAGTCCTCCTTAAATAACAAGCAATTCAGATCAAAGCAGTTGCGGGGGCAGGGTAGGAGGGTGAGAGTTGGGGGGGTTGGTTTTGATTCCAAATGGCTTAGAGGATTGCAGAGGTGCAGACCTCACAGGAAATGTCATTTTCTCTCTTTCCAATTCTGAATGTTAATCTGAATGATGTGATCCCTAAGCAGCTGTTCACGGGAAAATATCTTGGTTTCTGGTCATCTATGCAAGTATTGTCCAAGATAATGAAATACTCTTAGAGTTAAAAATCGAAAATTAATTTCTATAATCAGTTCTTTTTTTGTAGCTTTTGTGACCAGCTTTATTACCTAATTGGTTAAATTTAATAATTTATTTATATATATTACATATATATATATCTAATTGGTTAAATTTAATACATTGATTTGTATATATTATAGATAAATAAACCTAATACATTTATTATACTGAAGGACAGGATAGCCTAGCATGCTGCAGTTCATGGGGTCGCAGAGTCAGACATGACTTAGCGACTGAACAACAACAATATATTTATGAAATTAAATTGACAAGTCTCTAATTATGACTTATTACCTGTATCTGGGCACATTAAAAAAAAAAATCAAACACAGCTTCCTTTATGGCAAGCATTAACAGGTGATACAGTTGCTAAACAAACACCTTTAAATAACTTGTGTTTATTAGAGAGATGAGAGTAGCATTCACATTCAGAAAAGCATCTTTTTTTCAAGCCTCCAGCACTTTCTGCTGCTGCTGCTGCTAAGTCGCTTCACTCGTGTCCGACTCTGTGTGACCCCATAGACGGCAGCCCACCAGGCTCCCCGGTCCCTGGGATTCTCCAGGCAAGAACACTGGAGTGGGTTGCCATTTCCTTCTCCAATGCGTGAAAGTGGAAAGTGAAAATTGAAAGTGAAGTCATGTCCTACTCCTAGAGACCCCATGGACTGCAGCCTACCAGGCCCCTCCGTCCATGGGATTTTCCAGGCAAGAGCTAAGCATGGTTGAAAAACATGATTTGGTTCACATTCAGCTCTAAAAGAAGAATGTGTAGAGATGGCGGTATAAGAAATTCCCATGAAAACAGGTACTCATAGAAATCAGTATGTGTTCACTACCTGTGTTGATTTAAATGCTACAATTTATTGTGCTCAATCACAAACAGTTGCCTTCACTGTGTGAATTCACAATGGTCTTTTTGATGGAAAGAGACTAGACTCTGGAAGTCTAAAAGCTATCACTTTCTTCTCTTTGGTCTTTTCACAGCAACCTCTGGGTAACAACATCTCTCTTTCTCCACATATCTTAAAAAAGATTTAACTACATGACGTCTTGAAACTTATTAGAAGGAATCTGTATAGCAGTTCATATTTAAAAAGCTCCTTAAAATCATTTACTAACCAAAGTAGGTACTAAAAGAAAACACAAAATAGGACCCATCAAGAACCAAATGGACTTCCCTGGTGGCTTGGATGGTAAAGAACCTGCCTGCCAACGCAGGAGACATTAACAGACTCAGGTTTGATCCCTGGGTCGGAATGATCTCCTGGAGAAGGGAATGGCTACCCACTTCAGTATTCTTGTCTGGAGAATTCCATGGATAGAGGAGCCTGGTGGCCTATAGACCATGGGACTGCAAAGAGTTGGACACGACTGAGTGATTAACTCTTTCAGTTTCACCGAGTTAGTGAAGAACTTTTCTTTGTCTGTGTGGTCATGTAACATAGAATTCATTTTCCCTGACTTAACATTAAAAATAATTATTTCTTTTACCTTCTGTTTTTACTTTCTAAGAAAAATATGTTCATGAAAACCACAATTCCACAACCCTGTATACAACTCAGGTAAGCACTTGCTCAGGCTGGAAAATGAGTGGAATTTGTTGGTTGAAAAAACTATGGTGAAGAATTGTTTTAAAGAA